>JAVQMG010000049.1:2690000-3061700 GCA_032878915.1 Castanopsis chinensis | reverse complement strand
TCAAAGATGTTTTCTACTTCCTCAGAAACCCCCAGTCATTTGGTAGTAACAAAGTTTGTCTTCTCTTGACGATTATAAACTCAAGTGCTGAGTTTTTGTTTGTTTTGTTGTGTTTTTTTCCCCCTTGAACTAAGCAAGGGGGCGACTATCCAAGGTTAACCTACTTGGGTGTGGGACTATATATGGAATCAATGTTTGAATGATCAAGATGGACTGTGTGCGTGCTTGCGTGCGCATGTGTTTGAACTCAAGTTCTCCTATGGGAGAATTGTCATAAGTTTTTTAGCCTCCTTAACCTTGAGTGCTGTGTGGTGAAGTATTTCATTTCAGTCTTTAATCATTTGGTGAGTTATAGAAAGTCTGTTATTAGCTTCATGTTCGAAAGTAGTACAATTCTTTGGTCCCAAAGCAAGAGGCCTTGATTCATCCACAGATCTAAGTAATTCAACAACCAAGCTTTGAAGAAGATGACACCCTCTTCCTAATGCAAAAACAAGATATTGACTCCTCAATAATTGAATCATGGCAATTTCTAATCAAATCAGGTTAATCCCCATTATAAAATGGGGAGAAGCGTAAACAAAAAACCATCAACACGCTTGTCATATACCCGTTGGGACTTTGCCCCTTTAGAAACCATCCCATCATGTTCATGTTCTCTTCTATGTTCTATCCTAGCTTTCATCTTTTGATAAAAAATAAAAAAATAAGAAGAAGAAAGTCTATCAGTTCGTCTGTTAGAGCATCTACATAGGTGGAGCTATAAATTTAGCAATATGGCTCTACAAAAAATTACTTTATTTATCTTACTTTTTTTTTTTTTTTTTGAGAATATTTATCTTACCTTCTCATTTTACAAAACATTTAAAATCAGTGGTTTTATTTATCTTTCAACACAATAAAATAATATATTTATTACAATAAAATAATATATTTATTACAAAGCAGTGTGAACACACGAATAAAATAATATATTTAATATGAAATAGTGTGAGCACATAATTTAATAATACTTTTTTCTTTTTTTTACCTATGAGCCCTGTAACTGTGGAGCCAAATTTTTTGGCTTTGTCTCCACCAATGTAACATAAATTTGTATTTGATGATGCTAAAAATAGCAATACAGTTTTTTAGTATCACCAATAGTAATGCTCTTATAAGTTAGATCAATTCATCTATTATAAGTTAGTGCCACAAAATATAAAATACTTTTATATGCTTGTGAGAGTAGCACTCCATAAGATAAAGTATATAAGTTATTGTCTCAAGAGGAGAGGAGAGGGTCCTAACAAGGGAATAGAGAAATTTAGAAGATATTTGGTTTGTGTTTTCAAACAAAAATTTTTAGGGCCCATTTTGGTACATGTGTTTAAAAACTGAAAATTGTTGTTTGAAAATATTTGTGAAAAGATGTGGAGGTAAAAAAGTGTGTAAAAATACGTGAAATACTATTTAAAAACTAAAAATGGTTATTTGAAATTACCAACCAAACACCCTCTTAATTTTTAAATAGTATTACATGTATTTTCACGCACTTTTTCACTCATACATGATATTTTTACAACATTTTCATAATAAATCATAGGTGGTTAAATGTTATTGGTTCAAATTTGAACCTAATATGAAGATTACTTTTTTGCCCGAATAATAACCACCAATAACAATCTATCACTTAAAATTTATTATAAAAATATTATAACATGTTATTTCCCTTTTATAAATATTTTTAAATAATAATTTTCGGTTTTTAAACGCATTTAACTGATTTTTACGGTTCTATAAAGAAAATTTGTACGCCTCAAACGAAATCATCCCTCTCAACCCCCACAACTCACGAAGCTCGAACGTTAAATACTAAATAGTGTCCTATTGTGGTCTCAGTCTGCCACTCCCAACTCAAGAAGTCAATAAAGTCTTCCTTTCTCTGCAACTCACTCTGAGAGATCAATCTATCAAAAAATTTTCGGAGGCTATTTTGCACCAAAATCATGATTTTTGTTGGTGGGGTCCCATTTTCATCTTCGTCTCAGGTGCTCGCTTCACTGTTTCTTTCTTTCTTTCTTGTCCATTTCACTCTTTTCCTTGCACTTTTTCAAATACCCATCTGCTTATTTAGCATTAACATAAATCTGTTTGGTGAAAATTCAATGTTTTTAGATTATGGGTTCCCTTGTGCATTTGTAGGAGTGAATCAGTAATCACTGTAGGTGTAAAGAGTGTAAGTTTTGTAATTGACTCTTTGTGACTCTTGTTGATTTGATTTGGAGAGAGACTCTTTGATTGTCAATTCTGTGTAGGATGATAATTTAACTTTCTTGGGTATGTAGTTTTCTGATGAAAGTTGTTGAAATGCAAATTGGGTTGGGTTTTCCTTTCTTTTCTGCTCTACTTCTTGTTGGGCTGTGAAATTTCATTGCTCTTATTACGGTCTGAGAAGTTTGGATAGGTGTAAATGCGATTGGGGGGAATTCCACCTTACAACTTGCTCTTATATGATGCTTAATGTCAAGATTGGAGCCTCAGTTAGCCTTTCTTATGGTTCCCAACTTCTGGAGTTTAGAATCTTTAATGATGACAAGCTTATACTTGAAGAGAATGAAAAGGAAGTGATTGTGTTTCACCATTTTTGGTTTCATAATATGGCAATATAATTCTGGAAAGGACAAAACTTAGGTACCATATCTTAGGTTTCCCAATTAAATTCAACAATGTAATTGCATTGATCAATAAACCACATGGTTGAATTTAATTGTCTTTGCAAAAAGATATGCTGTATTGATTAATATAGTATAGTGCCATGGTTGAATTTAATTGAAGAACCCAAGGTACAACAACTAATGAACTGTACCAAAATTTTATACTTCTGGAAATAAATACCTTTTCTCTGAGAAGAGTCTTTCCTGTAGGATTGTAAATTCTTGGTTTTATCTGACAAATAATCTGCTTGCATTATTCCTCTCTTATATTATGTGTATAACTAACAAATGCGAAAAACTTGTGCTTATGAACAGGGAAATACCCTGGTTGCTTTGATGGAAGACCCTATTTTGGTATCTGCCTCAAATTCATTCAAGGCTATTCCCGAGAGGCAGTTCTCAGTTTCTGAAGAGTCTGGCATGGATAGATTGAGGAAGAATAAATGGGTTTATCTGTTCCAAAGAGAATATGGAACTGTTGACCCTGCATTTGTTGATGTATGTGTTCCAAAAAATAAACCCGTAAGATAGTCCCATTTGGAATTTCGGATATAAAATTGTGTGGTTTTTTGAATTGAATTTACAATTTAATAGACTTAGAGCAATGTTAGAAATGTTTTCGTACGATGAATTGTCACTGGATAGAGTACTGCAGTGCAGTTTAGTATTCTTATTTCCAACTTTCTTCTTAACATCATTTTTCCCCTTTCATGTGATAAGTTTGTTGGCACTGATGAAGCAACAACCTGTGTGGGCATTGTTATTCGCAACAAGAAAAATGGAATGTAAGAACTGATCATATGTGGGAGACAGAATTAATTAAAAATATCACAGTTTTATTCCGTTTGGTTCTTTGCATTTGATTCTGTTTTTTTTTAAAGTGCAGGACCTCAGTTTCTCATATGGATTCTCCAAATATTGTGGACATGGGCCTCTCCCAGATGTTATTGCATGTTGTTGATCACAATATGGATGCTGAGTTGGATGTACTTTCTCTATTTCTCTATAGTTTTGGCATCTCAACAATGACATTTGCTTGTTGGTCTTAATTACTATTACATGGATTGAAAAGACTGCATAATGAAATGAATGCAGGTGCATCTTGTCGGTGGCTTTGAAGATGTTTCACCGAATGTATGGTTTGGGATCCTCTACTTTATTATTGATTTTGCCATAATGTAGTTATCCAAGAGTCAGAATAATTGAAGTTGAGTGTTTTGAACTTTTTGTGCAGTATGCTTACTCTAGCACTAGATCAGAAAGCCAGGAACAGTTGGATGGTCATTCCTTTCCATTGTGTGCCAAAATAGTTGAAGCTTTGTTCACAAGACCAGAGAATTTTCATGTTCAGACTCTCTTTGTTCTTGGGCATAACACCAGAAGGGATTCCGAAGGGAATGCATACCCCATTTTCCATGGTTTAGTGGTCAGCTTCAACTCTATGATTCCTATATTTTAAATGTTTTTTCTGTGTTTAGTTCACGCAAATAAATTAAAACCTGCTTGAAAGAAATAGAGCCAGATCTTTCTTTCAAACTGCGAATATCAAACTTGTATTAGCAAAATACTAGTTGGTTTCTACTGTGGACAAGGTGGTAGAGGAAAAAATGATTTACCCAGCCCATATATCTGCCTTAGGTTCAATCCTGGACTTATAAATCAAAAACAAAAGTGAGAAATGTCATGGAAGAGGCAGCTATTTAGATACTGGGCATATGCATTCTCCCATATTCTCCTTGCAGTGCTGTAAACTTAATGATTTAAGCCTGTAGCTCTGATGAATTTGCCTCATTTGAAGTCTCAGACAAAATCCCAAATGCACAGAAGCAAGGCCAAAAGATTTATTTGATATGCATTCTGATTTTAGTATTGATTTCTAGCAAAGTATTACTAGTCTGGATCAAAGTATCGGTTCATCAAGAAGTGTATATATATAGCACCATTTGGGACAGATTCTAGTTTGGATCTGTTTAATGGCAAGGCAAAGACATCTGTTGAGTAGACTAGTTACATGTGTGAGACAGATTCTTGTATGGACTGACTAAATGGCACATAGCAAGACACATAATAACTAAACCAGTTACTTGTGTGGTCTTTATAGTTTGTTGACATGTTTGCAGCCCTTATTGGTTAATGTGTGTGGTTGAAGCTTGTAGCACTGTTCTAAAATATTGATTTTAATCTATTTCAGCATTTTTCAGGTAGAAACTTCCACTGGATTAGTTACCCCTGCCTGTTTTGATAGAACTTCAAGATGTCCGGATGAGATTGTTAGGAGAATTCGAGTAACCTCAGCCTATGAGGACCCCAGTTGGAGTGGCAAGTTGCTTGAGACATATGATACTCAAACTGATCAATTCAGAATTGCTTCATGCTGCTGGTACAATTGTTAATCTACCTACAAACTACAGCTTCTGTCATCTGCATTCAAAGAAAGCACAGGATTCATTTCTTTCCAAAGCAGTTTTCTGGTTTAAAAAAAAAAATGTATTTCCTCGCTCTTTCTTGCATTTATGCTGATGCTTTGAGCTCTTCTTTCCATTGATACAGGAGCTTTCGCCAAAAATATATTTCTTTGACACTACAAAGTCTTTCTGATTCAGAAATTCTCCTCAGTTGTTCCACTTCTCCTTCTGCTGAGGCCCCAGATTTCGTGGATAATTTAAAAAGGTATAATCTGATTAAAATAAATCTGGGATTTACAGTTTTTTTCTTATAAGTACGTTTTGGGCTTAAGGGGAGGGGAAAGGGAATGAACATTCAAACTAGTGACCTCTGCCTCATGAGGCGTGGTCCAAAGCCAATTGTGCTACCCTTAGGGGTCCTTGGTCAGTCAGTGATATAAGCATCTTAACTACTACTTAATAGGCAATAGCTATTTGAGCACTACACAATTTGCTTTTTGGATGCAATTGTACAAGTCATTATGATAGCCATTGACTGGATAGAGAACAAAATAATTTAAGAATAAATAGATATAGTGGTTTTTGTGTCTTTAATAAGTCATGACTTGGGTTTATGGTATGCTGTTTTGCTACCTAAAAGCCCCTTCACCCCCAACAGACAAACACACACACACAAACAAAAAAAACCCCAAAAGGGGCATGTTATAATGCAATATTTTTTTCATAGACACACAAACTGCAATCAAAATGTAATAAAAAGAATAGAAATGAAAATGAGATGCAAGGAGGGATGAAGACTTTTTTTAAGCAACTTGCAGCACATATATTTTTATTTTCTAATCAATTGTTGTTGAAAATTTGCATCACAAACTGCAATCAAAATCTTATAAAAGGAATAGAAAAGAAAATGAGATGCAAAGAGGGATGAAGATATCTTGTGAAAAATAAGATGTCTACCAGTTGAAAACTTGCAGCAAATATATTTTGTGAAACAATGATTGGTTAGAAAATAGTAATAGTTTTTATTTTTATAATTTATTTTCTAAATTTTCCCTTTTAGGAAATGGGAGTATCTTATTGAACATCCAGATTGGAGAGAAACCTTTCCTAGGAGGCAGCCACGAGTCTTTGAGAGGACTGGGTATGGAGGATGGAAAAGGCGCTGATTACAGTTATGAATTTCTTGGCGCAACCTTTATGAACAACCAGATTGGAGAGAAACCTTTCCTAGGAAGCAGCCATGAGTCTTCGAGAGGGCAGGGAATGGAGGATGGAAAAGGTTGTGCCAAGAACCTCATAAAGGTTGTGAAAAACTTCGTTTGAATATTTCCCTTTTGGAAATTGACTTTCTTGTTTGGGTCAAAATCATAGTGATTCTTCCAAGCGCCTGAGAAACTTGCACGTCTTAGTTCGAAGATGACTATATACAGTGACATTTCTGTTGTTGCACAAAATTCAATCTGAACTGCCATCTTGTACTAGATTAAACAAATTGGTGTGCTATTTTTCTGAGGATGCCAAACTGGGTATGCAAATCATTCAGTACATTGATCTAATATGTGACTGGTATGGTTCATTTGGATTGAAGATGCGATTCCAATTAGCTTTTATTAGAGGCTAATTTTACAAGTCAGTTGCATGCTGAATTGCTTCCTGGTTATTCAGCAGCTGTAGCATAGCTTAAAAAGCTGTTTGTAGTGCTTTTGTTTTTTTCCCAGAGGTGTATGCATGTGTACGATTTTATTTTTGGTTTTTCATTGATGCTTAAATGAGCTAGATGATTATGCAGTTTTTGTGGATTAGAGTAAAATGCAGCTAAAAAGCAATAGATCAGTGCATTGTCATCAAGGTTCTACCACTGCATTTAGTAAAGTTTGGTGAAGCTCAAATTTGAGCGATATCAGTTGTAGTTTTATATGTGTTGCCTTTGTTTGCTTCAAGAACTGTAATTATACTACTACTACTATTTACTACTTAGTGTTGAGGGTAAATTGCATTTTTGGTCCCTCGATTTTAAAAGGTTTGATTTTCGTCTTTCAAAATTTAAAATTTAACAATATAATCCCTGTGTCTAAAAGCCATAAAAGTTGAAATATTGGAAAAAAAAAAAAAAAAAACCCATTTCCAAGGGTAAGTGCAACTCTACAAACTTAGCTATAATAATAATAATAATAATAAGAGCAGCATCGTTATGTTCAAATGGCAGGAAGCCACAATGGTGGACCACCTATCCATTTATAGAACAAAAATGTATTTATGTAAAGAATCTAATGAAACATCCATTTCACATGCACATTGGATTCCTTTGAGTGAATTATATATATATATATATATATATATAAAAAAAAGAGATTTTACATCATTCGATACAACTTCGAGTGAATTATATATGTAAACTTGATGAGAAGGTATCTCATACATTTGTTTTATACTTCCTCCTTTTAAGAGCATGTGGATTTTTTTTTCAGTTGCTAGGTTCACACTCCACTTAATGTAAAAGGAAAGATGCATATCTCTGATGTGTGAGATTATTATTGAAATTCCACGTGTATTTGAAAAAGACATTATATTGACCTGTTATATTAGATGTTACATTTGTAAGAATTTTAGGTAGCTAGCGTTTTGAAATGTAGAATGGCTGCAAGGTCTAAGATGGAAAAAATGAACTTTAAACTGTGCCTCGTGTTGCATGCGGAGAATCCTATACTCTTATTTTACTTGACAGAATTCCTGGATGCCTGTTTAACTAAATTTGAACAAATAGGCAATAAGTAATCAACAAAAGGTAACTTTCACACACACACACGCGTGTTTTGCATAACATATTTTCATTTTCTTTATTCTATTCGAAGTAATTCTACTAACTATTACAGCATTCACATCAGTACGTGTAAAAAAAATTTTATTTTGCACATCTAAACTTACTTTTTTTTATTTTATACATTTATTTTTACAAAATACTCACATCAGTTTGTCTATTATACACATTTATTCAAATAAAATATTCATTTCTTTAACACTGTGAACAGTAATCGTGAGACTGAGGTGAAAAAGGAAATGAGAAAAAGAGAGTGAGGAGAGAGAGAAAAAAAATTAAAAAATAATTTACATAGTGAATAGTAATTATGTATATATGTACGGTAACTATTTATTTACATGATCATTGTGTATATTTAGATATTTTTACAAAGATTGATGTGATGATTTTTAGGTTAAAATGTATAAAATTGAGATTTTTTGTATTTTAGAATCCTATTCACAAGTTGGTATGGATGTTCTAAAAAGAGTAAAAGACTATCTACAGTAACTTTTTGGTTTGGTCAAACTGGGCAAATCTCATCGTTTTATCACTTGTTTTATTTGGACTTAAAATAAAAACACATAACCCACAACTGTTATGGTTCACCGAAGTCCAAAAATGTTTTGTGTGGAAGAGAAAAGCAAGTTCGACACAGGCAAAGAGCAAGAAATATCTTTTTCTTCTGACAAACTCATTATAGAGATAAAGTTGAGTTGAGTATGTGTGAAGTGGTGGTGCAATCCGTACATATTTGGTGAGATAAGGCTCAGAGACAGAGGGTTGTAGGTTTGTAAGGTGAAAGGATTGTGTGGTTTAAAGGATGAGAAGAGACTTTGCTGGATATTATGGGTGGGTGTGGGTTTCTTGGAAGTTGAGAGAGAGAGAGAAGTAGAGGACGGTTTGGCATTCTCAATTCATCACAATATAGGTCTCTCTCTCTCTCTCTCTCTCTCTCTCTCTCTCTCTAAGCATTTGCATTCTTAAAAAAAATAGCAACTTAGCTACAATAAGTTTTCAAAGATGAAAGCTCACTAGTCACTATACATCCTATCTTTAAAAAAATAATACTATTTTAATGCTTTCTCTTTCTTCTTCCCTTTAAAAAAAATATTTTTTTGGAAGTTTTATTTTATTTTAATAAGTTGTTTATATTGTTTTAATGAAATGAAGGTAAAAATAGAATTTTTGATATTGAATGTATTGTAATATGAGTTGTTAAAATTGATAAACTGACTTTTTGAGATGTTAAATGCTAAATTTTTTGAAAATTTTGATGGAAATGCTCTAATATTGTGAAAAAGTACAATAATACTTGCATTTTTTATGTAAAAAATTGAAGCCTAAAAAATTGTATATTGCTAAAAGTCATATAACTCAACTGATATGTTATGATGTTTTTATTAAACAAGTATAATTTTAAACTTAAATCTCCCTTCCAAATTACCGTTTGATAAGAGTTTTCTAATAACGTTGTTTAAGTGTTCTGCAAATACATGTGGGTGAAAAAAATGTTGTAAAAATATGTGTTGTAGTGTTTAAATAATGAAAACTGTTATTTAAATAATAACACCAAATGAACCCTAAATTATTTTTTAAAAAAACTACATCTCCAAGGCAAACAACACATTTAAAAGCTTGTTTATCGTGGGTTATAGTTAACTTAACTGGTAAAGTCTCTGATGGTTGAATAAGAAATTTATGGTTCAATCTCCGCTTATATCAAAAATTGATTGATAACTTAATTTAATGATAAATTAATCTTGATGATAAAGAGTTATCATTATACGCTTTAAGATTGAAACTCTCTCTCAAGCCAAAAAAAAAAAAGAGGCTCGTCTAACTGGACTTGCTTTATTTGTTTGGACTTTAGGTGTAAAATGATAGCACTTGGGGAGGAAATAGCCAAATCGGTCAATTGGGCCAAGCTAGACTCTAAATCACACAAGTAGACCCTAATTTCATAGGCTAATTTCATTGGACCTAGAACCTAAATCCTAAACACCCACATTCAAAGCAAACCAAAAGTACACCAACCAAGATTGAAAACCAGAAACTGTTGGGCCAATTGGTGACTCAAAAAAGATTCGCTCCATAAACAATTTGAACAAAGGACAACCTAGCTATTCTAATCAATACGCAGGGACAACATCGTAAATTAAACAGAACATCAACAGAGATGCTGAGTCACCGTACCCAGTTGCGTGCTCTGATAAATTATTCGGTACAATTCAATGTATTGCACTTTTCTTTTAGATTTTATTATTTTATCATATAAAATTAGGTATCACTTTTCAAAAAATAAAAAAAATAAAAATTAGGTATCACAGATCATATTTAATTTTACATTAGTTTGTAAGATTAATGTAGTAAAACTTATAATACCATTAGTATTTTTTTTATATCTTTTATAAATGAGTTTAGGAATACATCCAATCACATACTTAATTTTGCAGCTTACTAATTATATAAATTGTAAACAGTGAATACTTTTTGTTTACTATCACTTTTCGTTAACCATTCACAATTTTACAAATTAATAATTTATTAAATTAAGAGTTTGGTTAGGAACAGTTTATTTTGCTGAAATTGAAATTTTTTTTATTAAAAGTACTGTAAATAAAGCTAAAAGATTGCTGAAATATTACTGTGAGACCTATAAATAGTATCAAAAAATAGAATAGGACCATGAATAGTACAAAAAATAAGCTAAACAATAATATAAAAAACTAGCTTTTTAAGTCATTTCCAAACGCACACTAAGGGTCCGTTTGGATAGAGCTTATTCCAGAAAACTAAAAACTGAAAACTAAAAACACTGTAGCAAAATAATTTTTAAATGTGTGACTAGTACTGTGAGACCCATTTTTAATAAAAAATTGTTAAAAAAGTACATGAACAGTGCGCGTACAGTAGCGCACAGTGTGCGCACAATACGCGTACAGTGCGCGCCTGCCCTCTTGTCCCCCCCCGTAGCAGAATCGAAAAAAAAAAAAAAAAAAAAGAAGCAAAATGCTGAGCAGCTGGACGTCCACGTCCAGCTGCTCTATCCAAACGCCACCTAAATATAAAAATGAGTCCATATATGATACATACATGTAGAATTTACTTTTATACGAGAAAAAGAAGTTAAATTTATAATATTTAATTAAAACTATAATAAGAATTCATTCCAAACTAGAGGATTTCACAACTCTAATCTTATTGAAACATTTTTTTTTAGAGAGTTTCAGTTTATGACGTCCGTTTTTAATGATAGCTCTTTATCATCAGACCATGATACTAATCAATTTTTGGTGTAGGTGGAGATTGAACCCCAAATCTTTTATTCAACTATAAAAAATTTTACCAGTTGAACTAATTAGAATCCACTAAACTTATTGGAAATTGAATTATTGTAATAAACATATCTTACTGTGTCAATATATAAATAAAAAAGGAGAAGTAAATTTGTTTGTCTCTACCATACAATTATCTTAAAAGTTGTCTTGTTTAAAATAACCACAAACCCCAAAAAGCAAAAGCGAAAACACTCGTCCAAAATCTATCTTTCATATCAATATAAAGATAGAGGTAAGAGAAACACATTTATTACATAATAACTTAGACCCAAAAAAAAAAAAAAAACTTATGTGGCAATTATGACATGTGTCTATTTTTAAACACTTATTATAATTATAACGAGTTTAGTGCACTAGAAGCATCGAATAGAAGTCATGCCCAAAAAAAAGCACCAACCCTAGCTAAACTTGCTTTTTTATATATATATATTTTTTATTTGAATGAAACCCAAGCCAAACCAAATTGGAGGGACGAGTAAAAGATACTATTTATTTATATATACATGATAGTACCAAAAAAAAAGTCACAAAAAAAAAAGATGAAAGAAACAGAAACAGAATCACAATCAGAAACAAAAACGAGTAGTAGTAATTGTATAACAACGACGACGTCGTCGTCGTGGGGAACATGGGAGGAGCTATTGCTAGCGTTCGCAGTTAAACGACACGGTTTCAAGGACTGGGATTCCGTCGCTACCGAGCTCAGTCTCCACTCCTTAAAACCCTCCTCCTCCTCTCCTCCTCCTCTCCCTCTTCACTGTATGAACAAGTTTCGCGACCTCAAACGCCGCTTCTCTCTCCACCAAAACGACGTCGTCGCCGCCGCTGCTGCCGATGCTAGCGAGAACGAGAACGAAGAAAACGACGTCGTTTTTTACGATGCGTGGTTGGACGAGCTCAGAAAACGCCGTGTTGCCGAGCTTAAACGTGACCTTCAACGCTACGACCTTAACATCGTGTAATTATTATTTTTTAATATTTTTTTTAATTAATTAATTAATATTTTTTTGAATTTTGGATCTGAGTTTTTTTTTCGGTTTTTGAAGGTTGTTGGAGAAGAAGGTGAAGAAGTTGGAGGAGGAGAGAGAGAGAGGCGAGGAAAAGCCAGATCTGGAAGGAGATGGATCTGGAAATGGAGAACCGGAGGGGGACGAGGTGTCACCGGTGACCGGAGAGAATTCCGACAAGGATAACCGGTCGTTTAACGAATCGAATTCCACCGATGGCGAGAAGTCCGGGGAGGGAGCTAAATCGGAGGGTGAACCGGTTTTAAAAACCGGTTCGGACGGGCCGGATCCGGGCAGGGAGGACGTGGAATCGGGGGAAGAGGAGGAGGTGGCGGCGGCTCAGTCCGAGTCGGAGAGGAAAGGCGGAGGCGGCGGTGACTCGTCCGAGTTGCGTGCGGACTCGGCGGCGAGGGGTAGCAGCGAGGTGCAGAGCTCGTCGGCGAGCCTGACGGGGAAGAGGATGAGGCGGCGGAGGAAGGAGGTTTCCGGCTGCGTGGAGTCGCCGGAGACGGTGGAGTTGGCGGTGAAATCAGAGCCGTTGGTTGAGATTTTGGAGATAATCCGTGCGTGTGAAAACAGCTCCTTATTCGAGCGCCGACTCGAAAGCCAGGTAATTGGTCCGTTTGTTCTTCAAGGGCATTTTCGGTATTTAAAATTCATTTCTATATTTTACAATAAAAAAAAAAAAACTTAATTTTTTGGATAAAGTAAATGAAATAAATAACGACAAACTAATACCCGTACTCACACAAGTAGATTCTTTGTACATGCGTGTCAAGTGTCATTAGTGAGAAAAAAAAATTTTTTATTTTATTTTATATATGTTTAAAAAAATAAAACTTGTATAAAAATATGAATTAGTTGTCGTATCATATCTTTATTTTTAATTAATTTAAAAAATTTATCGTGACGAATTGTGTTCGTGTGTTTACTTCTTAGGTCGTATGTTTATTAGGGTCGTTGAATGTTATAGACTTACGGTAATAGTGGTTTTATGATAATTTGATAGTTACAATAAAAACAAACCGATTTGAATTTTTGGATAATTAAAATGACAAAAGCTTCTAACTATTAGGTGATAGTTATTTTATGATGATTCGATAGCTCCAACTATTAGATGACAGTAGTTTTATGATAATTCAATGATTATAATAGAGTAAGTGTGATTTAAAAATTAAATGCCTAAATTGTCAAAAAGTTTGTACTAATAATGCGGAATACCAGAAATAAATATCTTTTTTTTTTTTTTTTAAAGAAAGTTGAATGTGTAGGTGCATTAGGATGGTGTAGAGGTTCACATGCAATGGTTTCTGTGATTTGTTGGTGGGTTTTTATATGTATTGGACACTTTAGGGTCATGTGCAGTCGAGTATTAATTATTGTCCAATAATTTAGGACCACTTTTGAATAGTTTGGCTTTGGTTTTACAACTTGGGGTTAAATGGTCTGACCCACATTTCGGTACGGGTCCATTCACCACTCCGAGAAAAAAGAAAGAAAGAAGCAGCAGCATGCCGCATGCGCATGAATTACTTACCGCAATTTCGTCCTACCTTCTCCAAACTCCAAAGGATACTTTGGTACAAGCCAACTAGCCAAGGTAGATAAGAAAAAGTCATTGACCAGCTGAGAGTTATGAGAGGGGTCAGGCCTAGATCCTATATCCAGTGACATTGGACCCATTAAGATGATAATATGAGTCTATTTTTAAACACTTGTCATTATCTGATCGGATCCAGTATACTAGACTCAAACCAAGTCTTTATGACAGACTCTAGTTAGGGGCGGAGTTAGGATTTTTTGCTTAGGAGGCCAAATTTTGGTATTAATATATTAGTTTTGAGTCAAGATCACGTGCGTAAACGCACATATACAAATATAAACACTAATATTTAAATACTAGAGTAAATCATAATTTATAAATATATTGTATATGAAATTAACAACTTTCAAATATGTATATTCGTAAGATAATTTTTTAGGAGAATTTATCATTTTTTAAATTCTAATGAGTATATAAATGTTATCTAGTTTGATATTAAACATGTACAAAAAATAAATTAGTGAAAAAAAAAAAACTACCTTATCTCTATGACTACTAGATCAATTGACAAATTCTATTGATTTTTAAGAATATCATTGGACTAATTCAAACATTTGAGAGGCCAACTTCTATTTTTGTACCTAAATATTTAAGGTTTTAAATACTTATACATAATATAAAATAATTTTTTAAAATTTTGGGGGGCCATGCCATGCTGTAGCTCTACCCCTGACTCCAGTAATGGTTAACAATGTTAAGTCAAGAAGGCTTGTTTACCAATTTTATATTATTTTTTTGTTAAAAGATAGTTGTTAATATTTCTTCGAGAGTGACTATTTCTTCGAGAATTTAATACTCATACGTATTAAATAATTATTCTTCGTGAGTTTGATTATATAGGGAAATGCTAACGAATGCCCTTAGGGCATTGGTTAACAATCCATTTGAGGAAAGTTTTTATGGGAAAATGAAATAAAGCAATAAATGTTTTGACAGTTTTTTTCATTTCCCATAAAAGTGATGTAAAAACTTTCCTAAAATGGATTGTTAACCAATGCCCTAAGGGCATTCGTTAGCAGGACCCATTAAATAATTACAAGGAATAGTTGTCCAATGCGATTTGATGACGTTGGAGTTTTCAAATCCAATATCTTGTGGATTAATAAAATCTTAAAAATCGGACCAACTTTTTAAAATTATAATTATTCAATACTTTGAGTTTTGTCATAAATTTAATTAGTGAAATTTATTGTTTTGACGAGGAAATAAATATTATTTTGAAACTATTGAATAATTACTAGGGTTTTAGAAAAATTGCATCCATATGAAGAAAATGAATTTTTGCATGCTGATTTCGTAACAGTTGGATAGTCTTGGATAAAATAGCTGACATGTGGTGTAAATTATAATCCGAAATTTAAATTTTCATGTTTTATATACCAAATTCTATAATTTATTGAATCAAAGTCATGAACCCACTTTTTGTTCCTTTTACCCGGAAAGTAACAAATATATTTTGAGACAAAACAAAGTGACGTCGTTCCGATTTCTCACACACGAACCACTTTGGAGGGCTAGGAAAAAAAGAGCAATTTTTTTTTTGGGGATTAAAAAAAATTAAAAAAATTTTGTTGCTTAAAATAGTGCAACGTGGTCGTGTAGTTTCTTCACTTTTTAATCGGAAATACGTGGCATACATGCGGGGCATGTCAACCTCCACGGACCGACTTGGCGTGTCTTCTTTATGTCTTTGCCGTGTTTTAGGCTTTTGGCGTCCCAACCGTTCATATTTCTTTGGTCTTTTGTGTTCGAATAATTGCGACCTTTTTTTTTTTTTTATAAAGAAGAATGAATAATTGATACTTTGATACGGAAAAGTATTTTGTAAAAATCAATATCATGTCGTTTGCATCAAAATCTAATAAACGAGAGATATATGTATAAAAATAATTGAATTTTTTGTTGATATATTTTACATTTATTAAATTTTGATACTGTTAACATGATATGAGATAGGGAAAGTTAGGTCAACTGTAAAGAGCTTTTATGAGGTTTTTCCCTTTATCTATAGGTTTGAGGATAGAGATAATCAGAAGTTGGTATCAAAGCAGTTTTCTAGATAAGAAAAATGAATGTTTAAAGTTTCTAATAAACTCCTTCGAAATGTTTTTAAGATTTTTTAAATGTAGTTTTGACAAACACGTGTATTCTCATGTAGCTATTAATGCTTGAAAGCGAGCGTTATTTTTTTCTACTGAATTGACTTTAAAAAGGGTAGTTCTAGAAGGAGCTCACGGCAACAAGACTAGAGTTTGAAATAAACTCTTTTTCTTTCTTTTTATAAAGTCTCTGTTTGGTTAGCTTAGTTTTTTTCAATTTATTTTATTATTCAGTTTATCTTTGATACCATTTATTTATTTTACTGCACTTTTCAGTACTATTCATGAATTCTACTATATTATTTCAATTAACATTTACTTTTATTTGTAATATTTTTAACAAAAAATTTTCAATTTCTGTAAAATTAGCGGATTTCAAATAGACCTTAGTTTTTTTTTTTTGGTCATTGTGATTTTCAACGTGTTAGTAATTAAGTAGTTAAAACTAGTATATATATTTTAAGTCTTCGTTTGAATTTAGAACCTCTGGTTTTTGCTTGGGACAAGGTCTTTTTCTATTTATTTTATAAAAAAATTATAATGTATTTGGTCGCGACAAAGTGGTGGTTTTCACTTTTCACTTGTTTACCGTGAATGTGAGTATTTCCATGCAACGTTCTTAATTGGTTGCCGTGAAAGAGGCCCATGAGTTGGTTGATGTTGTGTCATCATTATCACTCTACCTAAATGTTTTATAAAACCAGATCATCTCATTGACTTTCTGGTTTTGTGGGCCTACCAAGGCAAAAAAAGAAAAAGAAAAAGAAAAAGAAAAAAAGAATGGGCCCCCAATTTTCCATTATTGTTCGAAATGCTTCTCGATTTTGATGTATCCCTTTAGGGCCATAACTCGGACCAAAAAAACAGAGATGCTTTCAATTACATGAACTATATATTTCATTGTTAAATTCGGCTTTAGCCCGTTTAGGAAAAACAATACTTCTGCCCATATAGCAAAGTACAAAAGAACCATTTATTTATTAGACAAAACATATGTATAGTCTTAGGTTTTCTTCTTAAGATTTTGCAGTGTGCCTTTTTAATTTAAAAAATACACTTTTATTCATAAAAAAAAGTCACATGATAGAATCTTAAGAAAGAAACTTAAGGAATAATACTTGAGTGCTATATCTAAGTTTTGCTCTTATTTATTTATTTGGTTTTATTTATGACTAGTAAAATATACACATTACAAAACTTGAGATAAAAAATCTTACATAAAAAAAAAGTTTTTAAGTCTTTTAGTTTTACTTCTATTTTTTTGGCTAGATAGTGTACTATTCTACTATATATTCAACAACTTTAACATTATTATTTGAATGAGAAGGTATCATTTATATAAATACTGTTGGGTTTTGTTGGTTGAAAGAGTTCTCCACCTGTTATCAAGTTGTTTGAAGAAACAGTATATTTGTTGATGAAATTTCAAAAGGAACAAAATGAGAAACAAATTTTGTCTTATTACTTTGCAGGAAACTGACAATTACAAAAACATGGTCCGGCAACACTTGGATTTGGAAACAATACAAAGTAAACTTCAAAAGGGCACCTATTCCTCTAGCACCCTCACATTCTACCGGGACCTCTTGCTCCTCTTCAACAACGCCACCATATTCTTCCCCAAATCCTCCATTGAATTAACCACTGCCCACCAACTTCGCCACCTTGTGTTAAACAAAATCAAAAGTAAAATCCCAAAACCAAACCTGAAAGAAGATTCACCTCCACCTTCCCCTTCACATTCGCCAATAACAATAACAATACCAACAAAAACACCAACACCAAATGCAATTCCAGAACCTAAACCTGAACTAGAAAGAACTGATTCATTGCTTGCAAAGCAGAAGTCGTCAGCTCCTATAATAGTTTGCCGTAAACGAAGTTCCATGTCATCTAAACCTTCCTCTGCTGTCTTTGGTCAAAAGGACAAGCAAGTAAGTGATGAGAAGAAGGCAGTTATTGATATAAAGCCACCTCCTGTTAAGCCCTCTTCCACCAATACAGTGGAAGACAATAGTGTGATTAAATCTCACTCGAAAGAGAAGCCTATCACTGGAGCTAGAAGCTTAAGAAGGGGCAGCAAGAACTTGACAAACAATGTTAGTGCTTCTAGCAAGAAACAAAGCACGAGTCCTGGATCAAAAGCCAGTTCAGGTAACAAAGTAGAGAGTTCCAAAACTGACAAGAAGAAAATTGAAGCATTGCCATTGGAGAAAAAGCGAAGCGCTGCTGATTTCTTGAAAAGGATTAAGAGTGGTGGTGGTAGTAGTAAAGAGCAGAAAAGGAAACTTAGTGGGAAGGAAGATAATAGTAGGAAAGAGAGGGGGTTGAGGCAAAGTAGCGATAAGAAACTTGTAAAGGAGGAGAGTAGTCCATCAAAGAGGACTGTTGGAAGGCCACCAAAAAGGGCAGCCGAGGCGAGCCCAGTTTCAGCGAAGCGTGGAAAGAACAGTGGGGGAAAGGAAGTGGCGGCCTTGAATCGGCCAAGAAAGCGGGCTAGGAGGTGACGAAAATGGCTTTCTGCGGTTGGTTTTGTATATTATGTAACTTTAGGTTAAAATTATTTACCACTGATTAGTATTTGTAGATCTTTGGGTGCCTATGAGACAGCTCAAATGGTATCTTCTTCTCTCCTAGAGGCTAGGAAAGCTAAGATGAGGTCGTGGATTTAAGACCTATTGATGTATGTGTAACTTAAAAAAAGAGAGTAGTTGTAGATCGTCTTGTCTCTGTAAGTTGTATTTTTTACTTTTGCCTGTTGGTAGGTACAATGTGTTTCAGACGGAATGCATGACTAGTGTGTACTGTTGTTTAGTTTGTGAATGAATTCATCCATTTCCAATGCTCTGTAACTCTCAAAGTACATAGCCATTGGATACAAAACTCTTAAAAAGCATGATGAAAATGAGAGTAAGTCATAGGCATCGTAATAGATCAGAAACAAGGAGTTGCTTCAATCCTATGGGCATGATGTTTGTCAAAGTGGTCGGATTATCAAACCAAAAAACAAAAAAGAAAAAGAAAGACGAGTGAAGTAATCTCTTTAGATTATGGCTTAAGTGATGATCAAGATGACTCATAAATCCAATAGTATGAAAGAAATTCAGCAAAAGCACCCTCCATTTTTCTTGAATTTGAGCAGGGTTGATTACGATTAAAGTGTGATTTCAACTAGGTCTTTCTAAAGCTTAACCAAACCCGAGCTTGAACATGCCCACCAAGTACGAGCCTGCTTCATTCACACCACTTCTGGCATAGTAAGAAATAAGAAACAAACCCAGCAACGTTTGCATAAATAATTTAAAAAAAAAAATTAAATAAAGCATAATGTTCATCAAATATGGTCTCACTTGCCATGCAAATTTTCCATATAGACAAATCTAACTGTATTTACTTATAAAGTCTTTTTCTTTATATATGAGAATATAAAGGTGCAGCTCTGCAGAATTCATGTCTCTTGCTAATGCAATGGTCCCATTGGAATTGTCCAATCTACGAAATAGTGAAAATACAAATCATAGAGATTAAAGTACATGTAACTTCTGGTTTTTAAGGAATCTAGCATTGGAGAGTTTGGCGTTTATCAGAAATTAACCCATCTAATCATTTTTTCACACTTCCTCCCGTTCTGCATATAGGAATCATATTTGTTTCAACAACATAAACGTTAGCCTAGCCAAATGAAAAATTCTGTAGTATACTGTTATATGGTCTGCAGTTTGTGATAGTCTCCATGACTTCTAGTTCAAGTCTTCTCCATCTTCTCTGGATATCATCTTTGAATAATATATTTTGCACAAAATTAAGGTGTTGTGATCACTAATGAAACTGCTCTAAGTTTGTTGTATTTGTTCATGCACTTCTTTTCCTCTTTATGTGGAACCTGCAAGAACAGCAGCACGAAAAATTAGAGAAGGCAACAGAGGGAAAGATGGTGGAGAGAGGATGGAAATTGTATAATTCTATTTTCTACATGGGATCCTTCTCTTACCCATGTCCCGCTATCATCCAAGTCAGGAAGTGTGGCAAACAAAACTGCAAAATTGCACGAGCCACATGAATTGAAGGATGTTTAATCCTTAGTGTTGATAGATGCTGCCACAAAAAGAACAACATGAAATACACTTCATTTCTAATTCAAGCAATGAAGCAACGTGAAGTATTAACATGATGTGACGCAAAAAGCACGAGGAAAATAACTCACAGACAGAGGGCCAGGTGAAATGTCCATGTAAGGTTGGTAAGTGTCAACCATTTTTGATGCCATTCTGCTAGCTGCATGCACCGTGCTAATACGGAACATTCTTTTCTTCTCATATCTATTCATGATGAAGTCACAGAATTAGAATGCAGGGTAACCGAGTAAGAGTTTTTTCCCCCACTAAGACAGATTACCTTCTAAGTGTTGAGGTAATTTCATAAGACTGTTGAACATCTGAGCCACTTTTGGCCAACTTATCAAGCTCAAGTATAAGTTGGTAACAGTCCTGCACATACAATTGTTACCATAATGAGCCTATAGGAACTTGGAAGAGATCTTTATCACCAACCTCAGGCATCCATTAGTAATAAATTTCATTTGCAATCTATCTGCATTTTCTGAGTATCAATGACCAAAGTATCCAGTAGCCATGCCAGATAATTTTCATTGCATTTGACAGGACATGGTTATGCTTAAATGAATATATAACAAAAGAATACTACATAAAAATAAAATTTCATGAGAATATTCATTTTACAAAATCCTAAAATTATCCATTTCAGAAATGGTTCTAATAAAATTATTTTGTTGCCATGAGAAACAAATAACAAGGGTTATCCACATGCTCCTTAGAATGTCTAAGTAGCTAGAGAGTATATACATCTATTCACAGATAAGATACCTCAATTGCCATGCAACCCCCTTGGCCAAAATTAGGCTGCATAGGATGAGCAGCATCACCTAACAGGGTAACTCGTCCATTTCCCCAGCTGTAGATCATGTCTCTGTCGTAGATGTCCCTCCGCAAAATCATGTGCTCAGGTGTTTCCCTGATTAAAGTAATCACTTCATTACACCAGTTTCCAAACAGCTCCAGAAGCCTCTTCTTTTTACCTGCGACATTTAATGCATGAATTCATGTAATTGACTCTTATTAGTCTGTTAAGGATCCATAGCCAATCCCAAAATTTTAGGACTAAGGCCTCTTTGATAGTTGTTTTAGTTACATAAGTGAGTTGAATTTAGTTAGCCAAAACATTATCATGAGAGAGAGAGAGAGAGAGAGAGAGAGAGAGAGTTACCTTTGGGAGGATCGGTATTTCTTTGGGGTTCCTTATGGAAGGCATACCATTGCATTTTCCCATTCCCAACATCTGAAGCAACAAAGTACTGATTCAATCCTAGGAACACCCGATACCTTCAAACAGAACACTAAAATAAACAAACAAACAGAATGCATAACTACTCAGTATCTCTACATGTTCTTATGTCATTTTAAATACATCTATAAGCTAAGGTTGTGAATATAAGACCAGGCAGGTAACATACCCAACAATATCGATATATGGTGGCACAAAGCTAGTAAGACCACTATAGCACGTATAACTTGAATAATTTGCTTCCTGCTCCCCAAACAATTTTGAACGCACCTAAAGGGAAAGTTGAACAATAATTTGAAATTTAAAAGTGAGGTAGAAGAAATATTGCGCTGGAGTTGAATGATAGAGATGGGCTAGATAACGTACTATTGACCAAATTCCATCTGCTCCAACTAATATATCTCCATCATACTGCTGTCCATCTTGAAGTATAGCTGTTACCTAATAAACCATGAAAGGGCAATGAAATACATACAGAAATTGGTTTATTAGAATTCAAGTTGTTAAAACATTTCAAAACCTTGTTGGGGTCTTCCATGAAGTCCACTACTTTAGACTTGTTTTCCACAATTTCAGACCCAACTGCATTGATTAAGATGTCTTGCAATTCCATCCTACATATTACTTGAGTGATAGGAAGTCCCCTCCTTACAGCAGGAGTAAAAAGGTCAAACTTAGTAAACCTGAAGCAGAAGGGACACAGAAATTTTGACGTCAATTACCAGCAAATAAACACTAATTTAACTTCTTAGTGGATCTTATGGGAATAAGAACCATAAATTTGACAACGTGCATTAACTGTCATGACTAATAGCTATTCAACTAATGGTGGGTATCTTTGCTTATGACATTCAGCACTCTTTGAAGTACAGTTCCTAAGGCATACCTTAGATTCTTCAATTGAATACAACCACATGGTCAGTATAAATAATGGTATCTTTTTCAAGGACAAATAAATTCAATGATGTAGTTTGTTGGTCAAAGCAACCGCATGGTTAAATTTAATTGGAGAACATAAGCTACAACACCAAAGAACTGTCGATCTGAGCAAATCAACTACATGAAAAGTCAGCCAATGACCTTAATAGGCAATCGAGAAAGACTATGAGAGAAAAAGGTCACCACTTACCATTCACCAGAGACACCATCTGCAAGGCCATTGATCCTATTGCCAGTGACACAACCTGCTTTCATAATTTGCTCAGCAACACTCTCATCTATCTCTTGCAACACAGCCAAAGCACTACTTAAGAGTTGAATAGGACCACGGTGCCTACCCTCCCCTCTCACTGCACTCAAATCCTTCTCAAAAACCTTTACTTCAAACCCTCTATGCTTTGCAGCCAGAGCCAAGACTAGCCCCCCTATGCCCCCACCTGCTATCAGAATCTTAAGCCTCTTTCTTCCTTCACTGTTCTTTTCATCTGACTTTAGATCATCATTACCACCTTCACATCTAACAAAATAGCTTCTCATACTGGCTTTTTTGGCTTCAAGGTGAGGAATTTTATTACATGCCTGGTTTTGATTGCATGGATTAAGGTACAAAAGAGATGCCATTCTTGTTCAAGAAACAAGGTGATAGAACATATGCTTAATGGGGTGCTGTGTTTACTAGGATAGCACCGAGTTGGCAGTCACTATATAATACGTGTACTTTTGCCTGTTATGCAATGCATGAGGTAGGTCCGTTGAAAAGACTTCTTTTTCTCAGATAGTGCTAACCAAACCATACGCACCGAAGGCAAGGAAAAGTCCAGAGATAACAATAACACCTCGGAATTCACAAAAAGAAAAAAGTTAAGAATGCTAAGAACCGAGTCATGTTATTGATTTCTACGTAGATTCAATATTGACAACAATTTATTATCTTTCACTGATAAGTTGCTGCTTCAATTGCTATGAAAAATATTATGCCGAAAGATTTCTTGTGAAGACTTTCAATTTCTTCTAATTTTTATTTAGATATAAGACATATAATGTTTAAAAATCAAATACAAAGTGAAAATGAGAAGGAAATGGAGGAGTTAGTGGGACAGATCCTATCTCAAAGATGTGCTTTAGCTTAAAAAAAAAAAAAAAAATGTGCTCGACTTTTTATGACAAACATTCATGAAGAAATGAATAAAAATGTGGGAGGCATGGAGCACATAAATAAGGAGTCATTGGCTCATTGCAAGTGAATTAAGTGCGAAAATATTTTAAAAGATAAGATCTTTAGGAATATATTAAAGGGTTTCATTTGCTTCAGTTCCCTTTTGGGTAAACAATTTGCTTCCATTTTCACATGCTACTTAGTGAAGCCTATAAAATATTGGACGGGTCTGGTACAATATCCAATACACTATTACACACAAGCCAAACTCAATAATATTAATGTTTCAAAAGAATTATCATTCCAATAGAAACATTGAACCATAATTTATTTACTTGTTTCAATACTGTTTTCCTTGTAGTCTTTCTAAAAGCAGATAAAAAGTGGGGAAGTTACTTTCGTAAAATTAACGTCACTTTCTTGATTTGTTTGAAGGTTAACATGAATAGATGTAAAAGATGCACATTGTCTGAGCATAGCTAAAGTTCAATGGATGACACATGTTCTAATTTGTTTGGAGAAAAGAGCTGTCTACTAAGAAATAATTGCATGGTGGGGGCGGCCTAATTGCATATTGAGCTTTTGGGCCACATAAGTCACTGTCACACAAAAGGGTGAACATGGAGCTTGGCTTATTGGGAAGTTATTAAAAATACGTTTATCTTGCCATTTAATTGAAATTATTTTCTTTTATTTTTGGAAAAACAAATGTACTAGAGATTACCAACTATTTACAGAAAACAGGATATATATATATATACATATATATATCTCCTGCTAAGTGGTTTCCCAAAACTTTTATTAAAATTTTAGTACTAGGAAAATAAAATTGCTATTGTCTGATATAAATAAATAATAAAAATTAAAGTACTCATCAAAACAAATAGGTAGTACCTGGTACTAAATAGAAGATGAGGTGAGAGGCCAAATGAAAACAATTTTAAAACATGTCCCATGGCAAGACCTCATGTTAAATATATACCAATGATTTGAGAGAGAGAGAGAGAGAGAGAGAGATGTTACGCATGAATAACACAAATTTATACAGGACCACCACACGTTAATCACTAACCAAATAATGTATTGTACACTAGCATCAGCATCTCCTAAGTGAACTCAGTTAACCAATAAATTATTAACCCAGCAGCAGCTACAATACCCATCCATCCCTACAATAGCACTATCCTACTAATTGTCCCAAGCCCAGAGTCATCCCCAGCAGGGGAGAGAGAGAGAGAGAGAGAGTTGGAAGATGGTAGTATTATACTAGAAAGTAACCTTCAAATCAGATTTTTCCATTATAAAATCTTAACACTATCCATCATATTAACCTCCTCCAGCCTTAAAATTGTATGTTATAATCCTGCTTTCTGATGTAACCAGTCCCTAATCAATCTCGATCCATCGACTGCCCAAGCGAGAACTGGTGGCCACCCTCATCTGTTTAAAAAAGCACAAAAATAGGGCATTAAAATGGAATCAAGTCAAATCATTAGCTTTAGTTAGGGGGGTAAAAGGTATAAATTATGGGTCCACGGAATAAAAAACAAGATCATTCCATTTCCAAAGCTAAGGAATAAAAAGGACTTCTTTGATGAGATTTATCATCAAATGCTAAAGAACAAAGAGGACACATTCAATATCCATGGACTGCTTAAACAGCCCCTTATTGCTGGACACAGTTCTCAAGTTAGCTTACATAGGGCAACCTAAGCTCCTATAAATAATGCAAGATAAGATCAAATAATTGTACCGCTTTCACCATCAGAAATCTCATTAAGCCTTGAAATTGCGTCAACCAGTGCTTGTTCTTGCTCCTGCAATGATGTATACATGCTGGTTGAGCAAAGAGATGTAAAAGCAACAAAAGCTTGAGAAAAAACTCAGGGCTTGAGAAGGGGAAGGGAGGGTGGGGTGTTATTCCTTTCTTACCTTCAATGCTTTCTTGGCTCTCTCAATTTCAAGAGGATCTGGATGATTTGCACCAAAAACTCTCTCCACCTATCCAAATTCCCCAGAAAATTATACAAATGTAAAGACATTAACAAGTTTACAATTACAGATGATGGAGGTTTTACTTACCTCCTTGATTAGAGTATCTGTGTGAAGAATTTTTATATCATCTGGTGCTTTCTTTCCAATTCCATTTTGCGACGGCAGAAAATCTTTTCTGGCATGACCCTTTGTAGCCCCTCTACCTCTTCCTGCACCTGGTATACCATCACGGCCAACAGGTCTATTCATCCCATGACCTGATCCACCATAACCCCCCCGACGGGGGATTCCAGGATCCTCGCCAACCCATTGGATATCCTCAGGGGAGATCTGCATTAAGAACTATGAATCAATAAAAGCAAAATAGAATATGTACGGAACTAATATAATGTTTCTTCAGGGAGCAAGAAAAAAATCTTAATGCAAGAAGCTACAACACAATGTTCTGATTTGAACCTACAAAGGAAAAATGGAAGATAACACAATATATTAACTGCCAGATTATACCATACAAAGGGACATCTCAGGCATCACAACACTCGGCTTTACAGCATATAATACATGTCGTGTAGATGTGAAAAGCGCTCTTTTTTAGTCTACATGAAAGTCCCAACCACATTAATTTTTTTTTATAGAAAATATAAATTTATTGATAAAGGACTGTTTTTGACAAAGAATAATGAAATAGCCAAAAAAATATGTACAAAAACAAAGAAAAAAGGGTTTATGTACAAGAAAAAAGGGAATCTATAAACAACAGAATGGGATCACTTGAAGTGAATCACCAAGCTTGAGACCAATATAACATCCCTGCAAACAATGCTATGAGCCAGTCCCCTAAACGCTCAGAATCCTCACAAAAAGAGACTATTATGCTCCTTCCAAATGATCCACATCACACAATGCAGTACCAAATTCCAAATATTTGACGTGTGCTTCCCGAACCAATTCCTCCATTCAGCCAATAGATCAACCACCCTCTTAGGTAAGACCCAAGAGACTCCAAAGGATCTAAAAGCACAACTCCATAACCAGGAAGCCCCTGCACAATGAATGAAGAGATGATCAACATTCTCCCCACTACACCAACACATACAACACCAATCCCTAATCATGAAGGCTCATCTCCTCAAATTATCACTAGTAAGAATCCTCCCCCATGTGGCCGTCCAAACAGAAAGATACCCTCTGTGGAGCCTTCACACCCCAAATACTTTTTAAAGGAAAAGTGTCAGCACCAGGTCCCCTCAAAGCATTATAGAAAGAGCAAATATCAAAACCTCCATCCATTTTCAACCTCCACCTCACTCGATCCCAATCCTCATTACGAAGTGTAAGACTCCAGTAAATGACGAAAACCCCCCACCAACTCCACCTCCCAATCATTAAAACCCCATTGGAACCTCACATCCCAACTCCCTCTTTCCCCTTCACTTTGCCACTCCAACAAATTTGCCACCAACACCTCCTGATCAGCGGCATTCTCAAATAGAAATGGGAAAGCTACTTTAAGCGGCTGTTCTCCACACCACCAATCATGCCAAAATCGGATTCTATTCCCCAAGCCAACCTCGAATCGCACATACTGACTAAAATCATCCCACCTACTGACTAAAATCATCCCACCCCTTCCAAATACTCCTCCAAAGCCCACAACCATGTGTACCCCTACCCAACATCTATGACACCAATCCCCCTATCCCTCCCAAAACTTCAAAGCTATTACATGCCTCCATAGCTGTGTTTCTTCGACCACATTAATGGGTGAGGTAATCCACTCAAGTCACAGAGTGTAAAATCAACAATTAGTCTGCAACTAAAAAAATATAAGTATTGTCGTCTACAAGGAAGCCAGTGAGAGCTGACCCCATCATCAAATGGCAACCACACCAGTTAAACAGATTCTATATGTTTCACAAAACCTATGCAAGTGTTAAAAAGTTATAATACAGAAGTTTGAAGAATATAGTTGATACAATTTTAAAGTGATTCCTTGTAAACTGGATCAGTTTCAGCTGAAACATGTCTATGACATATAAAAATGATGCAAAAGGCATGGAAGAAACAAACCAAGGCCAAGTGACCAATAGTCCACTTAGATCGGCCCAGAAATTAGCATAGAATCTAGCAATCTTGTCATTTTATGTTGGCCTTTACTACTATGACTTAAGTTAATTTTATAAATTCATGACATTATCCTGCTAAAAGAACTGAATAGCATTTGACTTTTAATGGCTTAGCTGGAAGGAGTTGGAGGGAGGGAGGGAGAGGGAAAAATAAAAGTGGGAAGAGTTCCCAACCACTGACTAGATGGAGAAAAAAAAAAAAGAATGGGAAAGAAGCTCTCCATCCCAGGCCCACTTCTAGAACCTGCCCAAATGTGGGCAGATATGGATAGAGGTACCAACAAATTTTACTTTCAACTTGTTAAATGAGAAAGGGCATAATGGTCCATAAATGATGTAAGGTTTTATATTCTCTTTTCTCTTTTAACATCCAATCAACATGAGAGAGAATATATATACTTTCCTCTCCTCCCCTTTCCCAAAAGATAAAGCTTTTCTCTCTTCTCCTTTCTATAAAAAACTCCAAATTGTGGCATTAGTAAACTTGAAAAGGCTGACATTAAAAGGACGTGACAAATCAAGGGCTGGTATTGTATGGTGTACTAAGGGCCTAGTATCTTTTAGTCTTTTAAGCAGCCTTTTGCCATCCAATATTTCAGGCTTTAGCTTATGTCCCTTGAATTGAACTCAAACACCAACTTAAATCATTTCCCTATCATTCTTTCTATTTTGTTTCTTTCTTCTTGGATCATACTCTTGGTGCTTATTGTTGCTTCAATCAACTAGAAAGGCGCTGCACCTTTTCTCTGTAACAAGCAGATCTAAGCCCTTTCTACAACCTTAAAAAGCTTCAGAAAGCTGCAGGTTAGAGAGAGTTTCTGTAGGCCATGGGGAAAAAGCATCAGATATACCTCTGAGAGATTAACCCATTCCCATGTCTCATTTGCACTGCCAATATCATAGACCAGAGCATGTCGCCCCTGACAAAAATTAAAGATTAATATTCAGCCACATAGATTGCTGCAATATAGATTTAAATGCAGTCAAGACCAAATATACACCTCAACTGGATTGTGGTCAGTTATAACAGCTTCATAAAAGTTATTGTCATCAGGCCACCTGGTCCTCACTCTCCTCCCAATCAATGGATCAAAAGTCGCTCCTTCGGGATGCTCACCCGCAAGAGCACCAGAAGAAACCCTATTAGCAACCTGACCCCTCCCAGTAGGACCTGACAAAGGATACTGCTTCATTGAAGAAGCACCAGGCAAAACCTGACCCTGTAAACAAAATGGAACAGTATGGGAACAAACCAATCAAATGCAAAACTTGCAAGAAATCATACACATGAATCACTTACAAATTTTTTATGTTCAACTCCAAATTTCATGAATTTAACTTACAGGTTTCTGCTTCTTGCCCTTTGGTCCTGGGATTGATCCTCGCTTTGCGGTGGACGAAGATGGCTGGTGAGATGCTGCTACTGCTTGTTGGTGAAATGTAGGAGATGGTCCACCATAGGATTGTGATGGTACTGGCTGAGAAATCTTCTGTTTCTTGCGAGATGCAGAGACGGTAGGACTGGGTATTGGTTCATGAGCAGCTTGACCAGTACCGAGCATGCCAGATTGATGCCCACCTGCCTGTCTCCACTCCCTAATGACATTACCCAATTCAGCACCCATTAAAAGACGAGAAAAAAGCTGTCTAAAATTTAACAGATTGTACAGACCTTATCCTTCGAATGACATCATCTGCATTAACCCGTCCTAGAAGCTCTCTGTGTTCCTCATTTGATAGTCTCAACTCTTTTCTAAGTTCTGTTATTAAACTTTCTTTCTCCTGAAGAAAATACATTTCATGTAGCAGTCATTTAACCCTGATCAAGCAAATTTAAAGACATTAGATTCCTGATTAAAATAAATGACAAAGTACCCAAGTAATGGCATCAGCTTGAGCTTTAAAGGCTCTTAGAACTGAACTGTATGCTTCTTGCTCGAGTTGGTGAATTTGGGTCTCCATATCAGTTTCACCATACATCCTAGGATACGGAACAGAAGCCACAGCAGATCTTCCATTTCCGGCAACACGCCCTCTAGGAATTCTATTTTGATGTGATGGAGGAAGATCATCATCAGTTCCTGCCATTTTTTTTTAATGCAAAAAAACCTTTATTAAAGCCAAAGAGTATTGGACACAGCCCAAGTTCGGTGAAATAATTTTTTTAGAAAAAATCATGCCAGGGGATGATCACACATGAAGCATGGAAAAATGATCTGATTTGGTTATTGCAAGTTCCGGAAAATAGCTTCTTGCAAACAAAGACAATTTGTGTGGGTTGATCCATATAACTATTACACAAGAAATTACATTGCAAACAAATAGGTCAATTCATTAAGACTCATTTGATCAAAAAGCATGTGATGACAAAGATTGGTGACATTTTTTTCAGCAAATAGGCCACTTTCATAGCATGTTCATTTAGAAAGTTACTGTAGCACTTATCAAAACAAAAAGGAAAAAAGAAAAAATAAAAAAGAAATTTAATCTATTAGTTGGTGATAAAAATTAGAGAGTAAGAACTCAAAACAAATGCAAATAGAACTGCACGTACATAGTAGAGAAAACTACAGAACAAAATAGTAAACACAGTACATCAAAGGTGTTCTTAAGTAGCACTCGAGCCAATAAAACTTATGCACTTCAAAACAAATGTGCATTGCTGAATGGAAAAGATGATAGCTGACGTGCAACTAGAAGTTTTGGCCCTTCAGGCATTAAGCAAATGCTTTGTACCACAGATTTATGATCCCAACATTCAACTGGCTCCATTGAGGTAATGGGTTTAAACAAAAGGATCATAGGCCAGGAAAGAGTGGGCAGGGGGTTAAATAAAAGAGGGGACAAATGGCCCAAGTGTAAGGAAAGCAGTAGAGAATACTGTTTATCCATTTAAGGTTAAGACCGATGAGGAGTACATCAACCAGATTTCCTCCCTTTCTGGACATAAAGTTATTCACCATTAAACTAAAAAATTCCCTTCCAGGAAGAACAAGAAGTTCTCCTGAAACTCACGATAGCAAGAAACTGCTACTAGCTTATGAAAAAGAGGTTCAATTTTTTAATGAGTACATTTTTGGCCTCGAGGATAGGGGGATGGTGGGATTCAAACTAGTAATTGCTGCTTCTTGAGGCGTGACCCCAGCCCATTGTGCCTACCACTAGGGATTAACTAGTAGAAACAATAACTCCAGTAAGCTTTAGGAATCTAAACTTTCGACTGTTTTTACTAACTAAGTTAATTAAAAATGAGTACCCTTTTGCAATGTGACAAGAGTGTAGCTTCACATACATCATACAAAGCATTCTTGCAAAATTTCATTCAGGTTTTCTCATTCCAATGTGAACTTCCCTGAAGTCAAAACAAAAAGATTTTCTTTTTAACACCATATCTAACCTATTGATAACTTTAACAGTTTTAATCTAAAAAACTCATACATACAAAAGCTCCAATAACATTCAAAACACTAAGTCTTTCTATTCTCTAAAACCCCATTGACAAGCTAAAAATAGTTAAGCTCATAAATCATACAAAAAGCTCAAAACTTTAACACTCAAAAACCCCTAAATTAACAAACCCAGAAACCAAGTTCTCATACAATCCCAATCCCAATCCAACAATAATTTCATCCCAGTCCAAAAACCCTAAAACCCTAAATTTCTTTCACTCCAAGAAACCCAAAAACCCCCAATCAAGAACATTGACGAAGAAAATTCAAGCACAAAAATCCCCAAACCCTAATTTCCCCAAAAAACAAAACACACACACATAGCAGAAAAACCTAACAACCCAAAAAACACAGAAAAAATTGAAAATTTAGAAGAGAAAAACTGTTTACCACTGCTATCGTAGGGCTCGTAGTCCATAGCCAGCTTAGTACCAAAGCCTTTTCTCCCCCAATTTGAAGAGCGAATAGACGAAAACCCTAAAAGCTTTTCACAGAGAAAAATTGGGAGCGAAAATTGGTTTTAGAGAGAGCTGAGCTTGAATTTGAGCTTGAAAAAAGTGGAGCTTGAGAAACGACAACGTTTGGATGTGGATTTGTGATTCTGTGAAGGCGAGGGATTCAACGGCAACTCTCTGATTATTGATGAGAGAGAGAGAGAGAGAGAGAGAGAGAGAGAGTTTGGGGTTTTTCGGACTTTGTGTGAGAGAGTGAGTAATACGTGCCACTTTTTTTTTTTTTTCTTAAATTTTATTTTTTATTTTTTTGTGTGTGAGAGAGAGAGAGAGAGAGAGAGAGAGAGTGTGTGTCGGATTTCAAATGGGTTTATGAAGTGGGGGAATGTGTGTTTGTTTTCAATTTATGGTTTCGTTTGAGTTCCGCTGTCTATAATCTATAGACTTTGATTCCAATTTACTTTGAGAAGAATGTAAACATAACTAAGCATCAAAAAAAGTATCATGCATCAACCTCATCACTTTTATCATTCACAAATCGCGATAAAATTGTTAAGGATAAGGTAGAGAAGGCAAAAATAATCAAATACCGTCTTTGGCTGAAATCATTAGTAATTTATCACTGTTTAGGAAATATTTAATAATATACAACTTTTTTAAAACTTAAAGTTCCATAATGGTGCCCAATAACTTGGAATTTTTTAATTAAAAAACTTTACGTGGAACTTGAGTTTAATAAACTCGGGCTCCTTGTAAATAAAACTCGAGCTCTATAAGCTCAAGTTATGTAAAAACTTTTATGCATACTCTGTGTGACTCCTTGTATCACATAAATAAATTGATGTTTGAGAATGCAAAATAGTCTTATGAATTACTAATGTTTTGCAAAGCTTTGCTTTATAGATATGTACAAGTGGCAGATTAGAGTAATTGCAAGATAGTACCAATGCTAGTGTGGCTAGTTGTAGAGGGCAGCAGGTGTTTCTAACAGATAGAGAAATCGTAGACTTCTTGTTTTTCGAAAAGCATTAACTAATGCTATACAACTTGGTTTTTGCTGACTTCTTGTTTTGATCAATATTAGAGGAGTGGATGACTTCAATTTGGGAACTCAAGTTTTATTCCCTTGTTCAAATTTTCACAGAACTCGATTTTATAAAGCTCAATTTCCACGTTGTAAACGACTCGAGTTTAAAAAACTTGAGTTCTATGTGGACTTTTTAATTAAAAAAAATGTCAGGTCAACACATAACTTGAGTTTATGGAACTTGAGTTACATGTAAAACTTAATCTTCATTAACTCGAATTCCAAAAGAGTGATATTTTACTAATTATTTTGCAAACTGTGGTAAATCACTAATTATTTCCGTCAACAATGGTATTTGACCATTTTTGCCTAAGGTAGAAGAACCCTTATTAATGTCAGTGCAACCCAACCCACATCTCTCTCCAATCACCACACCATTACCATAGACTACCATCAATCCACCCTAATGCAGATCTGTTTTGCTATGAACTCTTTCGGGGCCATTGCCACCACGCCAACAACGATCCAACCACCACGCAAGCCCTAGGGTTGGTATTGTTGGAAAATCTAGCTTTGCATGTCATACAAAACACACAGCAGAAGCAATAATCACGAATCTACTTCATTCATGAGAGATGAGAGATAACATGTAACCTTGAATTCGAGAACAAAAAATAGAAAACGTACCTTGAATTAGTGAAATTCAAAACCAAGACTTAAGAATACCTCTAAACTTCATCTCAATTCCACATGATGTCCAAGAAGTGTGGTCTCTCAATTAGTCTTTTTGTAAGTTGATTCTCAAAGAAAAATCCTTCTTCTTTTCCTTGTAGAGAAAAACTGTTTTCTTTCTTTTCATCATATGTACATCTTAACTACCTTGGTAGTTACTTTATTTAATAACTCTTATTAAATAACAATTGATTATCTAATTGAATTAGCCTTTGGGCCTATCTAATTAGGTTTTAATTTGTGACTCAAGATGCGACAAAAAAAAAAAAAAAAACAAATAAGACTCTAGCTCCAATGGGCCTTGAGCTTATTTGTCAACTCTTGATAAGTTCAAAGTTACTATTAATTATAGTTAATACCACTATATAAATATAATTGCACTCTAGACTTTATTAATAAATTATATCCCAAGACTCTAATGACATCATTTGACCCCTTCATGAAATATCCACAGTGAACAAGTCATAATGAACTGTCACTTTGTAAATAACTATTTTATTATTGAGTACTAGATTTAATTTTTTAGTTATTCACATTTATTGAAATCCAATTTCAATAAATATAAGTTTTAGTAACTCCTTACTAAAGTGGGTGTCCTGAATAATCATTTCCCATTAAACTTATCTCAATCAAATACTTCGTGTCTTTACAAAAGAGAGTATGGATTCTTTCTTGAGAATATGTGTTTCCTCAACACTACGTGTGGTTATCCAACATAATAAGGTTTTGACTGTGAATATTAAATCTCATTCCTGAAATATCAAAGTAACCTACATTTCATGATCAGATCTACTACTCTCTCAAGATTGAGAGTCTATGAAATTAGAAGTTGTGAGATTAATTATTCAGGTGACAGTTGTTGATTGAATAATTAATCTCACAACGGTTCAGTTCAATATGTCTTAACTCTTAAGACACATCAACACATCGACACATCAACTAGAAGTCTCAACTTCCATGATCAAGACAAACCATCTAAATTAATGTGTTATAGTTTTCGCAGATGAAATGCCCAATTTCATCATTGACTACGAACTATATTTTGAATTTATAAAGAACTTATGATTTACATCTTCTGTAACTAAATCACATAAATCAAATACAATGCATCTCATGGACTATGATAATGTTCCATTAGTTCATTTATAAATAGTTTCATATAATTAAACATTTTTTTTATTACATGTCAATAAATTAGATTTTAGGGCATAAATCCCAACAAGTATCGGTGAATATGGGGCCCTAGAGTATTTAGAGTAACTTGGTTTGGTAGTGAGGACTTTGAGATTGGGGATAGAGATTAGAAATTTGTGATTTGATTGCGAGGACTTTATGGGACTTAAAGGCAGAGTGAGAGGCTGCAATGAAGTTGATTACGACCCATAAATTGGTGGAGTCAGAGTCAATTAGTTGTTGGCAGTACTAAAAAGATTTGATTATAGGCAAGGTTTGATTGAGGTTGATGCTTCAGTTAAAGTGACAAATGTGTGAATGAATAAAGAAATAGGATAGAGATAAAATTTAAATAGAGTAGTGATAAAGTCTTGAGGCTAATATAGGTGAACAGAAAATAGGTTGACTAAAAAAAATACAACTTTTTTTTAATGTACATGCTATAACACTCGAGTATGGTTTGTAACCTTTGTTCTGATATTTGGTTGGAGTGAAATGAGAGTGGATAAAGTTTTCCACCTAAGTCCACCATTGTTTTCCATCCAAATTGGTTATAAAAAAGGGGGAAAGAAATAACATTTAAGAATAAAAGTACAAAATTATCCTCACTTTTCATCCTTTTACAGTTTTACTTAATAGCATAATACTATAATAGTACTTTACTCTTTTTTTGTCCCACTTTCACCCTTTTATAACTGTACAAGTATTGCTTAAAAAAAAGAAGAAGAGGATAGTTGTATAAGTTTATCTCTATAAAATTTGATAAGTAGTAAAACGTTGATAGCAAGGCAATTTGATTGGATATACCACAACATCTACACCCATTAAAAACAAATAAATCAAATTGTCACACTTTAATGTAATAACCTTACATAGATTTTTTGTTAGTGTTAGTGTTACATTCTATTTCCATTATCCTAAAACATGGGCTTTAAACATTTTTTTTTGGAAAAACCGTGATTTATAGCTTGAGTTTAGATTAAGTAAAGTAGGTGATTTTTGTTTTGTTTTTATTTATTTATTTATTTATAAATTTTGGTTAAGTGAGCCAATGGGAGGGTGAAACATGTGTGGTATAGGTTGATTTAAAAAAAAAAAAAATTATGGAAGTTTATATTTGTGTGTGTATGTGTAGTTTTAAAGTAAAAAGTTATGTTTGGTAACGTTGAAGAGTGCAGTGATAAGAAGGTTGTTTACATAGTAAATGTGTGTGATTATTGTGGTATCTTCGATTTTAATATTGAGACAATCCATGAAGCAGCCTGACCTCCTTTGATTGTGTAGTTCGACCCTATCCTCATGTGTGGAGGAAGGTTCAGGCTTGTGGACACTGACGCTAGTGAGTATATACATTGGCCCCAAAATTAATTAAATTAAAATGTAAACTTGGTATCAAATTAGATTACAATTAGAACCAAATTGGGATTGAGTTTAGATTTTCATTAGGCTTCAATTTTATATAATATATATATGACAAGTAAATCTCATTCATAATCGTCTTAAAAGATAAAATAAAAGAAAAATTATTATTTATTTTTCATTTAGTGAGTTCGGGGTATAAGAATGCATAAATATATTTGTTTTCATTTGAATACAAAGATGCTATGAATTTTATGATTAAAAGTTTAGGACATACTCTACTTTATCATACATACAGAAGAGGAAAAAAAATTTCATTTTGCTTTTTTCATTATTTTATTTCTCTTATGTCATATTGTATATATATATATATATTTTTTATGAAAACATTGTACATGTTAAAGCATGTAAAAATGATTGGGTGTGAATTGGTAATATACTTTTTTATATATATATTTCTCTTATGTATTCTCATTTGTCACATAAGTTTTTCTTTAAATGTTCCAATTCAATGAATATTTAAACTTAGAATATCCAATTTTTTACAAAACAAAGAGATTGCCAAAGTATAAAAAAAAAAAAATCCTTAAATATATTAATTCTGGCCCCAAAAAAAAAAAAAAAAAGGAAATGAAATAGGCACTCAGGGAGTGCAAAAAAGAGAAGTTCCATTGAAAGGAAATGGACCAAAAATTACAAAGAAAGGCCGATCAGAAGATTCAGAACAACCGAAGATAAAGAAGTGTTTCTCTAAATGTGTTTATGAATTAATTTTGGATGTGGTTGTATATTTTTTTTAGATACTTAGGGTGTGTTTGGATACTGCTTATTTGCTGAAAACTGAAAATTTATTATTAAAAATTCTGCAACAAAATAATTTTTAAAGATGTGAATAATACTGTGAGACCCAAATTTACCTAGAAATATGTGAAAAAGTGAGTGAACCTACTAAAAAAACGTGAACATGCAAATTGAACAAAACGTCCAATCCAAACGCACGCCTAATGTCCGTTTGGCATGATTAATTTTGCCAACTTATTTTACTATTCAATTTATTTTTGCTACTATTTATGAGTTCCACTACACTTTTTGGTACTATTCATGAGTCTTACTATACTATTTCAGCTAACTTTTACTTTCTTCTACAGTATTTTTAACAAAAAGTTTTTAGTTTCAGTAAAATAAACGAATTCCAAAGATACTCTTAGTGTTCGTTTGTCCCGATTAATTTTGCTAGCTTATTTTATTATTTAGTTTATTTTTGCTATTATTTATAGACCATATTACACTTTTTTATATTATTCATGAGTCTCACTGTAAGCTAGTAAAATAAGTTGGCTTTTTAATTTTTGTCAACCTATTTTACTATTCAACTTATTTTTACTACTATTTATAGACCCCACTGTATTTTTTGGTACTATTTATAGGTCACACTATACTATTTAAGCTAATTTTTACTTTTATCTATAGTACTTTTAATATAAAAATTTTAGTTTCAGTAAAAAAATTTTAGTTTCAGTAAAATAAACGAATCCCAATTTGACCTTTAATATAATGGGATTCGTGAATAGTATCAAAAAGTACAATAAAACTTATGAATAATATAAAAAAAAGCTAAATAATAAAAAAAATTATTTTTTTAAGCTAATGCCAAATGGACACTAAATAGAGAAAGTTGATTTTTATTTTTTATTCAATATAACGTATATTCAAAAATGATTTAAGAAATATTAATCATGATTAAGGGGGATTTCATGGGGGAGTGTGCTACTACTCTTTTATTATATATTTTTATAAACTAATAATAAATAGAAAGTTGTGCTTGAGGACCTACCTACGATGGAGTATAATCTAGATTCTAGAGTGGATTAGTAAAGTTTTGGTGGTACCCACTGCAGTCGGCAGCTTGGTAAATTAGATGTTTTTTTTTTTAATTTAGTAAAAATTATTTTTTTCAATTTATTCTACTATTTAATTTATTTTTATTATTATTTATAAATTTTATTGTACTTTTTAGTACTATTTATGATTTTTATTATATTATTTTAACTTATTTTTACTTATTCCTATTATTTAAGCTTTTTTTTAATTTAAAATTTTATTTTATTTTGAAGTTTTATAAATTATTATTGAGTACTGGTAACGAAATTTATACCTTATTTCGGCATATACATCATCACTCATACAAAAAGTGGGTCTCGTACTCTCATAGATGCGTGCGACCTACCTGCCGAATGGGTTAGTACACTTCCAAAGGTCTCCACTGAAGTTGTCAGCTTTTGTATTTTTTTTTTAATAAACAGAGTCGTCAGCTCAGTAAATTTTACTTGTTGACTTGTTTTAATATATTTTGGCCTTAATTTTTTTTTACCTTGGACTTCTATATATTATTTTTGAGTTATGTTAACAGAAAATTATTCCTTGTCTTAGGTGTATACACCATCTAGCTTACAACAGGTGAGTCCTGCAAATGTCTACAACTTTCTACTTGCCAAGCAGGTTAGTACTGTTCCGGTGGTCTCCATTGAAGTAGCCAGCTAGGTAAATTTTTACTTGTTGGCTTGTTTTTATATGTTTTAAACTTTTTTACCTTAAAAATAAGTTATGCCTCTTGGAAGGAATGTTCACAGGAAAAAGTGATTTATATGATCCTATTTTGAACACAAGAAACCAAAGAACTAACAGAATTCTAGGAAGTAATAAGTTATTTATTATCTTGCAAGTTTGGATCCTTGGCACTCAAATCTCATTAACAGTGTTGCATGTTTGAATTCCATGGTGTGATGATGCATAATCATCATCATCATTAATATTACGCAATTTGAGAGGGAAGAGATTGGAAGATGTGATCCAAGATGAATGTGAAGGAATATTAGTACCATTTTATTGCTTTTTTTAACTCACAATTGAAATCCAAGATGAGTGTGTATTTTATACTTACCTTTTTAATCCATTTTGAGGAAGAAATCAGCCAATCATGACACTTCAAAAAACATTTTCTCATCTAGGACAACTGGGGATAATGCCACTAGCTTACAATTCAATAGCATCAATGAAAAACTTTTTAATTAGGTTCTAATACTTTTTATTTTTTTTAATGGAGTTTGCCTCTATGTTTCTCATAAAAAAAAAAGTTATAATACTTTTTGGTCCCTCAAGTTTTGGTTCTTTGTTATTTTGGTTCATTAACTATAAAAGCTTGCAACTAACATCTCTTACTTCATATCTATCTTTTATCGCATAAAAAAAAAAAATCTTACTTTAAAATCGTTTTTAATATTGTCTTCTTCTCAAGATCTATTAACTGTAAACATTATATACTTTTTTTTTTTATATATAATAAATACTTTTTAAACTACATCTTAAGATTCATGGAAAAAAACAAAAAAAAAAAAAAACAAAAAAGACACATAAATTAGAGGGTCCTCCCCTCCCCTCCCATGAGGCTAGTTTCTTCACAAGTTCTAATATTTTCAATAATATTTGTTGGGAAAATTCATGTACGAGATGTTGTCATAAGACCTATGTCTCAATGACATGTGAATGACATGTGAGTCCCACATGTCATTGAGATATAGGTCTCATGAGACCATCTTACACAATACTCACTCTATTTGTTGTTGTGTTTCCACTGTAGTTGGACCCACAAGGCTTCAAGAAAAAATTATAATATAGCTAGGGATCTTGTACATGACTTTTATTATAGGATTTTTGTACTGCTTTTTGATATTATTATGAGCTTAAAAATATTAATTCATGTTATCTTAATTATCATTGCGATTAAAATTGATCAATATAGGAAAAAATTCTTTTAATTGTCATAATCCATTTCATACTTCCTAAAATAAAAGTATAATAAATGGATTTGAGGAACAAGATCCTCTTAATTTCACTTAAAATGAAGAGAGTCAATTTCACGATTAATTATACAGAATACCACATCATTTAAACTTTTAAATGATACAACGCTTATTAGTGCTATTTTTTTTATAATAAATTATTATAACAAGTAGAAAAGAGATTTGAACATTTGTTTTCCATATAAAGAAAACGTTACACAAATACAAGATTTGATTTAAATCATATTGAATATTTAGTAATATTATAAGACATTAAGTACATATTTAATATTTGTAATATTTAATCTAAATCATAAAATGAATTTATCAAATGGAGAAAATCTTTTTTTTTTCTGCATTTAAAAAAAGTTAAGGATTATTGATTTTTTATTTTTAAATAAAAAGGATCGCTGAAATATATTTTATTGAATGTAGGATTACTAAACTTGAGGTAAAAGAATCACAACCATACATGTTTTTGTTTCCTTTTGTTTCATCACAACAACGATATGATTTTTTTATTTTGTTGTTGAAAAGAGAATGTGAATCTTTCTTAATTTGTTAATGGTTATTTTTGGTAAGTAACTCTGAATATATTATATAAAGGGTTTTGAGGACTAAGAGTCTAAGACTATTGCACAATATCCAGTTCATTAAACAAAAACCAAAAGAGTTTGAATAATGGCTTTGGCACCTTCAGAGAGACAGAGAGCCTTGAATGGTCTCTACCAGTTCCAAGTGTTCAAGAGCTTTCAATCCAAAGGCTTGATAAGGTGCCACTTAGATATGTAAGGGATGACTTGGATCTGATAACTCCTTCCAATCCTTCTCTTCGTGCACCTTTGATTGATATTAACAAGTTGGTCAACCCAAATTCCATGAAAAAGAGCTCCAAAAGCTTCACTTTGCATGTCAAGAATGGGTGTTTTTCAGGTAATTATACAAAAACATTAGGCACTAGTACTTCTTTTTTGTTGTTGTTCTTTCTTCTTCTTCTTATAATATGGGAACATTAGGTAACATATATTGCCTTTCTTTCATTTTCCTTCATTACCTTAGAGAAATATGATCTTGAGGAATATTTTGCTTAGATATTTCTAACCAAAACATGCTTGTATGGCTTTTTTTGTTCATATACTAATGAAGCTCTTCCTATTGATCAAAATTCACCTTTTATAATTGCACTTTCTCTTTCTTCTTCTCTTATCTTTATTCTCCAAATTCTTTACTAATTAATGAGATTCAAAAGACCATGCTTTCTTCTTAAAAGCAACTTTCTATGATATGAAATAGATCGCAAGAATTTCAAGGGCTCTTGAAGACAAATCAGATGTCCAACAAATTGATAATGATTATGACTTGTATATGTGGCTTAAATAGATTGTAACTTATATATATGGCTCAAATAAGTTATGTTTGTACTGTGCAGAGGTCATGTTACAGTTCATTAAGATGCAATCTCATTAATTATATTATTATTCTTTGTTTTCCATATATATATATATATATATCTAATTAAGTAGCTAGTTAACTTAATTTCAAAATTCAATGTACACTGGCACTTTAGGTCCTTTAGGATATTACTAAACAATTGAGAAAGCAGTTCCTAGTGAACCATGCATGCATAAGGTTTAATTTACGAAATAATAAAATATTTTGCTTGCCTTTTGTTTTGTTTTTTTATCTTCTTCTAAATGAAGTTATAGATAATAGATAAAAAAAACACCATCATGCCTGCATGACGAGTAAGGATAGAAAGGAAATTTTCAGTCAAGAAGATATGTATAAATTACAAGCATATGATAGAGACAAGCCAGAGTTTCTGTGCAGCTATCTTGAATCTCTCAGAATAATTGTAAATTAAATTGAAGGGAGAGTGTTTTAAAAGTATTTTTTTTTAAAGAAAATTTTATTGCCCTTTGACTGATAGTTTTCATATTTTTCAAAAAAGGAAAAAGAGAAAAAGAGAGAGAGAGGGAGAGTAAAATAGTAGACAAGGAATGCATCCATGACATGAAGGTCTTCTGATTGAAAATTTGTTAGCCATAATTCCTTACCGTTTGCCAAGATAATAAAGCCTTTTTGCCTCCTTCAGTTATGCTAATTTGATTTTTCAATATAATAGAGTAAAAAAGAATCGAAAGCTTGTTGGCTGAGTCAAAAGTAATTACTTATTATTATTATTATTATTATTATTATTATTATTATTATTATTATTATTATTATTATTATTATTATTATTATTATTATTATTATTAGGGTAATTACATAGTAAGCAACACCCGTGGAGATGCTTTAGTGGTAAGAAGCCTACCAACTCTTCACATTATGTGTTTGAAGTTGAGAGTTCAAACATTGATGTATCCCATTAATTATGTGCATGATTCCACATCATTCATGAACAGGGTTCAAGTGGATCAGAGAGTTGGAGACAATAAACTCACATGCCCAAGCTCTTTTTTCTTCTTTTTAAAATTTATAAAATAAGAGTTCTGGTCCAAAATATAAAACAATATAATAAAAGTAATATTTCTTCCACTTATATACTAACTAGTAAGAGATGTCAATATGGTGAGACCCACCATGTGTGTTACATGTGCTAGTTAGAAATGAATATCACTTAACTCTATCCATAGCCACGTTAAGACCAATTTCAATTTCAGGAAAGATCCAAACAAGTCAATTTTTTGAGTATTAACAATGCATTATTACAAGTCCAATCATATATGATGATGTTTACTGGGGTTAAAACACTGTATGTACTAATCATTGCTAAACTTTAAACATGATTCAATAGTTTGTTTATTAATTCCTTAATCTTGCAGATAATAAACCACGGAGTTTTTGAATCACTAAGCAACATGAGAGAGCAAGCTCAAAAGTTCTTTGACCTTCCTTTGCAAGAGAAGAAACGTTGTGCTCAGAAACCAGGAAGTCTAGAAGGTTATGGTCAAGCATTTGTAACTTCTGTGAAACAACAGCTACCGTGGAATGACATGCTCTTCCTCATAACTCTTCCCCTTCAAAATCGAAATTTGAATTTCTGGCCAGAAAACCCTCAAGAGTTCAGGTAAATTCTAACTGAGTCATACGATTGACCAATTGATATACCTACACGTATGATTCATGCATATAGATATAGACACCCAGCAATATGCTCACATGATGGGATGCTCTAGCTTAAGCATAAATATATCTAAGTCATCATATATGGGCGAAGTGGATTTTCTCTTCCCAAAGTGTTGTCTATATTATTAACGGTATTCCTAATATATCTAGGATATTCTAAACTAGAAGGTCTTTTATATATATAAATATATATATATATATATATATATAGGATTGGACTCTATAATAATTACACTTTACAATTAATTCAAGAATCTAATGAATCTTTTTTCAGTGCAGGTGAAATTTGAATCCAAATCCCTTATTTAATTATAAGAGATTTTATACTTGTTAAGTGTTGGGGATGTTTTTGCGACAAGGGTTGAAAATGCGAGAACGGCTCAAATCTCCCATTGGGTTCTTTAGAAGTGTTTATTGTGGAGGATCAAGCCCAAAATGCCAAAAGTATAATGAACAAAAGGTTAATAGTACTTTGACAAGAGAGAATAAAAATGCTAATAACAAAAGTGCAGAAAAAATATAAAAACATTACAGGTTTGAAAGTTCGACCTACAGTCAGCAAGAAGAGGAAATTGAAAGAGGTTGTGAGAAAGAGAGGGAAGGTTCCCCTATTCCCATATTTCCACTCCTATACTTCAGAATTGCGAAAATGTTAGCTGGCTGAATGAGTTTAACAAAAGTGTAGAAAAAGCATAAAAGCATAATAGGTCTAAAATTTCGACCCACAGTTAGTGAGAAGAGAAAATTGAGAGGGGTTGTGAGAAAGAGAGGGAAGATTCCTTGTACCCATATTTCCATCCCTAAGGTTCAAAATTGTGAAAATGTTTCCTAGCTCAGTGTGCTTTTACTCTCAAGTTTCAGCTTTATAGGGAAAACGTGATTTTGTTCCTTTTGAATCTGATTGAAGCCTTTTGTATTGAACTTGGGGTGCTTTAAGTAACTGTTTTTGGTCAATAGAAGAGGCTTTGAACCCCAAGGTATCAATCAAAGAAGTTATGGTTAGATTTGATTTAATTGGGTAAGAGAGATGCCTTGCTTTTTGCATAATTTGAGAAATAAAGTAGCCTAAATTCATGAGTTGATGTTTCCTAGACGTGGCAGGTCCTTGAAGATTACATTTGGTTGTTGTAGCAGACAAGGCCAGCCACTTAAGGTCAACTACGTGTTTTAGGCAAAAAATAGTAGAGCAGAAAAGTTGGGCCACAATTAGCCAGAGCATAAAAGCTTTTTAAGGTGGAAATTTTGGGTACAATACCTCTTCCATGAGCCAGATGTGCTACCGGTGTCCCTTACCCACTTGGTGGCACGCATGGGCAAGGCTCATGCAAAAGGTCCAAAAGGAAACCAACCCATACTTTCCAAACCACACTTCCTCAATTTTCCCTAGTAAGTTGCATGAGCTTAGGCCATGCTTAAAAGAATAAAATATAATACAATACATGAATTAAGACACAAGAAAGTGGAGCTTGGTTGAATTGGGTTTGTACAAAATGTGTCGCGAAAATGGGTATCAACACTTAGTTAAATGAATCTCACATAATAATAAATAATCTTCTCATTCATTAATCATATTTTAGAGTTTGGAAAAAGTACCTAAACATTCTTTTTCTTTTCTAGAGTATAATTTGATTTTTTTTTTTTTTTTTCAATTTAATTGGTGTGAATTAGAAAAGCTCTGGAAACTTTAGTATGAAGATATGAGTAATGTGGCAGTTTCTATTTGTGAGGTTAATAACCATGGGGCTTGGACTTGAGGCTCAAAAATTTTGTGACACTTGAGATCCATTTGGGATCCGCTTATTTTGCTGAAATTGAAAACTTTTTGCTGAAAGTACTGTAGATAAACGGTAAAAGTTAGCTGAAATAGTATAGTGAGACCCATGAATAGAAGCAAAAATAAGCTAAATAGTAAAATAAGTTGGTAAAAATAATTTTGGCCAAAGAGATACTTATAAAGAAGGAAAGTACCAAGTAAGGATGAATTTCTATCTCCTTGTCCTGAACCTGAGCGTGTTAGTGGGCTCAATCGACATGCTGACATCTCTGGTATAACTTTTTTACTTGAGTACGGCGACACGCCAGGATTGTAGGTTTTGAAAGACGAAAACTGGGTTAATGTTGAACCTGTCAATGGTGCAATTGTTGTAAACCTTGGCCATATCATGGAGGTAAAAATACTACAAGTTACATGTTAATATTTGTTAGATTGTCATAGCAATATTGTAGTTGTTAACTTTTTTTTTTTTTTTTTTTTTTTTTTTTATTCATTCTCAAAAACTATGGTTTTTAAATTCATTTATTTATTTATTTTATGTATAATATCTCTTTAGTATTCTGAAATTTTAATGTGACTTATGGTACCTTAAAATCCCTTGTCGTTAAATAAATGACTACTTGGAATACATAACCACACCCGAATTATTTGAAGATAACAGACTATAAGATTGCAGTAGAAAAAGTACAAATGCAAGGTAAACATAGTTAACAAACTTATAGCATTTACTTTGATCATGTAGATTATAAGAGCATTCACATCAGCTCGTGTAAAATTTTCATCTATTTTACACGAAAAAACCTATCTTTTCTAATTTACACATTCACTTTAACAATACACTCACATCAGTCCATCTATTTTACACATCTTTTAATTAAATAACCAATATCTTCACATTTTTTATTATTTTCTTTTAACTGCTACATATAATACGCGCGCGCCTCATGCACTGATTTGTTGCTCTCTCTCTCTCTCTCTCTACTCCCATCTCTCCCTCTCGCCCAACTCTCCCTCTGCGATCAACTCCCCGCAGCTCCGACCACTTTCCGTCGCTCCGGTCCACTCCTCGCGGCTCCGATCTACTCCCCGCCGTTCCGGTCCACTCTCCTCTCGATCGGCTCGATCAACCCTCCGTCCACTCCGATCCGGTCCACTCTCCCTCTCGATCTACTCTCCATCCGCTCCGATCCGCCCCGATCGGCTCCGATCTCCTCTCGATCAACCCTCCGTCCGCTCCGATCTCCTCTCGATCGGCTCGATCAACCCTCCGTCCACTCCGATCCGGTCCACTCTCCCTCTCGATCTACTCTCCATCCGCTCCGATCCGCCCCGATCGGCTCCGATCTCCTCTCGATCAACCCTCCGTCCGCTCCGATCCACGAGCTCCGATTCGAGCTCCGATCCACGATCCACGATCCACGAGCTCTGTGTTTGTGTATTTCTGTTTTTTTTTTTTTTTTTTGAGCAAGTGTATCTCTGTAAACTGGGTTTGTTGAGCATGTGAACTGTGGTTGTTGATCATGGAGGAGAGAGAAAAAAAGGAGCGAACGGATTATGAATAAAATAAAGGATAGACGAGCTACAGTACCCGTGTATATTTACACGGGTACTGTAGCTCGTGTATAGGTTTTCACATGTTTGCATGTTTATACACCCACTGATGTGGGTGTTTTTTGGCATAAAATGTGTAAAAATGGTACTAACTTTTATTTTAGAAGAGTTTACACCATCTGGTGTGATTGCTCTAAGCAATGGGAATTACAAAGCCCCAGATCATAGAGCAGTGGTGAACTAGTCGAAACAAAGGCTGTCAATCGTGACTTTCTGCTATCCCAATTCATCAGTAGATATTGGACCAGCTAAGAAAGCTTATCAAGTCAGGAAGCCCACCTGTATACAGGACCCTAACAAATGCAAAGTATTTTAATAGCTTTTACATTGGGAAACTTGAAGTTTCATTCATTGATAGCCTGAAAATCTAATTGTCATAGATTGGGCATTTAATGGTGAACCCTGCAATGGACTTAATTTAAGATGCTAGCCGGCCCTTCTCAGCTCAAGTTGTAACATTTAATGGTGAACCCTGCAATAAACTTCTATACTAGATAACTTGTGCAACAGCTTTCAGATTTTGGTTATTTTGGCATAAAGATAAGGCATGCAATGCATGCAATATATTTTCAACTTAGCATAAGAAAATTGCGAGGAAAAAAAAAAAAAAAAAAAAAAGAAAGAACAAAGAAATCTGTTTGATATTTATTAATATACTTTGCCAGATGGATTGATGTGTCTGAAATAGATCCCATGTTCTACAATATTATTGATTTTCACCCAACACCATCATTCTTTTACAATGTACATTCTTTTAAAAGCTTCACAATATAATCCCCCCCCCCCCCCCTCTCATTCTTTACCTCTCTGTCACAAATGAATATGGTCCTCTAATTACCATTTCAAGAAAAAATAATGAAAAATCAAGGAAAAAGAAATTTGACATATAATAAATTAAAATAGTTATAAAAAGTACATGAATATCTTTAGAAACAAATGACTAAAAAAATCACAAAAAAGACTAATAAAATTAAAAGACAAAAAATTACAAATATAAAACATTACAAGATTAACATTCTTTTTCCCTACTATATGCACTGAAAAAAAAAAAAGAGAAAAGAGTTTCATTAGAATTCAAAGCATCAAAGTCAAAAGCGTGCTTAAAAGCACTTTTAGCCTAAATTTATTAGTTTATTAATAAGACAAATTCATAAACCTCCGTGCCCATCAAATTGTACATAACTCAATCGAATCCAACTCAGATTATAAAATTCTCACGATTTAAGTTATTAGGAGTTCGACTTGGTCAACTAGTGATGCTTTGCTTTGTCCAAATTTGAGGCACATTATAGGTCCGTTTGGATAGAGCTTATTTTTGCTGAACTGAAAATTAAAACTGAAATCACTGTAGCAAAATAATTTTTTAATGTGTGAATAGTATTGCGGGATCTATTTTTTATAAAAAATTGCTAAAAAAGTACATGAACAGTGCATAAACAGTGCCAAACAGTGTCAAACAGTAATTTTGTTCCCTGCACAGTACTGCTACAGTGAAAAAAGTGCATGAACAGTGTCTGTTACTGTTCATGCACGTTGAAAAAAAAAAAAAAAAAGAGAGAAAACGCAGAAACTGAAACGGGGGAGACGTGGCTGCTGGATCCAAACACATACTATAATTCACTTTTATGCTTGAATTTGTCCATAGGTGGGGAATAGAAAGATCACAGACATATAATTCCAAAATTCCATACAATACCTAGGTTATTGCACAAGATGCCATACTAGTGAATGAGTTGGAGCAAAAGTTAAAAAGTTAACTTTTCTCTTCAATTGTCTGATCTGGAAAAAATAGTAACTTTTAAGTCTCTACCTTTCATTTTTTCTTTTTAATGGATAGCTAGGGAGTTAACTTTGTAATTTTTGCTCCTAACCGTCTATATAAGGTATGGTCATTGCATGGGATAAAGATCCTAGATTCATGCTTGTAACTGGTTATTGTGAAGGGTGAAGATCCCTAATGTTGTCAAATTGTTATTCAAGTTCTCTTTTTAATTATTTATTTAATGTTTTGTAATAGTTATTCATGGTCTCTAGGACATAGAGTTTATCAATTGTGTTTTTTAATTATTTATTTATAATAGTTATTCATGGTCTCTAGGACATAGAGTTAAAAAAAATTTGATTTTCAGGTTATTAATGAATAAAACTTCAAGCTTTCGATTGAAAAAGCTATGAAAATACTCTTTATTTGTAAGAGTCTTGTAGACAGGTGGGCTTCCTGACTTGATAAGCTTCTCAGTTGGTCCAATATGCACTAATGAATTGGGATGGTAGAAAATTACGATTGACAGTCTTTGCTTTGACTTGTTCACCACTACTCTCTTTGATATGGGGCTGTGTAACTCCCATTGCTCATAATCTGCAGGCTCAAGTGAATGCCATGAATTTATTAACAATGTTTACCTTGCATATGTCAATGCAGTTCTACTTTTTCTACTGCAATTTTATTGTCTAATATTCAATTATATTAAGGTGTGGTTATGTATTTTGTCCTACATTATTCAACGACAAGAAATTTTATCAATTAAGTTAACTGTAAAGACGTATCATTCATAATTTTTTTTAAAATTAAATCATAGTTAACAGTATATACAATAATATTGCTACGACATTCTAACCAATATTAACATGTAACTTATAGTATTTACCTCCATGACATGGCCAAGGTTTAGGTTCAACATTAACCCAGTGTTCATCTTTCAAAATCTGCAATCCTGGCGTGTCGCCACACTCAAGTAAGAGAGTTATCCTGGAGATGTTTGTATGCGGATTAACCCCAACGACGCGCTCAGGACAAGGAGGATAGCAATTGCTGCAATTCATACTTACATCGTACGTTCCTTCTTTGTATGTGTCAGGGAATTTTTGAGCCTCAAATCCAACTTCCATGGCTATGAACCTCACAATAGAAAACGCTATCTTCCTCATATCTCCAAAGTAAGTTTCCAGAGATTTTCTAATACACACAAAATTGGAAAAATTTATATGACACTAGAGAAAAGAGGGAAAAAACCCTTACTAATTACTTTTCTCCTAACTCTAAAATGAGAGTAGTATCATTAGAATAATGAAAAAAGGAGGACTGTTTACTATCATGTGGGTTACATTTAGTTCGATAGGTAAAATCTCTAATAATGAAATAAGAAGGCTAGATTATTTTTTTGAGAAATAAACACACGCATATACAAGGGAGAGGAAAATGGGTTCTAACACAAAGGCATACTACAACTTTATTCAAAAGATTCAAATCTTGTTTATCGGTTTGGATTCTAAAATTTTTCTTGGTCTTTCTCTTTTTAGAAATAAACTAATTTTTTGGATTTTGTCACCTATTTAATATAAAAATTACTAAAATATGCAAATAAATTATCAAAAACTAAAAGTCAAATGCACTTCAAAAAGACATTGGCCAAATTCTGATACCATAATAAAAATAAGAAAAGGTGTGTTGTACCAAACCTTTAAAAATGATTGCTAAATACTCAGTTGACCCAAGTGGATAGTTACAAGATATAGAGCATGTCTGCTTCAAGATAATATCCTCAAATCCAAAAGGAGAATTTTAGAATCCACTAGAAAATATAGGAGAAACCTCTCTAAAATGATATGAATGAGAAAAACTTTATTCTGAATTGAAAATCTGATTATAGACTTGTAGGCTAATTTAAAGGCTCTATAAAACCTAATTGATATATATGAAAAAACATTCTAAAAGAAATCCTAATTGATATCCTACAATAATAATAAAACCCCAATTTGACTAAAAAAGTATTTAACCTAAAATCAAGGAAATAACAATCCTAAACCAAAATATTTGAAAATTAGATGAACATAGATGTACAAAGTTGCCCGTTTTCACACCTATCACAAATGGTCACAAGTATGGGCAATGAAAACTCGAGATGAGCTAATTTTTTAATGAAGGTGGAGAAGAAGTAAACAATGAAGGGCTTGGGGGAACATAAACTTCAATCACTCCCTCAAGCATTTGTGTGACCTCATCGAGGGCCTCAGTAAAGGATCTTCTTGAATACATCAAATCGCCACAATCACAAGTCTTTCTAGCTTCTTCATGTCATTCCTTGCCTCCTCATCATTTTCTATCAACTTCTCTAATTTTTTTTTTAAATCTTTGTAGCATACATAAGCCCAATCTATCAATGCCTCCTCTTCTCCTAGCGCAAGCACAACAATAGACTCGCAACAAATGATCTCTAGTAGCATCACACCAAAACTGTAAACATCATCCTTAACTGAAATGGATGCTTTTCTAAACCATTTAGGTACAAAGCATATTGTCCCTCTTATTGCTGTATTAGCTACTTGAGTTTGTTCTGCCAACAAAAGCTTTGCTAATCCAAACTCAGCAATCCTTGGCGTAAAGTACTCATTCAAGAGTATGTTTTGAGGCTTTATGTCACAGCGGATGATTTGGGTGCTGCACTCTTCATGTAAGTACATTAGGCCTCGTGCTATTCCAAAAGCAATTTGTACTCTTTGGTTCCAATGAGGTCGGAATATCCCTAAGATAAAGCTAGCTGAAGAGCCATTACTCATGTACTCTGTACTCATATACTAGAAGCCAGTGATGCCCCTCATCACAATAACCGAGCAAACGAACTAAATTCTTGTGATGAGTCTGACCGATCACGCTCTTTTCTGTTTTGAATTCCTTCTCACCTTCTTCTACCACCTTACCTAACCTCTTGACTGCAGCAAATATTTTAGAATCTGATGGAAGGACCCTTTTATAAACAGTTTCAAAAGCACATTATCCCACTGTTTGCTTGAAGCCCCTGGTTGCTTCTTCGAGCTCTTTATATGTATAGCTTCTCACATTTGTTGCAAGTGTGCTATCAATATTCCATCGCGAATTCAGCCTTTTGCGGTACAAGTAGATAAAAGCCACAATACTAGCTATGAAGAGTAGGATATTAATTAAGAAATGCGAGCTGCAAAGGAGTAGTGCCAAGACAACTACCATAGACTGGTCTTGCTCATCTGAACCTATATTTTCCTTGATGAGAACTATGCTAACATTACTTTCGCGATATCTTCCATTGGACAGAGGAAGCTTCTTCTTCCAACATGCTTATAATGTCCTTTGAATACCGCAACAAACAGTACACATATAATAGAAGATTAAGAAAGAATTTACAATTAATTAAATTAATAATAATGATACCTATTTTTTTGTTTATGGCTATGTGAGCGTAGCTAGGAATTAGGGAATGAATAATACAATATAGGGAAAAATTAACAAATACCCTAGAGACATTAGTTTAGAAAGTATTTTTAGAAACTTTTTACATGAAAAGAAAAAAAGTAATTGATTTTTTAACAGTTTTTATATTTATCATAAAAGTGATATTAAAACTTTTCTAAAATGGTCCCTAACTTTAATTTTTTTAATTATATATTTCTTGTTATATAAATCTAAAACCGTAACTTCACCAAACAAAACGTGTTGTGTTGTGTTCTTGGTCGGCTCTTCTTCAAGTGTTTATCTTCTTTGTACTTCTAAGTAAAATTTTATTATATAGCTAAGTTTTAAGAAAAAAAAAAAATTTTTGTCGAAAAAAAAGGTTCAATAAATTTAAAATTCTACATTGAATATAGTTCATTTTGCTAAAACTCTGTTAGTTAAGTTACAACAAATTTAAAATTCTACTTCAATTAAAATTCTATTTAAAAAAAATCAAGCATTTTAAAATGAAATTTAAAATTTATTTTAATAATCTATCAAAACTTTGTATATTTTTAATATAATATAAAATTTATATAAGAAATAATGGACTGAATAGAACTAATGGACAAAATAGGACTGAAGTGGATAGAATGAACCAAATGGGGCCAAATTGAACTGAAGTGGACCAATGTAGACTGAATAAGACCGAAGTTGAAAAAATGAATTGAATAGAACCAAAGTGTATAAAATGGACCGAAATAAACTAAATTGGATTGAACGGCCCGAATAGAATTGAAGTGGATCAAAGTGGACAAAATATGGACTGAATAGGACCAATGGATAGAATATGATCAATGTGGATTGAACAAGGAAAATGTAGACTTATTGGACCGAAATAAATAGAATAGGACTAATGTGACCTGAATAGGGCAAATGTAGACTGATTGGACATAATAGAACTTTAGTGGACAGAATAGACTAAATAGGACTGGATAGGGCCAAATTGAACCAAAAATAATAGAATGGACCGAATAGAACCAATGTGGACCAAATAAGACTTTCGAATATTTTTCATTTTTATTGCATTTTTAGGGTTCATATTTCTAATTTATAATGTCTATTTTAGTATTTTCTTTACTCAAAACTAAATATCTTAGCCTAAATATAATAAAATTTCATATTTTTCAACCCAAAAATTAAGAAAAAAGTGAATTTTTGAGCTAAATTTGAAAATGATACCTAAAAAAAGAAATGATTTAAGGCCCAATTAAATGGACTAAAGGGGGGATTGAAATTGACTGAGTGTACCAAATTGGATTGAGTAAAACAAATAGGACCGAATGGGACCAAAGTAGACCTAATTGGACCAAATAAAAATCGTTTAATTTTTAGGAAGAAAAAATTATCTTTAAAAATTTTAGAGAAAAAATTATACATTATATTGCAATACAAAATAATTATTTATTTTTATGCATCGCGTGGGTCTGGGACTAGTTATATTAAAAGTAAAAAGATAAACAATTACAACACTACTGACGACAAGAAGCATTACATCTCATGTTCACACAAGTCATATTATAACATCTCAATTGAATCAATTTTAATTTTATCTAATGAACATGATAGATGGAACTTGTATGAATCTTAGGATAGAAGACCAATATTAATTATAACATCTCAAGTGAATTTATTTTAATTTTATCTAATGAACATGATAGATGGAAATTGTATGAATCTTAGGATAATAAACTCGGTAGTAAATTAAATAAGACGTATTCTAATAAAGAAAAATTTTTTTTCTTCAAAAATAATTACAAGTTGTAATGCTAAAATACAAAGCCATTAATTATGAAAATTGAAAAGAAGAGCAACAGAAAAAGCCTTGTGTTGTGGGTCTGTTCTTCGGGTTGTTATATGTTTCGGAACTGTGGTCTTATAGTTTACAAATGCAACAAAAATAAATAGCCCAAACAGGGGCTTTGGTTTTATGGGTCGATTCTTCAGCTTGGACCTAAAATATATAAGCCTAACATATATATATATATATATATATATATATATATCCCAAAATTCGATTGATTTGGAAAATTTTATGGGCACGGGGGTTATTATTTGGATAGCATGATTTTAGCATAACAAGTAAAAGAAAAAGCTCAGTTACATATCAGATATATGTATATTCCCTTCCAAAATTTTGAACTATTTAATACATATAGATACAACTTTTCTAGATAACTATCTTTTTTTCTTTTCATTTCCTCTTGCCACCATTGTATTAGAAGTGAAAAGATAAACAATTACAGCACAACTGATCACGAGAAACATTACATCTCATTTTCACACAAGTCATCCAAACAGATCGAAGACCAATATTATAACATCTCAAGTTAATTAATTTTATTTTATCCAATGAACATGCTAGATGGAACTTGTTTCAATCTTAGGATAATGAAATTCTGTAGTATATAAGAACTTTGAAAATCTTTATGTTGTTAGTCAAAAAAAAAAAAAAACTTTATATTGGATATGAATTTTGAAGATCTACTGTTAGATTGCACAAAGTTTTAAGAAGATCAAAGATCAATAATTATTTATTAATCAAATATTTAAATTTCAATTTTTTTTGTTTAAAATTGTACATAAAAATAATTTTATTGTTAGAATAATAAATTAAAAAAAATCCAATAAATAGTTTCGGTTGCCGTGGGTTGGTAATGGCCTTGCTGCGTTTTGGTGGCCATAAGTTTGGTTCGAACTTCGAACATCAATCTGAATTCCATTGCTGTTAAGATGAATCTTATTGTGTTTAGAATGACATGGATAAATTAATTGGCAAGTGAAATGATTTAATTGGAGAACCTAAGGAATTGTTTAAGAATGATGTGTACATTATAAATCTATAATACATGCATGTATTATAGATTTATATGTATTTAAAAGTTATTGATAGTGTGGTAAATGGTGTTCTCTTATTTGGAATTAATAAGCTTAGACAACAAGTACTGATGTGAGTTATTGCAATTGATATATAATAAAAATGTTGACAATGAGTATTTATGAAAATAATATTATTCTGATCTCAATTTGTCACATGTGAAAATATTTGCTCCTCATATTGCTAGTTTAGTATGGTTTATTTTGTTAAGTGCAACTTTTAAAGATCTCTCTCTAGGTACATACTATTTTAACTTAACTTATTTCTTGAAGTCAAATAAGCAAACGTATTCTTTCTCCCAAAAAAGAAAAAAGAAAAAGAAAAAGAAAAATGCAGAGGAATTTAAATTTTTCTAAATGACACTTATCCTTAATTTTAAAGTAAATATTATTAGGAATGATTGATTTGTCACAATAGATATTAATTACCCAAATTGAAAATATAATTAGGGTGAACAAATGTGAATGAGTTGACCCACTTATGTCATCCGACTCGGCCAATATAGTGGATTTCAACTATTTTCAACTGCTTCTTCTATAACATGCAAATTGATGTTCATGTTAAGTGGAATAATGAAATTTATAAAACCTCACAATTTTAGAAGGTCTCAATATTATTTAAAATTTTAAATGAAGTCACATTACATATACTTTTAAATTGGTAATATGTTAAGTGACAATTGTTAGTATTTCTAAAGGGGATGTCATTGTCCCAATTCCTAACACTCAACTACCGAAATTATAAAAATATACACCCAAAATAGATCAATTTAATATTTAGTAATATTTTTTGTCGTGTTCCCACCATAGTTGGACCCACAAGCATGGTTATCAAAATCTTAATTTAGATTGTACGATTTTACGATTATACCTACCTAAAACGATCTGGATATTTCAAGGACCTTTCATAAGATCGCTACGATCGTTCAAGATCGGTAGAATTGTAGGATTCTGACGATTCCAAATAATTTTGATATCTTGTAATCTTTTTTAACTCAATAGAAGACTTAGTTGGACTCAAATGAAAAATAAAATCTTAATAGGCCCAATTTGGCTATTTTAAGGTAGAGAGATAGAGTGTTGGTTGGACTTAAATGAAAAATAACATCCCAATAGAGTGTCACGTTTTGAGGTTTTTGGTCTCTTTAAATGATGCTTACAAATGGATGCAGTGGTGTATGATAATTACATTAAATAGATGCAATTTTTTAATTTTTTAATGAATGAATGTATAATTTATATTATAATTTAACATATCAATGTGTTCTTTTTTGTTTTGTTTTTCTCAAATAATATAAGATCTTATAATCTACAATCTGATTTTACGATCCACGATCTCACCTCCCTCTTACAATCCTATGTTGGATTCTGATTTTGACAACCCTGCTCACAAGGCTCCAAGAAAAAATTATCATATAGCCAGGGATCTTATACATGGGCTTTAAAATGAAAATAAGAACAAAGAAATGTTTTAATTTTGTTTAGAAATTGAACATGAAGTAAGAAAAGAAAGATTTAAACCTTTGTTTTCCTCGTAAAGAAAACGCTACGCAAATACAAGATTCGATTTAAATGACATTGAATATTTAGTTCATATGCATTTATATTGTAATATTGTTAGGTTCTAAAGATTTAGGATAAAATATTTAGATTCCTATTTTGTGAATGTTGGCAAACCAATAACAAAAACATGCCTAGATTAGGTGTTAAATATTGCTTAAGATTGTACAAATAAAGATTCAAGAATATTCAAGTTGCAGAAAGGAGAGTTCAAGTTTTGTGAAGCTCAATCGATTGAAAATTAGATCCAACCAATCGAATTTTGTTCAACAGGTCCAAGAGAGAAAAGTCCGTAGAGTTGGAGTTGCACATGGTCGTGTTAGTAAATTCTACTAGAGGTAGTATTAGATTTATGGTTAAATCTTTTGTAAACTTCAATTCTTTCTAATGGATTTGTTTATTTTGAAGATAGTTAGGTCAAATTCTTTCTAGGTTTTTACCTTGAAACAATTTGTTTCATTGGTTTTCCTAAGTAATCATATCGTTGTGTCTCTTTCTCTTCTACTGTGCGTGATATGACATTTTCCTGTTTAACCTAGATCTCATAATTAATTTAAGTAACTACTTGGCTATTTCACTAGGTTTAAACAATCTATTTTAAAGGGTTTAAATAAACAAACAAATATTAATTCAAATCATGAAATATGAATTTATCGAATGGAGAAGAGTTTTTTTTTTGAATTAAAAAAAAAGATTATTGATTTTATTTTTAAATAAAAAGGATTACTGAACTGTTTTTTTTTTTTTAATCATGTTTTTGTTTCCTTTCGTTTAACAACAACGATGAGATTTTTTTCACAAAAAAAAAAAAAAAAACTGATTTTGTTGTTGTTGTTGTTGTTGAAGAGAGAATGTGAATCTTAGTCCACGTACAACAATAATGTGAACACTATTAGTCTTAGACTGTTAGACAAGTCCTATACTTTATAGCCTATAGCTGAATATTCAATACCTAAATTCCTCGAGACTATTAATTGGAGCAATTTTTTATTTTTATTTTTTGAGAAACACTTTTGGAGCAATTTATTCAACACACGGGATTCTTTAATATTCTCAAACCTCATTATGACCAAAAGAGGTAAGAAAAAAAAAGCCAAAAACAACACTTAATTTGTTAATAATTATCTTTGGTAAACTCTGAAGATATTATATAAAGGGCCTTGAGTACTAAAACTAGTAGCCAAATATCCATTTTTCATTAAACCAAACCAAAAGAGTCTGAGAAATGGCTTTGGCACCTTCAGAGAGCCTTGAATGGTCTCTACCAGTTCCAAGTGTTCAAGAGCTTGCAATCCAAAAGCTTGATAAGGTGCCACTTAGATATGTAAGGGATGACTTGGACCAGACTACTCCTTCCAATCCTTCTCTTCGTGTACCTTTGATCGCTATGAACAAGTTGGCCAACCCAGAATACCATGAAAAAGAGCTCCAAAAGCTTCACTTTGCATGTCAAGAATGGGGAGTTTTTCAGGTAATTAATACAAAAAACATTAGGCAGTACTTCTTTTGTTGTTGTTGTTCTTTCTTCTTCTTATAATACAAGAACATTAGGCAATATATATTGCTTTTCCTTCATTGTCCTTCACCACCTTAGAAAAATATTGATCTTGAGGAATATTTTGCTTAGAGATTTCTAATCAAAGCATGCCTGTTTATGGCTTTTGTAGTTCATGTACTACTGAAACTCTTCCTATTGATCAAAATTCACCTTTCATAATTGCACTTTCTCTTTCTTCTTCTCTTTTTATTCCCCAAATTATTTACTAATTTATGAGATTCAAAAGACCATACTTTCTTCTTAAAACAACTTTATCTATGATATGAACTAGAACCAATTATAGTTTTCTTGGATTCCAGTTAGTTTAATTGATAAAGTATCTAATGGTTGAATAAAGAATTTAGAGTTCAATCTCCATTTACATAAAAAACTAATTGGAGTTTTAGTCTAATGATAAAAAACTATCATCAATAGTGGATGTTATAAGTTGAAACTCTAAAAAAAAAAAAAAAAAAAAAAAAAAAAAAACTTATAGTCTTCAACAGCTCTTGAAGACAAATCCGATGTACAGCAACGTGGTAATAATTAATTGTGACTTATCTATGTGGCTCAAATAGATTACGTTTATTTTCATGTGCAGAGTTCCATGTTACAGTTCATTAAGATGCAATCTCATTAGTTATATTATTATTCTTTGTTTTCCATATATATGTAATTAATTAGCTAGTTGTTAATGAAACGCAATAATTTATACTTGTGTTACATACAATTATGTCTACTTAAATTAAGTGTGAACAGCCAGTACTCATCTGGTTATGGTTTTGAACAAATGATCATAAATTATATAAGGTATTAGTTGACCAATGACAAACTTAATTTTAAAATTCAATGTCGTGTACTAAACAATTGAAAAAGCAATTCCTCGTGAACCATAAATGCATAAAGTCTAATTTATGAAATAATAAAATATTTTGTTTTTTTTTTTCTTCTAAATGAAGTACTAATAGATTATAGATAAAAAAAAAAAAAAAAAAAAAAAAAAAAAAAAAAAAAAACACCGTCATGCCTGCATAACGTGTAAGGATAGAAAAGAAAATTCCAGTCAAGAAAATGAGATACAAGCCAAATTTTCTGTGCAGCTATCTTGACCCACTGAGAATAATTCAACTAACAACATTATTATACAGTACTTTTTTTAATGTTTGTCGCATAAATTGAAAGCAGAGTGTTTTAAAAGTTTTTTTTAAAGAAATTTTTATTGCTCTTTGACCAATAGTTTTTCATATTTTTCTAAGGAGGAAAAAGATAAAATAAGAGAGTAAAATTGTTTGAATAGACAAGAAATGCATTCATGACATGAATGTCATCTGATTGACAATTTGTTAGCCAAAAGTCCATAATGTTTGCAAAGACAATAAGACTTTTTGTCCCCCTCAGTTATGCTAATTTGATTTTTCAATATAGTAAAAAAGAACCGAAAGCTTGTTGGCTGAGTCAAAATTAATTACTTCGTAGTATTATTATTACGAGGGGTAATTATTTAGTAAGCCTAGCAACTCTTCACCGTTTGTGTCCGAAGTCAATTTTTTGAGTGTTAATTAATAATGCATTACTAGTCCAATCATATATGATGATGTTTAATGGGGTTGAAACACCGTATGTACTAATCATTACTAAACTTTAAACATGGTTCAATAGTATGTTTATTCCTTAATCTTGCAGATTATAAACCATGGAGTTTTTGATGAATCACTAAGCAAAATGAGACAGCAAGTTCAAGAGTTCTTTGACCTTCCTTTGCAAGAGAAGAAACGTTGGGCTCAGAAACCAGGAAGTCTCGAAGGTTATGGTCAGGCATTTGTGACTTCAGAGGAACAAAAGTTGGAGTGGAATGACATGATCTTCCTCAAAACTCTTCCCCTTCAAGATAGAAGTTTGAATTTCTGGCCAGAAAACCCTCAAGAGTTCAGGTAAATTCAAACTGATCGAGTCATAAGATTGACCAATTGATATACACACACGTATGATTCATGCATATAGATATAGACACCTAGCAACATGCTCATATGATGGGATGCTAGCTTAAGCATAAATTTATCGAAGTCATCATGGGTGAGGTGGATTTTCCTTTTCTCAAAGTATAAGAATAACACTATAAGATAAGAATACAAAATCATTGCCCATAGTATTAACGGTGTTCCTAAAATATCTAGGATATTCTAACATAGAAGGTCTTTTTATTTATTTTATACATGTTTTAACTTTTATTTATTTTTATACAAGATATAAATTCTACTTTTAATTTAATTGTATACGTGTGTGAAACTCCTTCTTAGAGAGTTGAACTCCGACCCTTACCCACACCTCACAAATACTTATAAAGTGACCATTGCACCAAAAATGTGCGGTAGTTATTTTATATATGTTGAAGATATGGTAGGATTGGACTCTATAATAATAACACTTATGATTAATTCAAGAATCTAGTGGTTTTTTTATTATTTTTTTCTTTCACTGTAGGTGAAATTTAAATCCAATTTCCCTATTCAATTATAAGAGATTTTACTTGTTATGTTAAGTGGAACTCACATGATACTAATAAATAGTTCTCTTATTCATTATTCATATGATTCTACACTCATATTTTTGAGTTTGGAAAAGTACTTAACATTTTTTCTTCTTTTCTGGAGTATAATTTTTTTTTCTTCCCAATCTGGTGTGAATTTTAGAAAAACTCTGGAATCTTATTCTGAAGATATGAGGAATGTGGCAGTTTCTATTGTAAGGTTCATAACCATGGGGCTTGGACTTGAGGCTCAAAAATTTTGTGACACTTTTAAAGAAGGAACGTACGAAATAAGGGTGAATTGCTATCCTCCTTGTCCCGAACCTGAACGTGTTATTGGCCTTAATCCACATGCTGACATCTCTGGTATAACTCTCTTACTTGAGTGCGGCGACACGCCAGGATTGCAGGTTTTGAAAGACGAACACTGGGTTAATGTTGAACCTGTCAATGGTGCAATTGTTGTAAACCTTGGCCATATCATGGAGGTAAATACTATGACTTACATGTTAATATTTATTAGATTGTCATAGCAATATTGTAGATATGTATCGTTAACTATGATTTTTTTTAAATTTTTTTTATTTTTTATGTATAATATCTCTTTAATATTCTGAAATTTTAATGTGGGTTATGGTATTGTAAAGCTCCTTGTCATTAAATAAACTAGCATGTAACTCTGTGTATGTGCACAAGTACATTTAAAACAAATCACAATTAGACTTTTCAGTTTCTGCATCCAATAATTCACTTGCCGTAAAGATTAAAAAATTAGATGGGGCACATGACACAAAATTGAATTTCAATTAAAATTTAATTTAGAATAAATTAAAAAATTAGATTAGTCACATGGTGCAAAATTAGTCATGATTGAGAATCTAATTGAATCTAGACTTTTTAGTTTTTGCACCCAATAATTCATTTGCCACAAAAATTAAAAAAATAGATGGAGCACATGGTACAAAATTGAACTTCAATTAAAATTCAATTTAGAATCTAATTGAATTTAAACTCTTTGATTTTTGCACCTAATAATTCATTTGACACATTAATTTAAAATTAGATAAAACATGTGGCACAAAATTAGATTTCACTTTAGAATTTAATTATATCTTTTCTCAGCTTTACCTATTATTATATATATAGATGACTACTTCCTTGAAATACATAACTATGTACACCCAAATTATTTGAAGATAACAGGCTATAAGATTGCAGTAGAAAAAGTACAAATGCGAGGTAAACATAGTTAACAAAATTATAGCATTTACTTTGATCATGCAGATTATAAGCAATGGGAATTACAAAGCCCCAGATCATAGAGCAGTGGTGAACAATTCAAAACAAAGAATGTCAATTGTTACTTTTTGCTATCCCAATCCATCTGTGGATATTGGACCCGCAGAGAAGCTTATCAAGTCAGGATGCCCACCTGTATACAAGACCCTAACAAATGCTGAGTATTTTCATAGCTTTTTCAATCGAAAGCTTGAAGTTTCATTCATTGACGGCCTGAAAATCTAATTGTCATAAATTGGGCATTTAATGGTGAGCCCTACAATGGACTTAATCAAGTTGTAAGTTGTAACATTTAAGTAATGGGGTAGTAGTGAGGAATAAACTTCTATACTAAATAATTTTGGATTCGAATGTGTCAAAACGTGGCCTCCCTCGATATTGACAGAAGACGGGTCATATTTGTATAATAGTGTTGTTAATCGAATCATGAGAGACTGAGAATGTTGTTAATCTATCCTTGCACATCATGTGACCATGATGGTGTTTTTTTTAATTATGTATTACTTCATATTTAAAAAAAAAAAGTTATTATTTCATAAATTAGAATTTATGTTCTGCATGGTTCATTGGGCATATTAATTTCTCAATTGTTTAGTAATTTCATTTGGCTGGCAGTGTACATTGAACCTTGAAATTACGTAGTTGACTTACTTACTTCCATTAAGAAAGATTTATTTTGGGTGTTATCCTATAATTTATGATTATTTGTTCAATACCATATGCAAAGTTGTCAAAATCGAGATTCTACATAAGATCGTTAAAGGTAAATGTGATTATAGATCGTAGGATTGGATCGTGAATCATAAGATCTTATATATTTTCAGATTTAAAGCAAAAAACACATTGATAATGATTTTGTATATTGAATAATCACGTAAATTATATATTTATCCATAAAAAAAATTAATATTTCTATCATACAACGTAATTTGCATGTTATACATCATTAAGTTTATACTAACGAAATAAATATATTTAAGTTTTGACCAAATGTATAAAAGTTCAGTAAATGTTTAATTAGCAACCAAATACCAAAATATTTATCAAAACAAATGGAAAATATTTTCTAAGTTCTAAGTTCCAAGTTTGAAATCCAAAATAAGTTAGCAAATAGAAACTAGCTAACTATAATATGAAATCTAAAAGCAAAATGAATTTTAAGGTAAAGTGAACATTTAATTATTCATATTCTAAGGTTCTTATAACCACCGTCCTAAATTCCTAATCATCATCATCTATGTAAACATTATATATTTGTATACTAGAGTTGCAAAAGACATCAAAATACAATTTCACACTTAACTATTCAAGTTATACCACAAAGCAACAATTAAAGAGCATGCTCAAAAAAATCAATCAATCAATATACAAATACTAGCAAAACTGATAAAATTATATATATATATATATATAAAATATTTTAGTAATATTAGAATACAAATTAGTATATTGATCAAAAAAATTTAACAACATTATAGCTTAAAAGGCAGCAAAGCCAACATCAAATTCTATATTTTGAAATCTAAAATAAGTTAGCAAATGGAAACTAGCTAATTACAATATGAAATCCAAAAGCAGGATGAATATTAAGGTAAGGCGAACATTTAATTATTCTTATTTTAAGGTTCTTATAACTACCGTCTTAAATTCTTAATCATCATCATCTATGTAGAAATTATATATTTGTATACTAGAGCTGCAAAAGACATCAAAATACAATTTCACACTCAACTATTCAAATTATACTATTCAGCAACAATTAAAGAGCATGCTCAAAAAAATCAATCAATCAATATACAAATACTAGCATAACTGAAAAAAAATTATATATATAAAAAATATTTAGTAATATTAGAACACAAATTAGTATATTGATAAAAAAAATTTAACAACATTATAGCTTAAAAGGCATTAAAGCCAACATCAAATTCTTCATTTAGAAATGATGAAGCATTCATTCATTTTGATTACAAGTGAACTAGAAAACATTTTCTTAGGTTAACATAATGTTATGAAAATAAATAAAAAGTCATACCATCACAACATGACAAAATAAAAACTCTTAAAGTTTCATCAAAACAAAAAATTTATCCTATAAAAAAAACCAAAATTTTTTGTTTTTGGTAGGATCGGTAGGATCCCATACGATCCTACTATTTTTACGATCCTAGTGCAATTCTAAACATTTTGTTAAGGTGGGATCGTAAAGTTGTGCGATTCTATGACTTAGATCGTGATTTTGACAACCATGACCATATGTGTTCTCACGTAGTTTAAGCTTTTACTGAAAATCTTATAAGTCGACATACCTAATTGTAACAGTATAATAAATCATAGCGTTTCATCATCTAGCTAATTAAATAGTATACGGAAATTAAGAGTATGTTATAATGAGACAACATTTAACTGTAATGTGAACGCTGTGCACGTAATTAAATTAACATAATACACTTAGATTAGGTTAGAGTAGAATTTCTATCACACACACACTCATATATATATATATATATATATAAGTCAATTATTATCACTTCGTTGGACATCTGATTTGTCTTCAAGAGCTCTTGAAGCCAGTGCTGCCTAAAGTGAACAAAGAATAGAGAAGAAGAAAAAGAAAGTTGCATTTATAATAGGTGAATTTTGATCAATATAGGAAGAGCTTCATGAACTACAAAAGCCACAAACAAGCACGCTTTAGAAATCTCTAAGCAAAATATTCCCCAAGAAGAAGTACTACATAATGTTCTAGTATTAATTAATTACCTGAAAAAACTCCCCATTAATTCCTGGCATGCAAAGTGATGCTTTGGGAGTTCTTTTTCATGGGACTCTAGGTTGACCAACTTGTTCATATCAATGAAGGGTACACGAAGAGAAGGATTGGAAGGTGTATTGGTCACAATCTAGTCCAAGTCATCTTTTGCAAGCTCTTGAACTTTCTAATACCCTACTCTACGTACCTATGAATTCATCAATAAACTAAGATGAGGTAGGACGCAATGCATGTGACAAAGTTACAAAGTATATTAGATGGAGCAAAATCAAAATAATTTAGGGAAAAAATAATAGCAGAATAGAATAAGTAATGATTTTAATTAATTAGGTACCTCTTGGTTAGAGTAAGAGGTGGGCTTGACCCTAATAAATTTAACCTCTTGACCTTGAATAGCATCATAGACCAAAGCTTAAAAGGTTTCACTAGCACCAGTGGAAGCATTTTCAATGGAAGAAAGGGATCCTCAATGTAAGTGTAGGAGTCATACAAATCAAAACCCTAGGAGAGAGAGACCATATATATATATATATATATATATATATATATATATATATACGAGGATTTAAAAAATTAGTTATGGCTTCATAAAATGTCAAAAAATACCTCTAATTTAATTAGATAATTTTATTCTTAAAAATTAAAAATTAAGGTTAAAATTGTAATTCAACAAAATAAAAAAAAAAAAAACGGAAAAAACTTTTTTCCCTAAAAACTAGCACACACTAAATCCAGTAGTTTACTCATGTTCAAATTCTAAATTTTAGTTTCTTAAAAATCCCTTCATGTATAACTTCACTAACAATAGATAAATTCAAATTGAAAAATAACATTAAAAGAAAAGAGTCTCATTTCATGTGTGGAGCGTGTATAATGAGGCTAGTGTGTATATTCCTTTTGACCATTCACATTCTGCCTACATGCGCATGCAATTGCAAACCCTAATTAAATTAGCCCTTACTAACCCTTATTAGCCAACCCAGCCAAATATATAATAGAAGATTAAGAAAGATCATGAATAATACATACCAGTTTTCAGTTTGTTGCTGTGTGAGCGTAGGTGGGAATGAATAATACATTATTATAATGCATCTCACTTATATTTGCAATTCTTGTATTCATGTTTGTTTAAACACTTGTAAATCTTGCCAAAGAGAAAGATGTACCATGTACTTGTTTTGTTTTAAATGAATGCCTATGTTTTCTCTTTCTAATTGCCCACGTTAAATTATTCAATAAAGTTTATTATCGATTCCAATAAAAAAAAAAACTGCCGACCTATACTTTATTTTCTTTTCGATACTGTGTAAATCTAACTTAACAAAAAGTGTTGTGTCGTGTTATGAATCTAGACTTCTTGGGCTTAAAATATACAAATTGTGAATGCATCAAGTGATTATCTTCTTTGTACTTTTAGGTAAAAGTTTATGTAAAATTCCTATACTCTCAATCTAAATAAAATGAATCTTTATTTGATAAAGAGTAAAGAAAGTGAAGTATTCAATACATACAAGCCTCGTCCATATATATACAGAGACTAAGGCAGCTAAAGGAAACTGTCACAGTAACTAACTCCCTAAAACAGAGGAAATCTGTTATAGCTGCACACCACACGTGTTTAATCAGCTTCTATTAATCCTTGCATACGTAGCTGCATCTATTGCGTTGAACACAAGATCTGATCATAGTGTGGCATTGCTTCAATCAGAGCCATGGCAACTGTTTGATCAATGCCTCTGTCATCTTGAATTTGTGAGCTGATCTGATTTGCAAAGTGCACTTCTCCTTGATGCAGGGAATCATTTTGTTTTGTCATTTTAACAGTTTATTAGTTAAGTTTTAAGGAGTTTATCTTCTAAATTTAGCTAAAACTCTATTAGTTGAGATATAAAAAGTTTAAAATTTTGTTCCGATTAAAATTCTATTTAAAATTTAAAAATAAAATAAAATATTATTTTAATTATTTTGATAATCTATCAAAATCTGGTATTTTAATATAATAAAATTTATATAGTATTTTAATATAATAAAATTTATATATTACATGACATACCATTTTACACCAATTAGCTCAATATATATTTGGATTTTGATAATTTAATCTAGATGAAACTTTATTAAAATTTCAAGTGGCACACTAATTAAAGTTTTGATAATATTTTTAAAATGTATTTTTTATGTAAAATTTTTGATATTATATAAAACAACTTGCTATCTAAGATTTGTTACGAAAATAACCTTAAAACACTTCTTTTTTCCTGCCTAAAAACCTAAGATTTGTTACGAAAATAACCTTAAACCACCTTTTTTTTTTCTGCCTAAAAACTTATTCATTTGGACAATTTGATGGATGTATAATACAAGTCAGTTGTCAGAACTGCAACTCTCGGCCCGACCATTTGGATTCATAGGTTTCTAATAGAAATCCGCATTTGAAGAAGTTATTAATTGGTGTTGAGTCTATTGCTAATGTGGTGGATGATTTTAAAAAAAAAAGAAGAATTATGGAGCTTAGAAATTAATAATAAATTTAAAAGAAATGCTAATTATAGATAGAGAGTTGAATGGAATATTTTACCAACTAATTCAAAGATTCAAGTCCGCGATATTAATTCCCAGCATGTAGTTTTGGTGTTGGCGTGTGAGTGTATTCTCTTATCTCATCCCCTCTTCTCCTATATATATATATGTGTGTGTGTAGGGGTGGCAATTCGTGTTCACGTGTCGGGTTCGTGTCGTGTCAACTTATACGTATCTGACTATATGGGTCAACACTAACCCGACATGTTTATTAAACGGGTCAAGATTTCTCAACCCTAACACGACCCATTTATTAAATGGGTCAGTCGTGTCGACTTGTTTATCTGATTTTATCAAAATGAAAAAAAACATTTATGGAAAAAACAAGTAAATAAATATTTTAAATATAAAATTTAGAACTAATGAGTAATTATATCACAAATAATCATTCAAAACTAAAACATATCTCAATATGATAAATAATCAATCACAATACGTCAAAGAAAATAAACTACAACAACTAATAAGTTTATATACCTATAGTATTGGTAAAATTTCATTTAATTAAACGGGTCAAACAGGTCAGACGGGTTCCATAGTTTAAACCCTAACCCAACCCGTTTATCAAACAGGTTCATCGTGTCAACCCAAATATGACACGAACCCATTAAGCCTCAACCCATAACCTGCTAATTTCGTGTCGTGTCGTGTCGGGTTCGCGGGTCGTGTCCAATTTTGCCACCCCTATGTGTGTGTGTGTGTGTGTTTCTCAAAAAAAAAAAAAAAAAAAAAAAAAAAATTCAAAGATTCAAGCCGAATGTACATTGTGTGGAGCAGATAAAGAGACAATTACTCATTTATTTGTTCACTGTCCATATTAGCATGGGTGGTGAGTGTTGTCTTTGTCTTTAAGAACAGAAGAGAAGGAGATCTCTGTTTTGTTTTGTTTGTACATAGAGAATGAATGGAGGCAAAATAAATCCATATTTCTAATTAGCAACGGCTTAGGAAATGGTACGTACAAACATTTGAGCCATATATAGGGCTTTTCTTTTTCACCCTATATGTTTTGTGGGTCAGTTTTTTAGTGTTGTTTGTTAGTGTTTGGAAGCTTGAGCATAAAATTTACAAACACCATGAAAATAAATAATGCCCCAAAAGTGTATGTATGTGGGTTTGGTTTGTTAGTGGAATCAGAATTTGTTAAGCACTTCTTTAAATTTCTTAATTTACTCTAGTGTCTTAAATTGTCTTATAAAGTTAGTACATATATTTTTTAAATACATATAGGTGTGTATTGGTAATTTTTATTTTTTTAATTTTTATAAGAACTCTTACTTATATAATGCTAGTACTTTTATTGCCCATAAAAGCTTGTGTGATAGCATGAATTCCATTTTGTAGAGCCTTTGGTGGAAGCCAGCAGATGGAGCCAAGCACTATCTTTCAATAGCTAGGTTATTGCATGGGATGCCATACCTTAGAGCACTTGCAACAGTGGAGCTAAATAGCTATATAGCTATTTTAGCTCCACAAAAACACAAAAAACTTTCTGCAGCAGTGGAGGTATAGCTAAAATTTTTAGCTTAATTGCTACAATGCTCATGTATAGATACATGAGTACTGTAGCACAAAGCTATAAAAAAAATTAATTTTTTATTCCACTTGCCAATTAAAATAATCACTCCATCTCTGTGCCTCTGAAATCTAAAGCTCCATCTCCGTTGCCTCTGAAGCTCCATCGAATTGGGTTGAGATGAATGAACTTGCTCCAACGTCACCGACCCAAGCCTCCGCCGGCCTCAACGTCCCCGACCCAGGCCGCCAATTTATTGCCTTGGTTTCCGCCGATTAGACCCACTGCCTTAGACCCACTTCTCTTCCACCGACCAGACCCACGCCGATCAGACCTTTGCCTTGGTTTTCTGCCGATCAGACCCATCTGCCTCATACCCACTTCTCTTCCGCCGATCAGGCCCACGCCGACATTGTCCTCCATCTCAACGCTCGCCCAACACCGATCAAACCATTGCCTTGGTAATTTTTTATTTTGTTTGTGATTGGTGATTTTGTTTGGTCTGGGTTGAGGAAAACGATTGAGATTTTGGTTGGTGTTTTTTATTTTTTATTTTATTTTTTGCTGTGGACCAGCGGTGGTGGTAGTGGTGGTGGTGGTGGTGGCTGTGGCTGTGGTTGTGGCTGACGGTAGAGGTGGTTGTAGTTGGTGCTGTGAATTTATTTTAGTAATTAGATATATTATTTTATTGTAGTAGATATATTATTTTATTGTGATGTTTATATTATTTTATTGTATTGAAAGCTAAAATAGATTCACTGCTGCAGCATGTTTTATAAAGTGTGTAAGTAAAATAGATAAAGTAACTTTTTGTGAAGCTAAATTGCTAAAATTTTAGCTCCACTGCTGTGGATGCTCTATAAGACTAAAAGCAAAGTTAAAAAGATAACTTTTCCACATAGAAAAAAAAAAAAAAAAAGAATTGAAAAGAAAAGTTACTTTTTAAACTTTTGCTCTCAAATTCACAGGGCTATCACTCCAACAAGACCCGGTTTGCTTTGCATGGTTACAATGGAACAAAGCATGGGAGATCGTTTCCAACTCCTTGTTGCATATTTGACAAAACCCACCAGTATTTAAACGCCTCCTCCTTAGATTGAGCATTGTTGGCAAGTCATCCAAACACACACGCCAAGCAAAAATTTTAACTTTCGGAGGAACATTTACTTGCCAAATCTTCCTCCAAAAGGGGGAAGCAAGGTGATTTGATGAGCTTGCACTTGCTGCCCCAGATTCCACCATCTCCTTTGCAACATAATAGGCACTTTTCACCGTGAAGGAGCCTCTTTTATTCCCCAACCAGATTAGAGAGTCCTCAGGGAGGCTATGGCTGAGAGGGATTTTAATGAAATAGTTAAACTTAGAGGTGATAAAAACATAACTTTCATTTCACAAAAATCATGTAACTCTGATGCTCAACACATATTGCAAAGATCAAAACCACGTCTATATTTCATGCCCAAGTGACAAAACACAAAGTAGCAAGGCACAGATCAGTTAAGATTATATGTAACTTAAGAAACCAAAATGCTCTAAAACAGAAAATGTAGTGAGCTCAAGTATGATATATCTACTCCCTTTAATTTAATTTAACTTGGCATGATGTTTCTATGGATGATAGTGATCTATTCTATGCAACTTTTCTCATCTCAAACTAATCCTCAATGATTTATTGGAACAATTTTTTTTTTTTTTTTTTTACGTATTTAAGAATGTCCTTCCATTGTTCAAAGATTTCAATTGAAACCAAATAGTGAAATCATCGAGCTAAGCTGGTTTTTGGTTTGCACAGCATGTGAAACCAAAAAATGACATCCCTTAACCATTAGAGCAGAAATTGCAAACTATTTTTCATAGACCAAAGTATGAAATTCACTATAGCAAAAACTTAAGGGCAAAATTTGTTTTACTTGACAATATTAAGCAATGACCATTCACCAATTTAAACTCAAGCATCAAGATTGATGCAATAATCTAAATAAAAATTGCGTAGAATATTGTTAACTACTCCAATCAGTCCTATGCAATAGAACCCAACATTTACAAATCAGAGGGCATTGAACCAAAGTCTTATTAATCTGATTTATGGATTTAACAACACATAAAACCATTTAAAAAAAAAAAAAAACCAATTACAACAAAACTTAAATCTCATTATGAAAACGTAACAGAACTAACAAAAAAAAAAAAAAAACCAAAAATTGAACATGCATAACACAATGAACAACACATTCATCACAGGAAAAAGAATAAGATCAATAGGATTCAAAAGAAAAAAAGAGAAGTGTAATAATCATTTGATCACAAAATCGAACCCCTCATTTTAAGTAGTCAGCAACTTTCAGATTCTAAAAGGCCAAAAAACTACACTACAAATCATATTATAAACAAAACAAAAACTCTCCCCTTTTACAATCAAATTTAAGAATTTTTTATAAACATTTAATCTGGCCTAAGCAATTATAGGTAATGATTTACCCCCAAAACATGTAAACAATTGTACCAAAACTATAAAAAATTTTAAAGGGTGGGGGGGAGGGGTTACTTTCTTAAACCTCCAACATTGTGGTTGCTAATACTTGGTTTTTGAAGTTCCAAGTTAAGAAAATTCAAGCCTCTGACATTGCTAGAGCTCATAAACCTACCTCAACATTAGAGTATTGCAAATGTAGTTTGACCTCCTAAAAAATTGAGGAAAGTGCTTTCATTTCTCAATGTCAATTTGAACTTCGACTTTCTCTTATTTGACACGAGACATATTTCCATGCGTCAACATAATTCTTTATGTTTTGTGACTAAAGAAATCTGCTGTATTTAGAAAATTTTAAACTCATCATGTATAGAGTTGTTTTGTCTACAGTAAGAAGCCTTCCTTAGTTTTGCTCTCTACTTTATATTGAATTGTTCTTTCCCATGTCTACATATCACCCTCCACCCCATTCCTAGAAGGCATGGAGATGCCATTTGAGCTAGAGCTCAATGTCAAGTTTTGCTTGCTTTCTACAAATTTGCTCTAAAATTCCATAATTCCATTTACCAAGAAATTATTATTACTATACATTCTAAAGATTTTTAGTCATCACAACCCAAACTTTGATGGTATTTGCAAAGGATCCTGACAAATTACATTGAAATAAATAGACATGCCTTTTCACTATACAACTAACCCAACTAAAAAACTTAAATCAAAACCAACCCAACCAAAACACTCAAAACTAACTCATATTTCTTAGTTCATAACCAAATCAAAGGGAAAAAAAAAAAAAAAAAACAAAGAAAAGAAAAAAGAATTGTAACATTCAATTTCACCAAAGCTGTACTTATTCACCAAAATGACTCAATACAGCATTTTTACATATCCACTAATCTAATGAGCTTATGCAGATAGCAGAACACACACTATCTGTACCCATGGATCCTGACCTGGTCCGTCAACAACTTAAAATGCAGAAGAGAATACTATATTATATTCAATCATTGATAGCTTTGTTCTAAATTTGGGTATATGGACTTTCATATTCAAGAAATTTCTCAATAGGAAAAATTTAGTAATTTGCATAAATCAAGTCTTGACAATCCCAAATTAGCAATTGGTACACAGAAAAAAAGTAACATAGATTAAAAAATAAAAATAGAAACTTCACAAAAAAATTTATAAACTTGAATCACAGCAGATCTAAAACTTTCTTGAAAAATGTGATATTCTCATCTACCATTCCTATGAACCACAATGAACAAAAGAATGAGAGCATAGAACATTTAACAGTGAATAAATTTTAAAAAACATATTTAATTACAGAATTTTGAAATAGAAAGTGAGAGGAAAATAAATATAAAGAAGTTGGAGAGGGGTTACACTGTATATTTATATTTATATAAATAAATAAATAATAGAACAAATAACGTAGGAAAGGTAAATCTACTTTGTACTCAAACCTCAACAAAATTTAGATATGAACAAAGAACACGAAAAAAATTTTGGAAAAAAAAAAAGGGATAAAGAGAGAAAGAGACTAAATTTCATACCACATCAAGACAAACCCTTCTGTCTTCTTTGTTAACTTTAAAGTTCAACTGAAGCCTCTCATAGCTTGTACCTGCTGTGTCTGCAATTTTTGTTTCTTGCTCTTCTCTCTCTTGCTGCCTTTTAACGTCCCTTGTACAGTGAAAAGGAAATCTAATATTAACTAATCAAATCTAACCCAAAAACATATAGAAAAAATAAATCCTAACCCAAATACCTAAATGAAAACAAAATAAATTCTAACCCAGGTACCTAAAAATCAAACCAATCCAAGCATAAAGCATATTTAACATTCAATTAAAAAAAAAAATACCAGTGATGGGTCCAATAGAGTGGAAACTATAGCTGGTTGTACCGCTTCTAATCAGACTTGGTTTGCTTCCAAGAATTTGCCTTTCCACCTACAAACCCAGAAAAAGAAAAGTTAAAGAAAAACCCTCTAATTTTTTATTACACACATATACCCTACCCATAAACCAAATTTAATCCTATAACCTTGAACAAAACCAAATCTAACCCAAATGCCTAAATCGAAACACTCAAATATAAATCATAGTTATCATGTAATTTTAAAAAGAATAAACAAAACCTTCATCGGTAACGATTCCGATCGCATGACGATGGTGGCTGCCCTGAAATTTATCTCTTTGTCGATCTCTGTTCTTCATTTGTTTTAACGGATGGCTTTTATTATGTTTGTTTTGGGCTGAACAGGGGTAACATACGGGCTGTTGTGATATTAATTGTAAAGGTAAGTGTTCCCACCGTACGGTTTTTTAAAGAAAAAATTATATACGTGTCTGTTTTTAAAGTAATCTTTTTTTCTTAACATGACAACACCTTCTCAAAGGTTTTTACTTTTTTTTTTTTCTGTATATATATATCTGTATTATTTAAATGATTTAAAAAGTTACTTACTATTTTTTTTCCTCGTCAAAAAAATGCTTAAATTAATTAATCAACAATTTTTAAAATGAAGTTAAAATAGTAAATTGACAAAAAAAAAATAGTTATTACTCTTTATTGTCAAAAATACCCATATTTAAAACTTAAAAATGGAGTTAAAATAGTAAATTGACAAAAATAATAAATTTCTACATCTACGTTGAAATGCCTTTCTGCTTCTAATAAACTCCTATTTATTCTAAAAAAAAATAATAAATCTCTACTTTTACGTTGATTTAAATTCCTATATTTACTTACTAGCTCCCTACAAAATAGGATAACTTTTTTGTTAGTTTTAAAACTCCTCAAATCTACAAAACCCACCCACGTATTCATCACATCCTTAGATTTTTTTTTTTTTTTTTTTTTTTTGTGATTGGAAAAAGTAGAAATTTCAAATTATAATAAATGTAAATTATTAATTTTTACCCAAAAAATAGAAGAGTCTTTGAGCATGCATGTGAACGCGTACTTAGAGGCTAGTATATAATATTAGATTAGATATATATATATATATATATATATATATATATATAAATTGATTTCATAGTTATAACAGGTGAGATTGAACCCTAGAAGTCTTTTTTTGGAAGCATCAAGAAATATCAATCACTTAACCTATAAGCCATTTGGAAGAATTCAAAGTTGGTTGACAAACATGATGGATGTAGTTTGTTTCTTTTCCTTTTTTAGAACTGAAATTTGAACATTTTTGACGTGATTTAATGAGGGAATACTGTAAATCTCAATCCCCTTAGGTTGCGGTTCTTACAATTACAAACCAAATCAACCCACACACAAGTATGCTTTAACCACCTCAAAAATCTCAGCAAGAACAAATAAACAAACCCAAGAAAAAAAATCAGATTGAACTAGGAATCCAAACTTACAGCTGAGAAGGTGACAAACACAAACAGATAACAAGCATGAAACAAGGCAACCTTGTAGCCGAGAAAAAACCACAGTACAAACAGACAAATGCAAGAAGAAAACCAAGCACCAACCAGGCCGACTCTAATACCATAACACAAATAAGAATAAGTATTGCACCTAACCTTTAAAAGAGACTACTCAACACCCAGTCGTGTGTACAATGTTACCCATTATCATCTATCCCAAATGGTCACTTTCAACTGTGGACAATGGAAGCCCAATAGAGGAACTAAGTTTTGAAGGCGGAGAGGAAGTAAACAATGAAGGTTTTGGGGGCACAAAAACTTCAATTACTCCCTCAAGCATCTGTGTAACCTTTTTCATAGACGGTCTTAGGGAAGGATCTTCTTGAATACACCAAATTGCCACAATCACAAGCCTCTCTAGCCGCTTCATGTCATTGCTTGCCTCTTCATCATTTTCTATCAACTTATCTAATTTTTTATCTTTGTAGCAATTGTACACCCAATCTATCAATGCCTCCCCTTCTTCATCTTGCAATGAAAACGCAACACTAGACTTGCAACAAATGATCTCAAGTAACATCACACCAAAACTGTACACATCAACCTTAACGGAAATAGATGCTTTCCTTAACCATTCAGGTGCAAAGTACCCAATTGTCCCTCTTATTCCTGTCCGAGCTGCTCGAGTTTGCTCGGCCAACAAAAGCTTTGCTAATCCAAAATCAGCAATCCTTGGTGTAAAGTACTCGTCCAAGAGTATGTTTTGAGGTTTTATGTCACAATGGATGATTTGGGTGTTGCACTCTTCATGTAAGTACATGAGGCCTCTTGCAATTCCAAAAGCAATCTGCACTCTTTGGTTCCAATGAGGCCTGGATATCCCAAAGAGAAAGTCAGCTAAAGAGCCATTACTCATGTACTCATATACCAGAAGTCGATGCTGCCCCTCGTCACAATAACCGAGCAACCGTACTAAATTCTTGTGATGAGTCTGACCGATCGTGCTCACCTCTGTTTTGAATTCCTTCTCACCTTCTTCTATCACCTTACTTAACTTCTTGACTGCAACAAATCTTTTAGAATCTGATGGAAGGACTCCTTTATAAACAGTTCCGAAAGCACCTTTTCCCACTGTTTCCTTGAAGCCCCTGGTTGCTTCTTCGAGCTCTTTATATGTATAGCTTCTCACATTTGCGACTAGTGTGCTATCAATATTCCACGGCAATTTCTTCTTTTTATGGTACAAGTAGCAAACAGCCACAAAAATAGCTAAGAATAAAAGGATATTGAGGAATGCAGAGCTGCCAAGGAGTAGTGCCAAGACGAGTGTCTCAGAGTGGCCTTTCTTATTATATGAACCATAACCTCTAGGTAACTTGATGAGAGTTGTTCTAGTAGTAGCTGGGCTTTGTCTTCCGTTTGACAGTGGATACTGCTTCTTCCAACATATATTACCTGCATCTTCATAAACGACCACAACACACAAGCAATCATCAATGCATTCTTGCATACACTTTGACCTGTTCATTCCCGTTCCTTGAAGAAGGTTGTAATCTGAGAACTGCCAATCCGTGTTTGGAAGCTCTGCAAATTCTACAAGCTCTTTATTTGCTTCCCATCCACTATCACAGCTAGGCAGTGCAAAATTTGGTTTACACCCTAACCAATTGTTGGATTGGTCCATGCGAGAAAATCCAATAGGACAATCGCAAAAAACAGCATTTGAATTATTTGCTGTAATACATATGCTGTTGGGTCCGCAGAACCCACCACCACTAATATAACTAGCAAATGCAGCACATATATCATCAGGAATGCCTTGCACTGCTGTCCATGATAATGGACAGTTCCCACAGCTTGTGGCGTCCTCATTTTTGGGGTGTTGGTATAGTCTGAAGATCCCATCATAATCAATTCTAGCCATGTGGTAGAAATTTTTATTTGAGCCAGGATCTCCCTTGGTCAGATTAAAGGTGTTGTTTGATTTTTCATCTTGGACATACAAGTATCCGGCCGCAGTAAACATCAACTTTGATTCCCAGTACATTGTACCGGTGGCAAAATAAGGTTTCTCAAGTATTTCAGATGGCATAGAAAGAGAATAAAGCACGAAATTGCCATCAAGCTGTAACGAAAGTTGGAAGCGCCCTTCAGAATAATTTGTCAAGGATTGACGAGACCTGAGTGCGGTATCCATGTACAATATTTGGCCAGGCAAAATTGTATCATTAGGGTTTTTGAAGCTCTCCCATACAGAATTATTATTCTCGTCCAGAATCACCAAGTTCCCGTTGTCCAGAATAGCCGCACAACTGGATTTGGAAGCATTGCTTGGAGCCTTCCATAGCTCTTTGCCGTCATGGTTATTGAGAACAAACACACCATTGATATTCTTCAGTTCAGAACCTTGTGGTACTGGTTCATTGCCATTTGCAGACCAAACTATGGTTTGGTCTTTTATTTTATTAAACCAAACTGCGAGCAAGAATTGCTTTGCTGACTCATTACTTGGAAGAGTATAGAATCCAAAGGCAAATTCTCCTGAAGGGGACTCGATCAATGGACCAGTCCCTGGCTGTGCAACTAAAGGTAATTTCAGCGGTGTGTTACAGTTATTTATGGTGTTGGTGAAAACAGTGGGAAGGAGATCGGGAAGAAGCAAAAGCAAAAGCAAGAGAGAACAAAAATGTGAAAGTGTTGAAGTAGTCATTGCAGTGGTTATATGGCTTATGGGTTTATGGCTTAGAAAGAACCCATGACAACCTTTATATAGAAGAAGACGTATTTGGTTTATTTAGACTTTCTTCTGAAGCAGTTGTTCGAGTCTTGTGATTGAAATTTCTAAGAACCACGGTCATTTTCTATGGTCTGACTTCTCAGATATTTGAATAAACCAACATCAAATTGTTTGGGGAAAGTCAAACTAATACTAGAAGCAACGAATACTTCAACAGTTAGCAAGCGGGTGGATTATTCGGGTCGTTCTGTCATTGTCGTGGGTCCCTCCCTTTCATTACATCAATGCGGATTGCCCCGCGAAATAGCAATAGAACTTTTCCAGCCATTTGTAATTCGTGGTCTAATTAGACAACATCGTGCTTCGAACATGGGAGTTGCTAAGAGTAAAATTCCAATTTAATCAATTGATAAAGTCTCATGTAATAAAATAAAAAAATCTGAACTTTGATTCCGGCCTACATCATTTGATAATTAAAAAAAATCTAGTTTCATGCCAATTCCACACGGTTCATTGACTTTATGCATTTCCTCTACACAGGATGCACCTTGGACAAAAATGACACCCTCCATGCTTGGTCTTCCTATTTGATTTTAAGCCATTTTTTTAGATTCACATTTGGACTTTTAAGCTAGAAACGAGCGTGAACAATAATTGGACCATTTCAATATGCAATAAGTTATTTCTTGATGTGATCATGGTTTTCAGACCCGGACCGTTCATTGAACCGTAAAAGGGAGAGGTTCAAGGTTTTTAAGGTCGAACCGAGGTCGAACCGGGGTCGAACCGTGATGACGTCATAATTAATTTAATAATTATTTTAAATATATATAAAAATATTAAATTAATAAAAAATAGAAAAATTAACTAAAATAGTCCAATTAAAACTATAAATTCATATTTTAGCTATGTCTAATATATCCATTTTAAACCCAAATATGAAATATTTATCCAATAATAATAATAACCATTTTTTTATTAAAAAAATTAAAAGCATCAGATTGTCTTTCTAATTTTCACTTTCTAATGTCCACGTGACCAGCTATTTAGCTCACATTCACAAACCTAAAAAAGCACCAGAACAAAAGTGGTAGTATTTCATAATTTTCACGTGACCAACTATTTTACTCACCAATATTAGCTAATAACAATCTATTACTTAAAATTTATTGTGAAAATATTGTGGTAATATTTCATAATTTCTATTTCTTAATATTAAATACCACACGTTTAAATAAATAAAACAAAAAACACATGATTACATAAAAAATAATAATAATTAAAGAGATAAGAAATTAATAATCTCCACCACACATTTTTCAATTTGGTATTTATTACTCAACAACCGCATTTATCACGTACTTACCCCTTTGGCCACTGTGCAGCATTTAGTATTCATATAATCAGTTAATCACATCAGAGAAAAGAGAGAGAGAGAGAGAGAGAGAGAGACATCAGAGAAAAGAGAGAGAGAGAGAGAGAGAGAGAGAGAGAGAGAGAGCATCTGAAGTGCCGGTGAAGTCGAGGTCGCCGGTGGAGATTGAGGTCGTCGAAGCCAGTGGAGATCGGAGGAGATCAAGGTTGTCGAAGCCGGTGGAGATCGGAGGAGATCGAGGTTGTCGAAGCTGGTGGAGATCGAAGTCGTCGAAGCCGGTGGAGATCGGCGTTTCCCATGTAGCACTCCCTCGTCCGCCGCCCCACCGCCGCTCGGCCTCCTCCCCTCTGGGTCAGATCGGCTTGTTCTTCTTGTTCTTTTTTTTTTTTTTTTCATATTTCTTGTTCTGATTCAATTTTATTGTAAGAATTAGATTTTGGTTTGTGTTTGGATTATGTGAGATGTTTTTTAAGATTGATTTCTTTTTACATTTTCTGTTATGTAAGAATTAAATTGTTTTTTTGGATCGGCCTCCTCCCCTCTGTTTTGTGATTTCTTTTTACATTTTCTGTTTGGATGTTCTTTTTTCCGATCAAAGATATGAGGACCGCGAGAACCGCGGGGACCGTTCACGGTTCTCAGAACCGTGAGGTCCGACCGCGGTTCGCACGGCTCTGTGCATTTTTGCCGTTGAGAGGTTCTCGATGCTAAAAGAACCGCAAAGATGAGCGGTTCGAGGGTTTTTCGGTCGGACCGTACGGTCCGGTCCGGGTTTAATAACGTTGGATGTGATAGTCTTGTTTGTTGCCGAGTTTGAAAAATAAATCCCTGGCTAAAAACCTTATCAGCACTTTCTAGTATCCTCCGTAGTACTATAGGTAAACTTGAATCCGAATTCCACACTTCTTTTTTTTAATTTTTAAAAATCCTCTTGCCATCATGAATCTGCAGGTTGAATTTTCTCAAGCAATTTGGGTGTTTTCTTTTGGATCGTATATGGTGACCATCGGGTATTGGGTAAGTCTCTTGGTATTGTCAAGGATGTAGGCCATGGATTTTGAAAAGTTCGTGACAGATATATTATTAAACAGATTTATAGGACCATGCGCTTTGTTACAATTTACATGTATGTCAATTGTTAGAAATATTTTAAAAAGGATCATATTAACCGGTGTTCTTAAGATAATTTTTAATAAAGTGGGAAAGTTTTGAAACTAATTCATTAAAATATAAAAAAAACTGTTAAAAACATAATTTTTTTCTTTTCCTATAAAAATTTTCTAAACTAATGTTGTGGGGGGTAAAAGCATCAAAACACCATATGGGCCTAGAGCCTGGTTCGAGGACGTGGACTCCGCTAAAGGGGCTGTGAGTCGGGAACAGGGCCTCCTAAAAACTGGGGACCAAAGGCTCGCCAACCGGACCGCCAGCCTGTTGGAGATGATCCGAGGAGAAGGTCTCCTCGGACGTAAGATCAGGAACAGAACAGGGTAGCAAGACGCCCGGGGAAGAGCTCCTAAAGCTCGGCGTGTTATCCCAAGCTTTAGTGGGACGCCGAGGTGGGAGACAAGGGAGACGTGCACTGCATAAAGCTGCTGCCACTGCATTAAAGGCCTTTCACCTACCCGCCTGGCTGCATTAATGGAGAAATAACTTCTGAGGGGACGGTGGACAGCCTTATGGGCATTGGGGAGCGTTTTCAAGAAAATGACAGATGGGAATCAGGAATGTGAAGTATAAATAGAGAAGGATGGACCGTAGAAAGAGGGGGCCGGATTTTCTCCAAGGAAAGAAGAAGACTCTCTCTCTCCACCTCGAAGATAACAGAGGAAAGTCCTAGACACAGGCTCTCGGCTCACGTCCGAGGAGAGGCAGAGGTGTTCCCCCAACTCCTAGTACGCCAGTGGTGGACTTAACCCTTACCCCATAGCTTTCCAGAGCCCCAAAAAGTCTAGGCTTTGAGCTCATTCTCTACAAATTCTATTGTAAAGGCCACTTGGGCTGGCCCGATCACGCATTTGGGCCTAAGGCCATCCTTGTGTCTTTACAAATGTTATAAAGGTATTCATTAACTTTTTCCATCAAAAAAGAACTTACTATTATGATTCTATGAACAAGAACAACAAATAAAACATTTTTTTGGCAATAATTTGATTGTGACAGTTGCAACAGGGGAGGAATTTTTATTTTTATTTTTAATTTGACAGTTAAAATGGAGAAAGAAGATTTTAACTTTAAACATTTCTATTTGAAACATCAGGAGGTGTCACTTAAACTATAAGTTGACCAAAACAAAACTTCTCAAACATAAATAGTTAAGGGTTGCTTAATTTCCCCCTCAAACAAATACCACTATTTTTTTTGAAATTATTAGTGTTTTATCATTGTTTGAGAAATATTTAAGAATGTACCATCTTTTTAAAACTCGAGTATTACAACAATGTCACGCGGAACTCGATTATATGAAAGTTGAGTACAGTGCAATGTGTTACTTGAGTTTAAGACAATCGAGTACCACGCAAGAGCCACTTCCCAATTCCCACAGCACTCACAACAATAGCACTCACACAGCCACAGTTGTTGACTCCACAGCACGCCTTTCTATCTCTTTTAATTTTTTAACTTCTATCTAAATTTTTAAAAATTTTTTTTTTTCATTGGCTTCCAGTTTGTTTCTTATTCTTCCAGTTTTCTCATTGGCTTCCAGAGTTCCAGGTGTGGGTTTCTCTTTTTTCTTTCTTTTGCCAGGGACTCAGGGTCATGTGGGCTGGAAGACAAGTCAACAATTGTGAAGAGTTAGTGAAAGTGCTTGAAATAGATGCAAGAAGTATTATATCACAAGGAACTCGAGTTTCATAAACTCAAGTTAGAACTGAACTTTTACACCCCGGATTCAAAAAGTGGTAGATCGTTAAATATTTCTCAAACAGTAATAAAACACTAATAATTTAGAAAAATAGTGGTATTTGTCTATTTTTGTCACTCCTATAACTATTAACTAAGGTGCAACAAAAATGGTCCTAATTAATTACCTAGTTTTTTGTTTGAGGGGGAAATTAATTTACCTAGTTAAGACACATAAAGAGAAAACACTGATAAAATTAGCAAAGTGAGCAGCTAATAAATGTTACAATTTGATAGAAAATTATTGTGTAATTCGGAAAATGATACGTAATAATTTTGAGCAAATTTACTTGACTAATCAAATTTTAGGAGCGTCTCCATAGCCCCTTATTAGAGAAACACCATATCTCCTAGCCCTCTCCTATAATCTTTGCTCATATAAGGTCATTTTTAGTTGACATCAAAATCGAGTTATTATCAAGTTTAAGTTAGATTATAAGTTATATAATGTGATGAATTAAGAGGATGGGTTTGAATAGGTCCATTAGCCTTTCATGTCAACCTCACAGGCCTGGAAGGTCCCTGACCTGAGATCCATTCCCCAGCGCCTAGGAGGAGTTAATTTTATAGGCCAAAATAGACCTTTGGAAATTGAAATCTATAAAGTGAGCAGCTTTTGTCTATAAAGTCTGGAGTTTCAAATAAGTATTAGTGGTACATAATGTTTCAAAAATAAGGATCATTCTATCAATAGAAGTTATTTTCCTTGCTTATGTGATTAATTGAACAATGTCATAATATTTAGTCATTCAATAGTGACATGATAATATTTTTAATATTAAAAAATTACACTCTAGAAAACACAAGATCTACGGAAGATCAAAGCCAAACCCGTTTGAAATGGGTTTTCCCCAAATCAAAACCAAGCTAAACTAAGCCCTAACCCAACCCCCACCTCCATGCTAGCTCCTCCCCCATTTAGACCAAACAAATCCCAACTACCTCTATCACGAGTTCAGTCAGATCTAGTAAAAATAGAAATAGTCACCAAAACCAAATTATTAAAGCTACCCACCATCATTGATTCGGTCAAATCCATTTGAGACTTTTTTGGTTCAGATGGGAGAGTAGCTGCCGTTAGAGGTGGAGGGTGGGCTAGGACTCGGTTTGGTTTTGATATGGGGAAGATCAGTTTGAAATGGGTTTGGCTTGGGTCTTTCATAGATCATGTCTTTTTTTTTTTTTTTTGTGTAATCTTTTAATATTAAATTTATTGCCACTGTCACTTAAAAAATATAACGTCATTATTCTATTGGTCATGTAGGCAAGTAGATTATAGACAATTAACAGAAGGAATTTTTTAAACTTTTGGGACTAATAACGATTATTTGAAATTTCGGGAACAAAAGCGTTCACTTGGTAAACTTCAGTGTCTAACCGTGTATTTTAGCCATTTTTATAAAGAAAATCCAGGAAAAAATCTACTTTACATCCTATGTCTTTTGCCAATTGTTATTTTAGTCCATTAACTTTGATAAATTTTCAGTTTAGCCCACAATGTTTAAATATAGTCATTTTAATTCATTAACTTTGAACAGTTGTCATTTTAGTTCACTAAATTTAAAATTTTTCAATTTTTGGGTTTAAATAAATTAATAAAATAATAATTTGTAATGATAACATGGTGTATGTGGGACGGGAGAATGTATACATTCGATATAATAGTCAAATACTAGAATAGGTTTAGATACCACTATTTTTTTTAAAATAAAAAATCATTTTCTTGAAATTGCGTATTAATAATATGAGCTGCCTATGATTGTAGTGATCAAGAAGGAGAAGTAAAGTTATATGATTTATAGTTTGTCTATTCATCCCAGCCTAACCATATATGATGTAAAACAGATAGAACAAGCTTTCTTGGAACACTAGAGGCGTCAAAAGTCACAACACAAGATCAAGGGGGGGTGCCAATAGAGGCCATCGAGGTGACAATGTCGAAATTGAAGGGAAGCGAAATTCTGATCCAGATTCGAACCTCAAGTGTCGTCTAAATTTAGGCAAATTCCATCATTAAGGCCCCTAAAATAGTGTTTTTGCTAGTTATAATAATATTTGTTTTTCCTTAATAACTTTTAGTATAAAAGTAAAAAGTCCTGTTTGTTTTGGAGAGTCCCTTAGAGACAATATTTTTAATTTCCGCAATAATCTAAATTTTGCCATATTTAGCAAAAATCACTATTTTGCCACCTAATTACGTGAGTAGTGCGGATTAGGGTTTTTGGGCATTTTTATAGTCACCATAGGGTTTCTTTTACTATTTAAACGTATTATAACTTCTAGAGCAATTCAAATTTTCAGATTTATAAGAATACAGACTTTGTCTATTTCTCTTTAATGGATTCCAGAACCCTATTACCTTGTGAATTCAAAGAATCTCTTGTGAGTTCGAGGTTTTTATTCATAAACTAACATAAGTAGCGTCTTTTTCCATTCAAAAAGCAACAGGTTTATTTCCTTGTAGCTACCATGATGTCAATATGATACTAAAGGAATTTTGTTTTTATTACTTCTTATACGTATGTGTGGATATAACTCTAAACTTAGAAGGTATGTAAAATGCATTTTATCCTAAAAATTAGGATAATCTACATATTTGGTCCCTAACTTTTACACTAAATATTAATTTAGATTTTAACCTTTTTAAATGTGTCAATTCGGTTCCTAACCTTTCAATATTGTGTCAAAATATTCCTTATTGTTATGTAGTGGATGGAAAATGTTGACATTGATATTGGTCAAAATAAAATATTAGTTTTAGACCACATACTACTGCCACTTGGACTGCCATTTCAACCTAAAATAAATAAACAAATAACGTGTGGCTCAATGTCCTTTATACTTTAGTGTTGTTGTTGTATTTTCTAAAAACATCATTTTATTTTTGTTTTGTTTTGTTTTTAATTTTGGTTTGGTTTTGATCAATATGGCCTCTTACAAAACACTAAGATCTACACCTAAAGGCTTGGGTTGTTCTTCAACAACCATGAATTATTGAGGCAAAATCTGTCGCCTAATCCTCAAATCCATCCAAAAATTACTCTTTACCGCCCCTCAAACCATCACTACAAGATGGTTTTCACCATTTAGCCCCTTTCTTTCTCTAGTTTGGTCTTCTCCTCCACCTCTCTCTCAGCCCACCTCTCAATTTTTTTGTTTGGCTGCTGCAACCACCGTCTTGAATTAGCAAGACGGTTTTCGTCCTCTGGTAGTTTAGCTGTTGTCCATGGCTCTCACCTTTGATGATGGGTCTTCCACGGTTGTTTGGTCCTTTCTTTATTTATTAATTGAAGCGAGGTGGAGGAGTTGATCTGGGGTCTTTGGCTCAATTTATGTTTTGTTGATGTTGATTTGGCATCTCTCATGTGTATGAAGGGGTTGACCTATGAGAGAGAGAGAGCAAGATAAACATTAGCACGGTGATCTGGTTGAAAGGAACATAGGTAGAGGAAGAAAGATTATAAAGGTGTACTTGATTTTGGTTGGAGAGGAACACCGAAACAGATGAAGAAAAAATCAGAGGGAAAAAAAAAAAATAAATAACGAACAAAATAATATTTTAAAACAAGGGTATTGAGTCTTCTAAGCTAGGGTTTTTTTTTTTTTTTTTAATTTTTTATTATTTATTAATTTTAGGCCAAAATGGCAATCCAAGTGGCAGTCTTATGTAGTCTAAAACTACTATTTTACTAGTATTATGCTTGTACGATGCATGCCTTAATAAAAAAATCATAAGTAAATTAAATGCCTTGAAAAAAAATCATATATAAATTAAAAAATATATTTTGATGTTAAATATAGATTATAAAAAATAAAAAATTATTTTAATTAGAATTGAATGTAAAAAATGTGGTTTATTTATGAAATACTCTACTATTTTTTTTTTTTGAAGCCGAAATACTCTACAAATTAAGTAGTGAGAAACTTGAAATTCTAAATTAATTATCCTAATACATAATCTATGTAGTGTGTTTGAATAAAATATATTGTACATCATTAGGTAACCACCACAACATGTGTATATTTGTCTATATATATGTGAGAATTATTTATCAAAAGAGAATAACTCATGATTTAGAAAGCAAGCCAACATATGAATTTACCTATCTTAAAAGAATTTAAAAATTTGTCCTTCCAAATTCATAAAATGCAAGTTCTTCGCTTCTAGCTCATAATAAGAGTAAGACAACATAAAGTATAGAAAGCAAAAGGTCCTATAAACAATATACAATGCAATATATATGCATACACGTACCAAAGACATACACTTGTAGGAAATAACATTTATAGATTTACCTAAAGGCTCTATTTATTAGTATCATCAAATTTATTGCTCCTTACTTATGAATTAGAATGCAACTTTGTGAAGGAAAAAAAAAAAAAATGGAAAAGAAAAGAAAAGAAACTCATACCTGTGTAGCTAGAGGAAGAGATGTTTCCTTGGGGATTCGGGGATTCACAATTTGGTGTGAGTTTTATTCCATTAAGAATAAGATATATTATAGAAGAAGATGATATATTATAGAAGGAGAAGATAAGAATAAAGAAAAACCTATTACATATAAAACACTATTTATGTAATTACATTTTTTTTCCTAATAAAATTATATTTGTGGTAGTAGTGTTACTTCATTATCTCTAAAAAAATTTCATATCCACAATTAAGCTTTTGTATTTATCTAAAAAATTAATAAAACAATAGAGAAAAAGTTGATAAGAATATATATATTTATATTTTTTGGGAGAAAGTTGATAAGAACAATTAGGTTGTGTTGTTTCTATCTAAAAAAATGACTACAATTTTTTAGTTGATAGAGTTTAACTTAAACTCAAACTTATGCCTTCCCTCTCATATTGTATGTTTAATTTTTTAAAATTTTTTTGATATAGTTTTTTTTAAGAGGTTTCTTTTAATGTAGTTTAGGTCCTTTAGGATTGTTACAAAGCTATCCCATAAAAAATAAACTATGTATATACACGTGAAAAGAGGGGAAAAAAAAAGGTTGTGATGTTTCTATCTAAAAAAATTACTGCAATTTTTTAGTTGAAAGAATTTAACTTAAACTCAAACTTATGCCTTTTCTCTTATATTGTATGTTTAATTTTAAAATTTTTTAATGTAATTTTTTTTAGGGGTTTCTTTTAATATAGTTTAGGTCCTTTAGGATAGTTACAAAGTTATCCCATAAAAAATGAACTATATATATACACGTGAAACGAGGGAAAAAAATTTGATATCTAAAATTTGAATTGTAATCAAATTAAGATTTTTATCAACTTAACAATTATAAGAGAAGAAAAATTATATATATATATACACATATATATTTTAAAATCTAAAAATCTAAAAAATTTCAGCAATTTGGTGAAGCTATTTGGCGCAACTACGGCTTCTAAGCTCAACTTTTATTATATAATAATATATGATTTTAACCATTAACCATGTCAGCATTTTCCATCCATCGCATAACAGGAAGGATTATTTTGATACAATATCAAAATGTAAATGACTAAATTGACACATTTGAAAAGTTAAGAACTAAATTGACATTTAGTGTAAAAGTTAGGGACCAAATATGTAGTTTAACTTAAAAATTATTAACATAGTGGGCTTTAATTGAAATTCTATTTTCAAAGTTTCAGGAAGTTTAAACAGATTACACTGATTAATTATAATCCTATAACCTAAAGTTCGCTCTTTGCTGCTGTTGAGTATTAGAAGTTAGATCCATATGAATACCCCTACAAACCTACACTGAGGACTCACTAAACAACTTTGCAAATAGAAGCGAAAGACAAATTTACAGACAACGCTAGAACCACGCAACTTTCTTCTCTTGAATTTAGACAGAAAAATCAAATTAAAAAAAAAAAAAAGTGTTGAGATGAATGCAGCTGCTTAACAGAGTTTTAACTTATTCCAATTCAAATTATAGTTTATTCTATTCTGAAAGATTCAAACCGTGAATGCAGTCAATACAGTTATGTCCACTATTTTATGAAATTATGCTTCCAAATCATGATCTCATTAAATTAGATTATTAGAGTAACATAAAATACTTTAGACTTGCAGATGGTGAAGAGCCTAACTAGAATTACATCATTTGGCCCCAACCTCCAGGACCCAAAAGTGTTGGCAGGTTCATGCTCTTGTTATACAAACAAAAGCTATAGTTTGTCAAAGTTTTAATGACTTCACAACATGCTCTTATATATCTCCCATGCACTGGTATTTGGTTCCATTACTAGCAGTGAAATTATTTGCAATTCAAACCAACAATAAAGGCAAAAATGAAGAAATAAAATCCCTCTCTCTCTCAAGCGTGTGAATTTAGTTCTGACAGTTAATTGTTTCACTGCTCAGGGGTTAATAAAAATCACAAAGAAACTGCCATAGAAGAAATAATGAATTCAAATTTGCTTGACTGTGTTTTGTCTCTTTTACTCTTCTAGAATTCAAAGTTGGGTTTATATTTTATTTATTTTTTTGGTAATTTATTAGTTACAACAGGTGTTCATGTCTTTTTTCGAAATTCTAAGAAGTGTCAACCAATTGAACTACAAGCCATTTGGAAGAATTCAAAGTAGGTTGACAGACAAACATGATTGATGTAGTCTTTTTCTTTTCCTTTTTTAGAATTGAAATTTGAATATGTTTGACGTTATTTAATGAGGGAATACTGCGAATCTCAATCCCCTTGGATTACGGTTCTCACAAATACAAACCAAATCAATCCACGCACAAGTATATGCTTTAACCCAATAAAACCACATCAAGAACAAATAAACAAACCCAAGTAAAAAAAAACTCAGATTGAACTAGGAATACAAACTTACAACTAAAAAGGGGATACACACAAAAAGATAACATGCATGAACCCTGGGGGGGGGGGGGGGGGGGGGCATGTTGTCCTCCCCAAAATTTTGATTTCTTCTATTGTTAGGCTATGAGTCTAAAAGGCTATGCCGCCCCCCCCCCCCCCCAATTCTTTCTAGGATTTCTACTTAGTCCAATAGATAACTCAAAGTCCTCAAATAAAATACTAGTTAGCTCTCCCAATTGTTCAAATGATTTGTTGTCAATCCAAATATCCAATAGACAATTGTAAATTTGTGATTTACAACTATGTTTTATGTTGGCTTTATTCCATGACAAAAAGTGTTGTAATTGCTTTAATTTTGTTTTTTGTATTTTGTGAAATTTTATTGTATTGAGTTTAGTATTAAATTGGTGAAGAATCGAGCATAAAATGAAGAATCAGTAGATTTCACAAGTGTTTTGCTAGAAGCTTACCCACGAATAGCCACGTGAGAAGCACATGCTAGAAGCTGAAGAGTCATGTCAGCCTGGAAGATTTCGCAAGTGTCTCGCGGGTAAGGCCTTCTCGTGAGATACCCGCAAAACTCTTTGCCTAGAGGATTTTTAAATGTGACTTCTTTATCCTTCACCTATACTATATATACCCTCATTAACCACAAAAGTAAAAAGGAGGCCATTCAGAGAGAAAAACCCTATATAGGTTTTCTACAACATACACACCCATCTTTTAGAGAGAGAGCTACTTATCCATAGTAAGAAATCATTTTAGCATCTTCTCATTCTCTCTCCTATTGTCATATCTTGAGAGAAGATTTGTACCCAAACATAACACACACTTTTTCAGAGTGTAGAGAGTGTTTTGGAGCTTGGGAAGTGTAAGGTTGAATTTATTCAATTTGGATTTAGCTTATATTCATCTTTTCGCACATATATTGTTTGTATATAAGCTTGTGTTGGTTATTTTATATTTGGGGGCCTAAACTTTCATAGGTGTTTTACACACTATTTTAACTTTTAGGAAGCTTTGAGGATTTGCCAAAAGAAGCCGGTGAGGCTTGGCGGATGCAATTGGACATATTGCGGGATCCAAAAAACTAGAGAAGACATAACTCTGAGAAGTTCGTTGGTAGCAGGAATTTTGAGGGCTTAAGTACATTGGGTAGACAAGGCTTGAAGGGTCTTTTATTATTCATGTACTCCAACTTTATTCTCTAATTGATTGATTTACCGCTTAGAGGGCGACATAGAGGTTTTTCATCGAGTTCTTTGGTTTCCTTTTCGATAACACGTCTCAGTGTTATCTGATGTTTGTATCTCTCTTCCTTTACTCTTGTGCTTTACTTTTATTGTTTGTTGTTCATGTTTATGTACTAGAGTAGTGTAGAAGACTAAATTTCTTGGTTCGAAATAAATCAAACAAGTAAAATAGTTTCTCAAATACGAATTTGTATTGATGAAAGTGTGTGGTACAATTCTCTGTAATTACAAGGATTGATCCTCTGATTCAATCTCCTTAAAAGATTTGTGATGTGGTTTTGATTTGAACACAAAGTATCCTTCAATTTGGCTGAAGGATGGATCGAAGATCTTTAAAACAGAATTACAATGAATTTCTGGCTATGAGCTTGTTAGAAATCCTTTGTTCTTCACGTTCTTCGTGTTCTTCGCGTGTTCTTCGTGTTCTTCGTGTGTTCTTCGTGTTCTAAGGTTTATGGTGGAAGCTTTTCGGGGCTTTAGAGGCTTGAATCCGTAAAGCTTTGTTGATTTGTGATTTGTCGAGGTTTTTGAAGGCTTTCGAGCTTAATTTCAGTGACCTCTAAGATCTAGGAGAGTGATTTTGATGATTTTGCTTCGAATGTTCGTCGTATTCGAAGGTTGAAGTTCTTGAAGTTCTTGGAGGCTTTGAGGCTTGATTCCAGCAGAGTTTCAATACTTCTGAATGCTTCTTTGATGCAGCTTGTGCTCTAGATAGCTTGGTGTGTCCAAATGCCTTAGGAAGGCTTCTATTTATAGGAGTTTGGAGGTAGGTGAGCGACACGTGGCGGAGTTTGATTGGTGACACATGTCACAACTTGATTGGTCTGCTTGTGTCATCGCTTACACAGCCGGATTGCTTGAGTCATCGCTTACACAGCCGGATTCGCTTGCATCATCGCTTACACGCGCCTCCATGTGATTAGCATTCTGCATGTTTTTTCCTGTTCCTGTCTTAATGAAATTTAGCAAATTTTTAGTAGCAGTATATGATACTTTGTAATTAGCCATACCTGGCGGACTTGGTGGCATGACGTGTCAGCTTGTGATAGGCCGAAAATTTTCCCTCTCTACAAATGCCCCCTCGAGACTTGTTTGCGCACATAGCTTCTGAGTGTGGGGAGTGAATGAGTCTTGAAAAGAATGAATTTGGTTCTTGACTCTTTAAATGTCACGGTTGGAGGTGGTGGAGCTTTTAGCGGGATGCAAATGTAGTGGTTGGTGGAGCTTTATTTCAGATGAGTAAGCCCACCCACATGAAAGGCTTTGATGAGACCGAGAAGGGGTCTGCAAGTATTTGAATGTGCTTGCCTAACTAAGCCTTCTCAGCAGAGATTAAGTCGAAGTAATTTCAAAAGAGTGTTTCATGATACTTAAAGGGGGTTGGTGAAGCTGTAAATTATTTGCAAGAAGTTGGACGTACTTGCAAGATTGAACCATATTGGTAGAGATTAAGTTGAAGTAATTTCAGAGGAGTATTTTGGATCGTTGGCGGTGATCACAAGGTGTTGAAGATGGAGAAGAAGTGAGGAGGTTGGCTGGGTGCAACATACAGAACTGTGGGGTTGGCCTCCCATTTTTAAAATCTTCTGGTGAAGTTATATCCGAAGGATATTCTTTGAACCATGAAGAGATCATGTGGGAAAGTGATTGAATGTGCGTGTGTTATCGCATCACTCAGGTTAAGTTGAGGTAGTTTCAGAACGGATTTTGGGTTTGGTGGTGGTGATGATGCAGAAGATGGAGACAAAGCAAAGTGGATGGGTGAAGCACAGACACCATGGTGCTGGCCCTGTATGTTGGGATCCCTTTGGTGTAGATGTTTCTGGGAAGTACACCTTGGGCTCCAGGACTGACTGTATGTTGCATGGGGTCTGACAGCAAGTCATTGAATGCGCCTGTGTAACTGGACCATGCTGACGGACATTAAGTTGAAGTAATTTCAGAAGTAGATCTCCTGAAATTCTTCAAGCTTGTTTTAAGTTGGAGTAATTCCAGAAAGTGCATTTTGAGGTACCAGCAACGAAGACCTTTGGGTCACATGTTGGTGGAAACATGGAATAAGTCATCGGCAACCATTTACCAGCAGCAAAGGCTGATCTCTGATAAGCTGGTACCTCGGAGGTCATCGCAAGTGTTGGATGGGAGACAATTTGTAGGATACCCCAACACCCTTTATCACCTTCACCTGATGTCGCTTGTTGGGAAAGCACAACAAAATGAAAGGTGGAACTAACTTGCGATCCTGGTTTTAGAAACCGGCCAAGTTGGTGTTTGCTCCGAACCGCTGCTTCGGATGGGAGAGCAAACAGTTGAAGAGAAGCTATAAGAGCCCCGATCTTGGGAACAGGTGCCTCTGCTGGACTTAGATTTCTTGGCCAGCCGAGTCCCAGGAAACATGAAACCAAAATGCAGACCCTGTTATGAGTAACTTTATGAACAAATGTGGTCGTTAAGTGAGGAAACAAAATTTGTTTGGACTCTAAAACAATGATGATGTTGTGAGAAGGGTTTCTACTGAACCATGAGAGGGTTGATTTCAAACTGATTATGAAGCCATTTTGGTTACTAGGCATTGAGAATGATAAGGCCATAGTGAGAAATGGCTGTGAAAAGGAGGGACTGGAAATTTGAAAGAAGCAAATCTTCATTTCATGACTCGATGTGTTTTTCTCTATGAGCCTTTGATGAATCCGACCCTTCTATTTATAGCGGAGAGATGAAGAATGGTAGTTGAGTAGTTGAGACCGACGGACCAAAATTTTTGGTGAGAATGGTGGATTAGACCGGTAGGCACCGAATGGGAACGGTCGGTTGGAGACTGGTAGGCGCCGAACGGATATGGTAGGTTCCCAACGAGAATAGTAGACTGGAGTAGTGACCCAATGCAATTTCAAGTTTAAGATATACTCGTGATAGCTTATCTGTTTTTTGAAAGAGGAGCCTTGATGAAGTTGGGAGGATAACTCTTGGAGAAGTGGATCAGATTGGTGGTCTTAAAGTTCAAACAGATAAGCTAATTTCAGAAACGGGCTCTTGTGAAATTTTGAGTAGGATAAGCTTTGTTCAAGCATCTTGATTTTTTTTTTTTTTTTTTTGTCAAAGTTCACATCAAAGCCAACAGCTATGGAATCACACAACTTGAGCAATTTTGGATCCTCAAATGAATAAATAGACTCCAAAATTGGAACGTACACGAAAAATTGGGCAAGACAGGTCATTCTTGAAAATTTTGACTTTTGGTCAAGATTTGTGCAAAAGTCAACTTTTTTTTAGATATTTGACCATTATGCAATTTTCGAGTTCCAGATGAAGAAACGGATCCCAAAATTGGAATGTACTCGAAAAATTGAGTGGGACAGGTCCGTTTTGAAATTTTTGACTTTTTGTCTGGATTTGTGCAATAATCAACTTTTTGAAGATTGGACTGTTGGCACAATTTTCGAGCTCCGAATGAAGAAACAGATCTCAAAATTGGAATGTACTCGAAAAATTGAGTGGGATAGGTCATTTTTGAAAATTTTGACTTTTTGGTCAAAGTCAAAGGTCCAACTTGGTCAAAGCTTCTCTATCCCTTTTTTTTTTTTTTTTTTTTTTTTTTTTTTCAGGCGGGTCAAACTGGGTCGGTCCGGGTCGAACCGGTCCGCGAAGATAATGACGTCATCCATGACGTCATACGCTGATATGCGCGCGTGTGGCGCGTGAGAGCGTGATGCGCGCGTACGGCGCGTGTAATGCGCGTGATAGCGCGTGGTTACATTTGACGGCGCGTGGAAGCGCGTGAACCCGACGTTGCGATCGCCGGAACTTCTGGCGGCGAGTGGCGGCGTGTGCCTCATCTTTTGGGTTTGAAAATTTTAGGTTTTGTAGATCTGGGGCCGCCGGATCGAGTGGTGGTTTCTGTTTTCTGAATTTGTGAGCAGATTTGCACAGAAATGAAGGATTAAGCCGTTGGTCATCGCGAATTTGTGGCGGCGCGTGGCGGCGCGTGGCAACTCCGTTGTTGATGATCCTTCTGGGTTTTGTATATCGAAGGCTGGAGAAGACTGCTGTGGTGTTAATTTTGTGAAACAAGGTCTGGATTTTCACAAATTTGAATGGGAAAATCGTGCGTTTTTTGTTGGTCTATTTTGGCGGTTGTTGATCTGACAACGCGGTGGCTGCTCTGACAGGCTGAGACCTGAAGCTGGATGCAGGTGACCATTGAGTGTCTCCATTATTCTCTAGGGTTGGCAGCACCAATTCTTTGAACATTATGGTATTTCTTGTGTAATAGCTCCTATATGAAAGACATCTTCTATAGGAACCTACTCTTTCCTTTTTCAAAGTTTGGTGTAGTATTTTTTTGAAAATATGCATTCTCACTTCTTTTTCCTTTGTTCACATCTTTTTCTTTCTGTCTGCTAGCTTTCAAAGAGCCCTATATAAGGGCACTCAAAGCATACCTTAAGTTGCACAAATCTTTCTTCCTTATATCTTACGTAGAAAAATTGTGCCCTTTTTTTTTTTTTTTTTTTAATATATGTATATATATATATATATTATGCTTTGCTTGTACTAACTTTTTTTTTTTTTTTTTTTTTTTTTTTGTTTTTAGGGCATGACTGAACTTAGCAAAAGATGCTAAATTGCCTACGTACCCCTGAGAGGGATCAAGTCATTACGTAGTTCAAAAGAGTTTTTTTTTTTTTTTTTTTTTTTTTTTTTTTTTTTTTTTTTTAAAGATCTTTTCCCTGAAAATTTTTTTGTTGCTTGTTTTTGTTTTGCAGCATGATTTTCTTGAACTTCGGATTTTGACATCAAACTTTATGCTGACGTTCTCATGGAAGTGTTTGCCTTCATTTGGTGGCTTTGATAGCAACGTTCTTGCGGTGACGTATGCCTTCATGTTGTTACGTTCTTCTTCTTCTTTCTTTTTTTTTTTTTTTTTTTTCGTTTTTTTTTTTTGCATCAATGATATTCGTCCTCGCAACTACGTTTCCTTAAGGATCTCGTCAGTACTCGTCTTTGAAGTCGCATCGGCTCTAGTATCGACAATTAAGTCGCACCAACACTTGTATTTGCAACGCAACCATATCAAGAATCTTTGCAACATAGCTACATCCAGAGTTTTTTTTTACCATGAAATCACGCCAGCATTTGTCTTTTAGCACTTGCCTTTACAATGAAGTGGCATCCATTTTTTTTTCTTTGCATCGAAATCGTGTCACCACTCATCCTTTTTTCATGAAGCGGCGCGGACGCTTGCAACTGTTATGAAGCATTACCATTAATTTGTCTACTGAAGCAACATTTGCACTTGCATTTGCCATGAAGTTGCATCACCTTTTGCCTTTGTAATGAAGACGCACTAGTACTCTTTTCTTGCCACAAAGTTGCCTCGACATTTTACTTGCATTGAAGTCATACCGATATTTATTGCTGCCATGAAGCCACGACAACACTTCATTCGCACCGAGGCCGTGCCAACATCAATTTTTGTCATGAAGCCACGACAACACTTCATTTTCACCGAAGCCGTGCTAACATTCATTTTTAACATGAAGCCACGACAACACTTCATTCACATTGAAGTCGCGTCAACATTCATCTTTGCCATGAAGCCATGTCAACACTTCATCCACATTGATGCCGTGCCAACATTCATTTTTACCATGAAGCCATGTCAACACTTCATTCACGTTGAAGCCATGCCAACATTCACCTTTGCCATGAAGCCACGTCAACACTTCATCCGCATTGAAGTCGCGTCAACATCTATCTTTGCTGTGAAGTCATGTCAACACTTCATTTGCACTAAAGCCACGTCAACATCTATCTTTGCCGTGAAGCCATGTCAACACTTCATTCACATTGAAGCCGTGCCAACATTTATCTTTACCATGAAACCACGTCAACACTTCATTCGCACCGAAGCCATGTCAACACTTCATTTGCATTAAAAGCCATGTCAACATCTATCTTTGCCGTGAAGCCATGTCAACACTTCATTGAAGCCGTGCCAACATTCATCTTTGCCATAAAGCCATGTCAACAATTCATCTGTATTGAAGCCACGTCAACATTCATTTTTGCCATAAAGCCGTGTCAACACTTAATTTACGCCAAAGCTGTGCCAACATTCATTTTCACCATGAAGCCATATCAACACTTCATTCGCACCGAAGCCGTGCCAACATTCATCTTTGCTTTGAAGCTACGTCAACACTTCATTCGTACCGCACTCGCATTGAAGTTGCACCAATATTGACATTTATAATAAAGCTACAACAACAATTTCGAAAGGCAATATAGCTCAAACATTGAAGGCGCTTAGCACCGTTGCCAGACATCAAGACTTCAAAGATACCAACAAGATGTTGAAGATGCAACGAGTCCGTATCAAAACTTTAAAGATGTAAGGAAATGCCAACAAAACCTTGAAGTTTCAAGAAACTCCCATCAAGACTTTGAGGGTTCAAAGAGGCGTCAACAAAACCTTGAAGATGTGAGAAGTCTCTATCAAGACCTTGAAGATGTAAGGAAAGGCCAACAAAAGCTTGAAGTTTCAAGATGCTCTCATCAAGACTTTGAAGATTTAAAGAGGTGTCAACAAAATCTTGAAGATGCGAGAAAAATGTCGCCAAGACTTCACAAATGTCAGAATATGCCCATAGAGGAGAGATGATGCAAAACATGCTTCATAAATGTTGGAGAATATCCATAGAAGATGGAGAATGCCATGCAGACTTTATGTAGTCTTCATCTTTGAGCACAACAATCTTTGATCATCCCATTGAGCTATTGATTGTCTTTAAGCAATACCTTGCCAACCAAAGGGACCTTAAAAGCATATTGACGATCGTCGGACAACTCTTCAAGCTAGACTGGCAAACCTTATTCTTTTCATGTGACTGAACTTAGTGAAAAGTACTAAGCTGCCTACGTACCCCGGAGAGGGATCAAGTCATTACGTAGTTCAATTAATTTTTTTTTTTTTTGGATGATTTTTTTTTTTTGATGATTTTTTTTTGATGTTTTTTTTTTTGATGTTTTTTTTTTTTTTGAGGATTTTTTTTTTTTTTTATGATTTTTTTTTTTAAGTTACAAAAAAGGAGGGCTCACGTGTGTAATCCTCGCCCCACGCCCCACGGCATTCCATGGGTACCAATTGCGCAATAGTGGGTTCACCACTAATCGAACCCGAGACTTCTCAAGGGCGACACGGGCATCCAACCACTACGCCACACTCACAATTGGTGACATAGAATGGGATTTATTTCTCTTTATTTGTACGCTTTCAAAGGTAATAGGAAGACATCATGTACCCTTGTAGCGTTGCAGTGGGCAGTTTAAACTCTTACCGAGGAGCAGTCCTTGATTTTCAAGCATAGAAGCGTTTGAGGAACTTCCCATTGATGGGGCCGATCCTTACACCCTCTTGATCAATCAACTTGTAAGCTCCATTGGTGTAGACTTCTTGCACAACATAAGGTCCATCCCATTTTGAAGTGAACTTATTGCCCGTACGATGAGTTGTGATGATAGGTCTTCGAACGGCGAGTACTAAGTCACCAACTTGGAATGATCGTGGCTTAACCCTTTTGTTGAATGCACTCGAAAGACGAGCTTGATAGCACTCAAGGCGTTGTTGAGCCTCGAGCCTTTTTCCATCAAGTGCCTCAAATTCTTGCAACCTAAGCTTGGCATTTTCTTCCTTGGTCAACCCTTCTTGAATGGCTATCCGTAATGATGGGATTTGGCATTCAAGGGGAAGGATGGCTTCCACTCCATAGACAAGAGAATAAGGTGTTGCTTGAGTAGGCGTTCGAAATGTTGTTCGATATGCCCATAATGCTTCTCCGATTCTTTCATGCCAATCTCGCTTAGTCTTGGATACCACCTTCTTCAACAAATTGCCGAGCGTTTTGTTAAAGGCTTCAGCTAATCCATTCGCCGGGGCATTGTACATGGAGGAGTTGTATTGTTTAAATGCAAACTTCTCACATAGCTCCGTCATTAACTTATTGTAGAATGGTTTGCCATTATCAGTTATGATATACCGAGGGACACCATACCGATAGATCAAGTGAGTTCGAATGAAGTTGACCACTGTTTCTTTCTTCACTTCCCTAAGGGGCACAGCTTCCGCCCATTTTGAGAAGTAATCAGTTGCAGCTAAGATGTACAAATGGCCACCGGATGACTTTGGCAATGGTCCTATCGCGTCAAGCCCCCATGCATCAAAAGGCCAAGAAGCTACAGTTGGGTGTAGAGGTTCTGGCGGCTGGTGGATGAAGTTTGCATGATATTGACAAGCTTCGCACTTTTTAGCATACTCCATAGAATCTTGCACCATTGTAGGCCAATAGTAGCCCATTCGCTTAATTCTATAGTGTAACTTAGGACCGGATTGGTGTGCACCGCATATTCCGGAATGAGCCTCCTCCAAGGCTTGTTTAGCCTCTTCTTCTCCTAAGCAACGGAGGAACAAACCATCAAACGAACGGCGGAAGAGAGTTTCTTTATAGTAAATGAACCGAGCAGCCCTTCGCCGAATTTCGGTCTTGTGGCGTATATCATCCGGGAGTCTTCCATGTTGAAGGTACTCAATGATCGCTTGTCGCCAATCTTCTTTTTCAACAAGGCATACAGAAATGGCGTTGGCTTGTTCTTCTTCTTCTTCTTCAATTGCAAGAGGTACTACCCATCTTTGAGAAATAGCAACTTTGGCGGTCTCTTCTTGGGATAATGCTAAGGCGGTAGCCAAATTAGCTAAAGCATCGGCTTGTCTATTCTCCTTCCTTGGTATATGCTCTAATGTAATTGCCTCAAAATTTGCTAGCAACTTCTTCGCATATTTGCAATAGGGGACAAGGTCTTCTTTCTTGACATCATATTGCTCCAAGATTTGGCTGATAATTAATTTGGAATCCCCAAAGATCTCAAGTTGCAATATACCCATCTCAATGGCCATTTGTAAGCCAATAATTAATGCTTGATATTCAGCCACGTTGTTGGAGCAAAGTTCGCTCAATGAGAACGAGTATAGAAGTATTTGTCGTTGTGGAGAAACAAACACTACACCTGCCCCCGCTCCTTCTCGACGTGCGGCCCCATCAAAGAACATCGTCCATGGTGGCATTACTTCGATATAAAATACGTCTTCATCCGGGAAATCATCGGAGAACTCCCAATCAGAGGGAACCGGGTGATCAGCTAGGAAATCTGCCAATGCTTGTCCTTTGACGGCTTTTTGCGGAACATATGCAAGGCCATATTGTTGTAGCAAGACTGCCCATCGAGCTATACGACCTGAAACCACCGGCCTGGAGAGGACATACTTGATCGGGTCTGCCCTTGCTATCAAATGGACAGTGTATGCTTGCATGTAGTGCTTCAATTTGTCTATGGCAAAGAAAATAGCAAGACATGTCTTTTCAATAGGAGAATAATTTAATTCAGCCCCGTTGAGAGTTCGGCTCAAATAATAAAGGGCTCTTTCCTTCCCCTCATCATTTTCTTGCGCCATGAGAGCACCTAGGGATTTTTCTTGTGCTGCAATGTACAACACTAAAGGCTTTCCGGGGATAGGAGCACCTAAAACCAGAGGATTAAGCAAGTATCTTTTGATGCTTGTAAAAGCGTTGCTACAAGCCTCATCCCATTCGAAGTGTACATTCTTCTTCATCAGCCTATTGAAAGGTTGACATCGACCGGCCAAGTTTGAGATAAATCGCCGTATGTAGGCAAGTCTTCCCTGCAAGCCTCTAAGCTCTCGCAAATTCTTGGGCTCTGGCATTTTTTGGATTGCTTCAATTTTGGACTGGTCAATTTCAATACCGCGATGTCTTACAATGAAACCAAGGAACTTCCCCGATGTTACGCCAAAAGCACATTTGAGGGGGTTCATTTTAAGTTGATACTTCCTCAAGCGGCTGAACACGGATCGTAGGTCTGCCAAATGGTCTTCCCTCCTTTTTGTTTTAACCACTAGATCATCGACATAACACTCCACATATTTATGAAGTACATTATCAAAGATCTTTTGCATGGCCCGTTGATAAGTCGCACCCGCGTTCTTTAGTCCAAAAGGCATTACTTTGTAGCAGTAAATGCCTTTAGGAGTACGAAAAGCTGTAAGCTCTTCATCCTTGGGATTCATTCGAATTTGATTGTAACCCGAAGAACCATCCATGAAAGATAAAGCTTCATGACCGGTAGTGGCATCAACCATAACCTCAGTGATGGGCAATGGAAAATCATCCTTGGGACACGCATTGTTTAAATCACGGAAGTCAACGCACACCCGAATTTGTCCATTCTTCTTTTTGACAGGGACGATGTTAGCGATCCATTCTGGGTACTGTACTTCACGAATGAAACCCGCCTCAATCAACTTATTGACCTCGATTTCTATTTGAGGGATAAGCTCCGGCCGAAAGCGTCTTTGGGATTGTTTGACTGGGCGTACACCTTTCTTTATTGCCAAATGGTGTAGAGCAATACTTGGATCGAGTCCCGGCATTTCTTTGTAAGTCCAAGCAAACACAACTTTATATTCCACTAGGAGCTTGAAGTATCCTTCTTCTTCTTTAGGGGTAAGAAGTGCGCTGATAAAAGTTGGCCGGGGTTCCTCAGCAGTTCCTAAATTGATTTCTTTAAGTTCATCAACTGTAGCCTGTCCTCCGTCTTCTAAAGCTGGAGGAGCTTCGTCGACCTCTTCATCGGTTGCTTTAACATCTGAGAGTGGATCTTCTTCCACTGTAATATGAAATGAGGATGATACTTCTTCAATTTGCTCATTGTGGCCAACTGATTGTCTTGTGTGTACAACCGTTCGCCTTTTGACTTTAAGAGATCCATCGGTGTTGATGTCTAGGGTAGAGCTACGTTTCATGCGTGAAGGAATGCTACTGCGGATCCCGTCATTAGCTTTCTCTTCTCCTTGAACCTCAAAGTTTATGGAATTTTGAGGACGGCTATTGACAGGCCCTTTCATTGCCCCCAACCGATCAAAGACTGATCTACGAGCAAGAGTGTTGTGATTTTGTGTTAAGCAAGTTGTATTTAACCTGTCAAACACTGTGATTCGTGCCGATGGGGCATTGATGCGATCAAACACCGAGACATGCGAAGCAAAGTGATCTTTTCTTCGATTCGAACTTTCGCCGTCATTCACTGTTATGTATTGAGAACTTGAAGCATTGCTTTTTCTCTTGATCCATATCTGAGCCGGTTGTTCTGGAGTATAACCTAATCCGGTCTTTGGGACAGGAATTTCATGCTCTTCAAGTCGCATTCTCCTTTGTGTTTTGCTGAGGCCATGCACCTTTTCTCCGGTGACTTCTGGAATCAGTTTCCCTAGGTCGCCTTGTTTTGAAGAATTGTAACCTACTTTGGTTAAAAGCGTATATGCCTTTGGGTCGAACCATCCTTTCGTCCTTTCACTTGGTAGAACATCATGTTTCGTCAAACTTTGCGAAGACCTTACGAATCCATTTAATGGCTTCAAAGGCGAAGGATTCGTGAATGAAGTTAAAGGCATAGCATGATTTTCCTTTAACATGGCTACATCCTCCATTGTGAGCTTTGTAGGAGGCCTTCCCTCATTTACTACTGATTAAGGGCATTCCGTGAACGGTGACTGTCCTTTCTTGCGGCGTGACAATGGTACATAACGAAGAAATGGAGGACTGTCAGAAGGTACTGAGATCTTTGCTCCCACTGAATTACTGGTAGATCCACTAGAATGATTATTTCCACATTCTAGACCTTCTTTTGGGGATGAAGTATCCTTTCCACTGATGAATCTAACATGCTTTTTTTCATTTGGCTTGCTCTCTGCGGGCGGGATCTCAACTGGGAGAACTTCATTAGGAATGTCATCCTCTATGTAGAACTTCGCATCCGCAAAGTGAGCTTCAGTCTCAGTAAAAGGTTTTAAGTCGGCATTGACCTTTTTCACTCCACCTTGAATGTACTTGAAACATTGATGAAACGTTGACGGCACTACTCCGTTTTCATGGATCCATGGACGTCCCAACAACACGTTGTAGGTTGTCTTGGCATCAATAACATGGAACAACACATTGCTTGTCAATTCTCCAATGATTAGTTCCAGGCGTATCATACCAATCGCGCGTTGTCCTCCTTGGTTGAAACCTTGAATGACTAAACGACTATGCGATAACTCCTCCATAGTAAGACCAAGTCGTTTCATTGTCACTTTTGGTAGTATATTAACAGCTGAACCTCCATCAATGAGGATACGATCTATCTTTTGTTCACGTGCATAACCAGAAACGTAAAGTGGACGATTGTGGGGCTTAGAGCCTAGCAACAGATCCTCATCAGTGAAAGTCATGTCTGAGGAGCATGCACAACATTCTTGAGTTTGTTGAAGCACGTTAGCATAAGGAACACTCATCTTCAGTTTTTCAAGAGCTTGGGTGATCACCTCTTTTGGCGAGGTAGGGGATTGTAAGGGTTCAACTTTATCATCTTGAGATTGGAGTTTTTCCAAAGTCTCATCTGACCCACCATGATTGATATCCTTTTCTTCATCATGAATTTCATAGCAAGAGCTTGTGTGAACGGCCTCTGCCGAGTCATTTTGAAAGAATCCTTTGGGGAAGAATTCTTCTAACGTGATGCGATTTCGAAGGTTTTTGGTTTGCGCCGAATCGTCATTCACTTTTGTGCCTAGCCTTTTTCTCCCTTTATCATTCCTTCTTCTTGATCGAAGTTGAATTAGGCTTTGTGCTCTTTTGGGCTCTTGGATGACCAAATGAAGAGGGAAATCTCGTCTTTTCTTCCATCTCTTACGAGTAACCATCGTCCAACCTTCCTCTTCATCCATTGTTGATCTTTTATCATCATTTGAGCTATAGTCAAATGCTTCTTGTGAAAGCTGAACTTGAACCGGCTCCATAGAACCAAACTGGATGAGTATGGTATTTGCCCCCAGCTTACTGGTTGGAGACATGCAACTACATGACTCGTAAGCGAACGTCACAAGGTTTGACTCCGCCACGTCATCGAAATCCAAGTCGATTTTCCTTTCCTTAGCTAACTTCATGATGAGTTCTTTAAGAACAAAGCATTTTTGGATTGGATGACTTATGATGCGATGATACTTACAATAGTTCGGGTCATCAACCTTCCCTATCTCTTCCGGTCGTTTACATTCCGGCAATTCAATTAATTTAAGCTTAAGGAGTTGTTCCAGCATTTCGGGCATATCAGCGTCTGGAAAAGGATACGTCTTTTGTTCCCATTCCTTGAGTGACGAGCGACGTGTCTCACGTCGTTGACTTCCTTCAGGCCTCTTTTCATTAGCCTTTGTCTTTCCAGTTGAAATTTTTACTGGGGCGGAGTTGATATTCATTGAGTCTTTGACGTTACTTCTCGTATTCCTATCATTCTTCCTTACTTCCCTTCTTTCTTTCTTTTCCTCAGGCACCGGATGCTTCGTATTTCCATGGCTAGCAATGCTCAGCTCCATGTCATGTGCACGAGTTGCTAACTCCTCAAATGTTCGGGGCTTTATCCCTTGTAGGATGTAAAGAAGTCCCCAATGCATGCCTTGGATGCACATCTCTATAGCAGAAATTTCAGAAAGTCTATCCTTGCAATCCAAACTCAAAGAACGCCACCGATTGATATAGTCAACAACGGGCTCATCTTTCCACTGCTTGGTATTGGTAAGCTCCATCATGCTTACCGTGCGACGCGTGCTATAGAATCGGTCAAGAAACCCTCTTTCAAGTTGTTCCCAACTATCGATTGACTCGGGTTCTAAGTCCGTATACCAATCAAAGGCATTCCCCTTGAGTGAACGAACAAACTGCTTTACAAGGAAGTCTCCTTGAGTCCCAGCGTTCTCGCAAGTTTCTACGAAGTGAGCAATGTGTTGCTTAGGATTTCCTTTGCCATCAAATTGCAAGAATTTGGGGGGTTGATACCCATTGGGCATTCTCAAGTTGTCGATGCGCTTTGTATAGGGCTTTGAATATACGAGGGAATTAGTGGAAGAACCCTCATATTGTGCTCGAATGGTATTCATTATCATGTCTTGCAATTGTTGGACAGATAACGAGGCTATTGAGGTGGAATTTCCATGTTGAGAAGTTCCTTCGATTCCCTTTTCCTTGTCAACCCTAGTGTTTTCTCCTTTCAAGGTGAAGCCAGGCGGGTACTCAGGGCCAAGACTTGATTCACCCAAATCTTGTTCCTCCAACTTGTTCATTAGGGTTGCAATTTTGACATCCTTATCTTCTAGTGCTTTTGTGAGAAGGATAACCCTTTGTTCCATTTCAGCCATCTTTTCTTCCATGGTAGAGGTGTTAGTCATCATTACTGGCATAACCTCTAGACGTGATGGGCTCAATGATGGAACGGGATGAATCAAAGACACTTCATTCCTTACATTTCTCATCACGGGTGAAGAGTTGATAGAAAAGGTCCTTGTTGGGGATGATTCATTATCAATCTCTAAATGAAATGCATCCTTAGCAGCAGCCTTCCTATTTGCAAGAAAGTCTAAAGAGATAACATTATGAAGTCTGCTTTCTTTGGTTGGTTGGGGTTGAAGTAGGTCAAGAGCCTTGGATCGACTGCGAGTGATTGGGCCAACATAATCATTGGCAACGGAAGCATCAACCACTGATTTTCGGGCGTTCTTGTTAGAGGCCATCGAAATTGGTAGCAAATCGAATTTCTTTTCTTTTGGAGGAGAAAGAGATGAGAGGCAGAGAGGTCCCACCGGGCGTGCCAGAATTTGTAGAAGACTAAATTTCTTGGTTCGAAATAAATCAAACAAGTAAAATAGTTTCTCAAATACGAATTTGTATTGATGAAAGTGTGTGGTACAATTCTCTGTAATTACAAGGATTGATCCTCTGATTCAATCTCCTTAAAAGATTTGTGATGTGGTTTTGATTTGAACACAAAGTATCCTTCAATTTGGCTGAAGGATGGATCGAAGATCTTTAAAACAGAATTACAATGAATTTCTGGCTATGAGCTTGTTAGAAATCCTTTGTTCTTCACGTTCTTCGTGTTCTTCACGTTCTTCGTGTTCTTCGCGTGTTCTTCATGTTCTTCGTGTGTTCTTCGTGTTCTAAGGTTTATGGTGGAAGCTTTTCGGGGCTTTAGAGGCTTGAATCCGTAAAGCTTTGTTGATTTGTGATTTGTCGAGGTTTTTGAAGGCTTTCGAGCTTAATTTCAGTGACCTCTAAGATCTAGGAGAGTGATTTTGATGATTTTGCTTCGAATGTTCGTCGTATTCGAAGGTTGAAGTTCTTGAAGTTCTTGGAGGCTTTGAGGCTTGATTCCAGCAGAGTTTCAATACTTCTGAATGCTTCTTTGATGCAGCTTATGCTCTAGATAGCTTGGTGTGTCCAAATGCCTTAGGAAGGCTTCTATTTATAGGAGTTTGGAGGTAGGTGAGCGACACGTGGCGGAGTTTGATTGGTGACACATGTCACAACTTGATTGGTCTGCTTGTGTCATCGCTTACACAGCCGGATTGCTTGAGTCATCGCTTACACAGTCGGATTCGCTTGCATCATCGCTTACACGCGCCTCCATGTGATTAGCATTCTGCATGTTTTTTCCTGTTCCTGTCTTAATGAAATTTAGCAAATTTTTAGTAGCAGTATATGATACTTTGTAATTAGCCATACCTGGCGGACTTGGTGGCATGACGTGTCAGCTTGTGATAGGCCGGAAATTTTCCCTCTCTACAAGTAGTATCAATTCATTGCGCACATTTACTCTTGTTCTGTACTTAAATAAGTTACAGTAAAAGTATTCTAGCCATAATTTTTAATTGAGGGTTTAAACAAGCTCTTGTGTTTTCACACAATTTCGAGTTTTTAATTGATATCAAAGCGGGTACACTTGTTTTGGTTTCATTACCTAAGTGTGATCCTTGACCCCTTGTGTGTTTTGCCATGGATAGTTTTTTGTATGCTTCTATGGATATTTGTGAGTGTAACATGCCATGTGTTTGTGAAAATGTTTTTATGAGTGTTAATTCTCATAATTGTGATGACATGTTACTTGAATCTATGAGTGTTGTGGGTATTACTAACATCAAACTCTTGAAGAAAGAGGCTCAGAAGTTTCATAAGAATTTGAGCAAGTTTCATTTGATTTGATTGTTAAGCTCAATGAATCCAATAAATTGGTTGAAATGTATAAAAAGCTTGCTGAAAATTCTCTTGAAAAGTTGAAAAAGTTTGAATGTTTAAATATGGACTTGAATGTTAAACTTGTTTTGTCTAACAAACTTGTTGATGAGCTAAAATATAAAAATGAATCTTTTAAGATGTATGACAAGTATTTGATTGCTGAACCTATTATTAATAAGGATGAAAATATTTGTTGCAATCATGTTGTGGGACCTGATTTTGTGCCTATTGTATATTCTACATTAAAGGAAAATTGGTGTACATTCCTCCACATAAAAGAAATCAAAAGGTGGAGAGAAATGCTCTCAAGCCAAAGCCTCCGTTTAGGTCTCAATCTAAGGTTTTGGATGGATCTAAGTTTGTTCCAACTTGCCACCATTGTAGTGTGATTGGTCAAATAAGACCTTAATGTCCTAAGTTGAAGGGAGTACAAAACCATGTTGATAGATCCCTTCCCAAAAAGCCTAGTAAAACTAAACACATTGTTTTTTACCATTGTGGTGCCTTTGGTCATAGATTGAGGGGTCCATGACAGTTTCAACAACTAGAAAGACTAGGGACCCATTTATTATCATCTAGGTTAGGGAACTTATTAGGCCTTTGTCAAGAAGTGTCCCTGTTCATCAGGTACAATTTTTGGTCTCTCCTTTTTTACTCTTGTTTTCTTGTCAGTATTGTATGAATTTTCTGTTGTTTTACAAATGTGTGAAATAACTATCAAGATGTTGGGTTTTGTTCTTACATTATATCAATGCCCAAGGGTGAAATAGCTTCAATATATGCCTTCTTAGATCTAAAAATTAAAGCTAGGTTTTAATTTTGACAAAATTTAGCTTTTAGATCTTCTTTTCTCTTGATTTTTTTAGTTTTTTTTTTTTTTAATGTTTTGAGAGAAGAAATAACATAAAAGGGTAGCAAAAATACAAATTTATTCTTGTTTCTAACGGAGGTAGGTAACAAAAGACAAATGGATCTTATTTCAGGTGGTTAAAGTGCCAATTTTTAAACCACAGGTAGGCAAAGTGTTTTCAAGCAAACCACAAATGGGCAAAGTGTAATTTCCCCATTTAATCTATAAATCTATATAATAACTAAAAATTGAAATGTTTGACTTTTTGTTGACCACTTTTTATTGCGCCACATGGCTATATAGATTAATGCCACGTATACATTTAAAATTACTCGAATAGTTGTATCTTTTCGTTCGATGGAAATTTTAGTGATATTTTCACTTTTCAGAACCATTGTGTTTGGTCATCTATAGTAAATTAGAGACACAATGTTCAGTCTCTTTGAATGGTAGTTACAAAATATTTTGACTCTTTTTTACGTTATATACACACCCCTTAAAAGCCCAATTGCCTATACTAAACTATAAACACAACGTTTGATAGTAGTTATAACTTACTTGCCTTTGAGCATGTGCTCACGCATAGTTGTATCTTTTTGTTTGATACCCAAACAGTTGTGTTTTTTCATTTGATGGAAATTTTAGTGATATTTTCACTTTTATGAACCATTGTGTTTGGTCATCTATAGTAAATTAGAGACACAATGTTCTGTCTCTTTGAATAGCAGTTACAAAATATTTAGACTCTTTTTTACCTTATATACACGCCCCTTAAAAGCCCAACAGCCTATACAAAACTATAGACACGACGCTTGATGGTAGTTATAAATTATTAGCCTTTGAGCACGAGCTTACACTTGTGCTTAGAGACTCTTTTATTTTTATTTTTTAAAATAAATTAATAATTTACATCAATTATAATTTGGGATTAATATATTTTTCAATTACAAAAAAAAACCAAGAGGTTGTGATGAGTATTATGAATTAGCAGGAGAGGGTTAATAATTAAAGGTAACCACTTAATAATCACAAAATAACTAGAGACGTGATAAGTATTATGGGTTTGTAGGTGAAATAATTTTTCATCACACCTCTATGTATTTTGTGATTATTAAGTGGTTACCATTAATTATTAACCTTCATTTGCTAACGCATAATACTCATTATACCCCTAGGTATTTTTTGTGATTGAAAAATGTATTAATTCCAAATTATAATAGATACAAATTATTAACTTTTTCTCCAAAATAGTTGAAGATGCTCGGAGGCTAGTTTACAGTATTCCTTTACATTTTAATAACTTATAATACTGCTACTCCAGGTTTGTTAACAATTTCTTTAGTAGTTTTAAAAAGTATAGTACCCCTAGGTTCTTTTGTGATTGGAAATGTATTAACCCTAAATTATAATGAATGCAAATTATTAGCTTTTTCCCAAAAAAATTGAAGATGCTTAGAGGCTAGTTTACACTATTCCCTTTACATTTTAATTACTTATAATACTACTACTCCGGGTTTGTTAACAATTTCTTTAATCGTTTTAAAAAATATTATACCTACTAAGTATGATTTTTGGGTATTGGGAATAATTATATATTAATGTCATCTTTAGTATAAATTTTAGGTATAACAAATTATTACTGATAGCAAAGAAATACCAAATTATATTGGTGTTGGACTTATCATTGGTATTAGAATATTTTTCCTATATTAAATTGTAACTATTATTTTCAAGTGATCATAACTTTAAGCAAAGTGAAAATTTAAAATTTTTGCCCAACTCTTCTGTGTATTGCTCGGGTTCATTATATATATTTGGATGGCATGATTTTAGCATAACAAGCAAAAGAAAAGGTATGTTACATATCATATATATATGTATATTCCCTCTCAAAATTTTGTCCTATTTAATACATTTAGATACAACTTTTCTTTTCTTTAAGACCTTTTCCTTTCTCTTCGTGTGTGTATTAAAAATAATTAGTATTCTCAAAAGAAAAAATATTGGGTTAATCCCACATTAAAAAATGAGTTTGAGTTAAAGAAGTTTAAAGTCTGTGTTGTGTATTCAAGAGTTAGACCCTTTTGGATATATACTACTGTCAGTTTCTTTAAGACTTTCTTCATGTCCTTATGTGTATGTGTTAAAAGTATTTAGTATTCTTTAAAAAAAAATAAAAGATAAAAGATAAAACTTTTATAGATAACTCTTTTTTTTTTTCCTTTCATTTTCTCTTGCCACGCCGTTGTGTTAGAAGTAAAAAGGTAAACAATTACAACACTACTGACGACAGGAAGCATTACATCTCATTTTCACACAAGTCATCCAAACAGAAGATCAATATTATAGCATCTCAAGTTAATTGCTTTTAATTTCATCCAATGAACATGCTAGATGGAGCTTGTATCAATCTTAGAATAATGAAATTTTGTAGTATATAAGAATTTTGAAAATCTTTATATTGGATGTGAATTTTGAAAATCTATCGTTAGATTACACAAAATTTCAAGAAGATCAAAAATAAAAATTATTCATTTATCAAATTTTGAATTTCAATTTTTTTTTTGTTTAAAATTGTGCATAAAAAATAATTTTATTGATAGAATAATAAATTAAAACAATCTAATTAATAGTTTTGGTAGCCGTCGGTTGGTCGCCTTGCAGCGTTTTGGTGGCCATAAGTTTGGTTCGAACGTGAATCTAAACTCCATTGCCGTTAAGATGAATCTGACAGCGTTTAGAATGATGTGGATAAATTGGCATGTGGAATGATTTAATTGAAGAACTTAAGGAACTGATTAAGAAGGAAAATGCTATGTCCACAACATTTTTACAATAAATTCTATGTGGCAGGTTGTTATGGGTTGTTAATGGTTGGGTAGAAAAGTAATTTCAGTGATAAGTTCAAATTTAAACCAATAACAACTAATCACCTTTAATTTGTTGTGAAAATGTTGTAAAAATGTTGTGGACGTAGCACCTCTCGATTAAGAATGATGTGTACATTATAAATCTATAATTACATGTATTTATAAATTATTGATAGTGTGGTACAATGGTGTTCTCTTATTTGGAATTAATTAAAGTTTAGACAACAAGTGATGTGTGTTATTGCAATTGATATATAATAAAAATGGTGACAATGATAGGTATATATAAAATAATAATACTTTGGTCACAATTTGTCATGTGTGAAAATATTTTCTCCTCACGTTGCTAGTTTAGTATGGTTTATTTTGTTAAGTGCAACTTTTAAAGATCTCTCATTAGGTACATATTATTTAACTTAACTTATTTCTTGAAGTCAAATACATAAGCAAAGGTATTCTTTCTCAAAAAAGAAAAAGAAAAAAAGCAGATGAATTTAAGTTTTTCTTAACGACACTTATCCTTAATTTTAAAGAAATATTATTAGGAATGATTGATTTGTCACAATAAATATTAATTACTCAATTTGAAAATATAATTAGGGTGAGCAAATGTGAATGACTTGACCCACTCATCCTGTCATCCGACTCGGCCAATCTAATGGATTTCAACTATTTTCAACTGCTTCTTCTATAACATGTAAATTGATGTTCATGTTAAGTGGAATGATGAAATTTATAAAACCTCACAATTTTAGAAGGCCTCACTATTATTTAAAATTTTAAATGAAGTGGCATTATATATACTTTTAAATTGGTAATATTTGTTGAGTGGCACTTGTTAGTATTTCTAAAGGAGATGTCATTATTCCAATTCCCAGCAGTCAACTATCGAAATTATAAAAATATACACCCTAAAATAGATAAATTTAATATTTAGTAATATTTTTTGTTGTGTTCCCACCATGGTTGGACTTACAAGCATGGTAGTCAAAATCTTAATTTGGATTTTACGATTTTATGATCCCACTTGCCTAAAATGATTTGGATTTTTGGTAGGATTGCTATGATCATTCAAGATTGGTAGGATTATATGACTCTGACGATCTCAAATGATCCTAATTTCTTGTAATTTTCTTTAACTTGACTGAAAATTTAGTTAGACTCAAATGAAAAATAACATTCTAATAGATCTAGTTTTGCTATTCTAAAGTAGAGAGACAGGGTGTCAGTTGGACCTAAATGAAATATAACATCCTAATAGAGTGTCACATTTTGAGGTTTTTGATCTCATTAAATGATTCTTACAAATAGATATAGTGATGTATGGTAATTACATTAAATGTACGCAAATTGTTTTTTTATTTTTTATTTTATGGATGAATGTATAATTTATAGTATTAGTTAACATACCAATGTATTTTTTTTTTCTCAAATAATGTAGGATTTTATAATTCACAATCCAACCTTACGATTCACGATTCCATCTACTTCATACAATCCTACGTAGGCCCTCGATTTTAACAACCTTGCCCACTAGGCTCTAAGAAAAAAATATCATATAGCCAGGGATCTTGTACATGAGCTTTAAAATGTAAATAAGAACAAAAAAATCTAATTATTTTTTAGAAATTGAACATGATTAAATAAATGAGAGGTTAAACCTGTGTTTTCCTGGTAAAGAAAATGCTACACAAATACAAGATTTGATTTAAATTGCATTGAATATATAGTAATATTATAAGTCATTTAATACACATTTATATTTGTAATATTAATCTAAATTATGAAATATGAATTTATCAAACGGAGAAGATTTTTTTTCAATAAAAAAATATTAAGGATTATTGATTTATTTTTAAATAAAAAGGATTACTGAACTTTTTTTTTAATCATTTTTTTGTTTCCTTTTGTTTAACAACAACGAAGTAATTTATTTTTGGTTGTCGAAGAGAGAATGTGAATCTTAGTCCACAACAATAATGTGAACACTGATTAGTCTTAGACAGGTCCTATACTTTATAGCCTATAGCTGAATATTTAACCTCGAAGCTTTTGGAGCAATTTATTCAACACGCGGGGTATTTAATATTCTCAAACCTCGTTATGACACCAAAAGAGGTAATAAAAAAAGCCAAAAACAACCCTCTCTTTCTTAATTTGTTAATAATTATCTTTGGTATACTCTGAAGATATTATATAAAGGGCTTTGAGTACTAAAACTAGTAGCCAAATATCCATTTTCATTAAACCAAACCAAAAGAGTGTGAGAAATGGCTTTGGCACCCTCAGAGAGCCTTGAATGGTCTCTACCAGTTCCAAGTGTTCAAGAGCTTGCAATCCAAAAGCTTGATAAGGTACCACTTAGATATGTAAGGGATGACTTGGACCAGACAACCCCTTCCAATCCTTCTCTTCGTGTACCTTTGATCGATATGAACAAGTTGGTCATCCCAGAATTCCATGAAAAAGAGCTCCAAAAGCTTCACTTTGCATGTCAAGAATGGTGAGTTTTTCAGGTAATTAATACAAAAAACGTTAGGCAGTACTTTGTTGTTGTTGTTGTTCTTCTTCTTCTTCTTCTTTCTTCTTCTTATAATACAAGAACATTAGCACTATATATTGATTTTCCTTCATTTTCCTTCACCACCTTAGAAAAATATTGATCTTGAGGAATATTTTTCTTAGAGATTTCTAATCAAAACAAGCCTGTTTATAGCTTTTGTAGTTCATGTACTAATGAAACTCTACCTATTGGTCAAAATTCAGCTTTCATAATTGCTCTTTCTCTTTCATATTCCCTTATCTTTATTCTCCAAATCATTTACTAATTAATGAGATTCAAAAGACCATACTTTCTTCTTGAAACAACTTTATATATGATATGAACCGGAACTAAGAACTTATAGTTTTCTTGGGTTCCAGTTAGATTAATTGATAAAATATTTAATGGTTGAATAAGAGATTTAGTGTTTAATCTTCGCCTACATAAAAAATTATTTAGTGTTTTAGTTTGATGATAAAAAACTATTATCAATAGTGGATGCTATAAGTTGAAACTCAAAAAAAAAAAAAAAAAAAAAAAAAAAAACTTATAGTCTTCAACATCTCTTGAAGACAAATCAGATGTACAACAAATGATTTGTTTGGGATCCGCTTATTTTGCTGAAATTGAAAAATTTTTGCTAAAAACACTGTAAATAAAAGTAAAAAATAGTTAAAATAGTATAGCAGGACTCATGAATAGTACCAAAAAGTTCAGTGGATCCCATGAATAGTAACAAAAATAAGCTAAATAGTAAAATAAATTGTTTTTTTAAGCTAGAGGCAAACGTACACAAAATGATAATAATTAATTGTTGACTTATCTATTTGGCTCAAATAGATTACGTTTGTTCATATGCAGAGTTCATGTTACAGTGCATTAAGATGCAATCTCATTAGTTATATTATTATTCTTTGTTTTCCATATATATATATATATAATTATCTAGTTGTTAATGAAACGCAATAATTTATACTTGTGTTACGTACAATTATGTCTACTTAAATTAAGTGTGAACAGCCAATACTCATCTGGTTATGGTTTTGAACAAATAATCATAAATTATAAGGTAACAGGCAAAATAAATCTTTCATAATAGAGTAAATTACAATATTAATTTCAAAATTCAATGTCGTGTACTTTAGGATATTACTAAACAATTGAGAAAGCAATTCCTCGTGAACCATACATGCATAAAGTCTAATTTATGAAATAATAAAATATTTTGCTTTTTCGTTTTTTCTTCTTCTTCTATAAATGAAGTAATTACTTCATTATAATAGATTATCGATTGAAAAATACACCGCCATGCCTACATGACGTGTAAGGGTAGAAAAGAAAATTCCAGTCAAGAAGATATGATAGAGACAGCCAAATTTTCTGAGCAGCTATTTTGACTCACTGAGAATAATTCAACTAACAACATTATTATACAGTACTTTTTTAAAGTTTGTAGCGTAAAATTGAAGGGAGAGTGTTTTAAAAGTTTTTTTTTAAAGAAATTTTTATTGCCCTTTGACCAATAGTTTTTCATATTTTTCTAAAAAAGGAAAAAAAAAAGAAAAAGAAAAAAAAAAAAGAGAGTAAAATTGTTTGAATAGACAAAGAGAGTAAAATGCATGCATGACATGAATGTCTTCTGATTGACAATTTGTTAGCCAAGAGTCCATAATGTTTGCCAAGACAATAAGACTTTTTTCCCCCTTCACATGCTAATTTGAATTTTCAATATAGTAAAAAAGAACCGAAAGCTTGTTGGCTAAGCCAAAATTAATTACTTTGTAGTATTATTATTATGAGGGGTAATTATTTAGTAAGCAACACTCGTGAAGGTGGTTTAGTGGTAAGAAGCCTACCAATTCTTCACCGTTTGTGTCCGAAATCAATTTTTTGAGTGTTAATAATGCATTACTAGTCCAATCATATATGATGATGTTTAATGGGGCTGAAACACCGTGTGTACTAATCATTACTAAACTTTAAACATGATTCAATAGTTTGTTTATTCCTTAATCTTGCAGATAATAAACCATGGAGTTTTTGATGAATCACTAGGCAAAATGAGACAGCAAGTTCAAGAGTTCTTTGACCTTCCTTTGCAAGAGAAGAAACGTTGGGCTCAGAAACCAGGAAGTCTCGAAGGTTATGGTCAGGCATTTGTGACTTCAGAGGAACAAAAGTTGGAGTGGAATGACATGATCTTCCTCAAAACTCTTCCCCTTCAAGATAGAAGTTTGAATTTCTGGCCAGAAAACCCTCCAGAGTTCAGGTAAATTCTAACTGATCGAATCATAAGATTGACCAATTGATATACATGCACGTATGATTCATGCATATAGATATAGACGCCTAGCAATATACATACACTAAAGCATAAATTTATCGAAGTCATCATGGGTGAGGTGGATTTTCCTTTTCCCAAAGTATAAGAATAATATAAGATAATAATACAAAATCATTCTCCATGGAATTAATGGTATTCCTAAAATATATATCTAGGATGTTCTAACATAGAAGGTCTTTTATTTATTTTATATATATTGAAGATATGGTAGGATTCGACTCTATAATAATTACATTTCACGATTAATTCAAGAATTTAGTGATTTTTTTTTAAGTGTAGGTGAAATTTAAATCTAATTTCTCTTTTCAACTATAAGAGATTTTATTTGCTGGAACTCATAATAGTAAATAGTCCTCTTATTCATTATTCATACGAAAATGAAAAGAAGAGCAACAGGAAAAGCCTGTTACATGTTTCCGAACTGTGGGTCTTATAGTTTACAAATACAACCAAAATAAATAGCCCAAACAGTGGGCTTTGGTATTGTGGATCGATTCTTTATCTTGGGCCTAGAACTTGTAAACCAAATAAATATATATAGCCCAAAATTCAATTAATTTGGAAAATTTGATGGGCACGGGGTTATGATTTGTATAGCATGATTTTAGGGAATAGTGGATTTGGACTTTTAAGCCATTTCAATTGAGGCTAAATGTACCAAAAATTTAAAGAAAAACCCTATGATTTCAAAAATGACATCCCATCCCATTAAATTTTAGATGTTTACAACAGCGAATATCAAATATTTCTATTCCAATTATATATAAGTATGTGTTTAGAGGATATCTGTTATTGTAAATCTATGATAAAAACATTAGTGATAAAAAGGTTATCCAATTTGATATTAAAATTATGATTAAATGATTAAAATTTACGATTTTTTTTTTTATTGAGACAAGTAGCTAAGTTCCTACACAATGTGCAATGCAAATCATTATTAGTTTTCTCCAATATTTCAATAAAATTTAGTTTAACTGGTTGTCATCTCAATTTCTGATAGAGACATTCAGATTCAAATTCCTCACTTTCAGTTATCGATGTATAATTTTTTTTTTTTTTAATAACTTTACTTGTACAAAAAAGGTAATCTTTAGTTATTTTATAAACAAAATAGAAACACACTAAGAATAGAGTAGTGATTTGATCATGTATATATATATGTGTGTGTGTGTGTGTGTGTGTGTGTGTTTTAAATTGAAAATTGCATGATATATTGGGTCATATAAATAAGCATGTTTCATGCCTACAAAAAATGCAAATATCCTTCAATTATTATTATTATTATTATTTTACATTTTGGATTTTGTGTTAGTAAAGTTATTTATTTATTTCCCTTTATGTTGGACATTGTTTCAATAGTTGCAAAGACAACTAAAATTTTAGTAAGAATACCATATTACAAATCAATTGTTCCTCACATAAAAAAAAAAAAAAATCAATTGTTTCTCATATATTTAGCCCACTGTACTCCTTAGAATTTCAATTTTCACAAATGTGCAAGTATCTTAGTTTTCAAAATGGAATGAAGTAGACCAAAATGCTCTTCTAATATGATTCAACAGAAGTGTAATAACAATAAATATTACGTTTTAGTTTTTAGATATTACAAACCGTAGACTCACATGATACGTGAGAATATATAATTATTTTTAATGTTAAATTATTTAATGTTAAATTTATTTTCTAAATTATGTTGTAGATAATTTGTTCTCCTTAAAAATCAAACAATTTGTAAAAGTAATTTCTATCTCTCTATTTTTACAAATACAAAATTTTATAATTTTTGGTATTTTGATTGATATTATTCTTCAAATAATTGATAGACACATTCAAATACATAGTCATTTAGATTGTGTTTTGATATAAACTCAAATTCTCATTTCCAAACTAACAAATACTTAACTCAAAAAAAAAAAAGATCAAACCAAAATTATATAGGGAGAGAGATGACTCATGATGGGAAACTCAAAAAATACAACACCAAAACATATCAACCCAAAGTAAAGATATTAAAAAAAAAAAAAATCATCAACTTAAAGTAGAGTTGCAAGAAAGAATTAAAAATCTAGAGGGAGAGATAGCATAATCACATTTTTTTGGGAGAGAATATGAGAGATAATAGCAAATTTATAGAATAAACCTTAATGAGAAGAATATTCAAAATGAAATGTATAGTTGTAAACACCAAATTATCCAAGTCATGCTATGTAATAGAATAATATTATATCATTATATTTATAATAAAATAGGATCACATCTAAAAATCAAAGAAAAAAAAGATAATAGATTTATTTATTTTTAATTTATATTTACCCAAAAAAAATCACATTCTACCATTGTATTCATATCCATATAATAATGAAGTACTAGATTCAAGGTCAAGTTGAAGGATCTAGTTTTGCTCTTGCTTAAAAATACCATGTCATTTTCATCAACTTTAAGAGATAGGGATCATTAAAAAAAAAATTATTTATTTTTTTAATTTAGGCGAAAAACCCATTTTAGTCCCTACATTTTCACGAGATTCCCACTTTGGTCCCTAACTTTTTTTTTCCCACTGATTTTAGTTCCTATCCTGGAAAATATGTCTCGTTTTAGTCCTTAACATTACATCAAAGACAGAAATTGCACAGCTGATAAACGGAAAAAATTAAAAATATTAAAATAATGTCATTGTGTCCACGTGGCTTTCCACGTCAGCCTCTAAATTATAAAAAATTAATTTATTAATTTTAACTAAATAAAAAAAATTAAAAATAGAAATAAAAACCAAACCTAGCAAGAACAATAAATTTAAAACCCAGCAAGAACAGATCAACAAAACACAAACCCAAATAAAACCCAAAAAATTAAATTCAAACCCAGATTCAAACCCTCACACCGGTCATCAACACCATCACCAATCATAACAAGTTCAAAAAAAATTACAAAATAAATCCCACAAATCCAAATCCAGGACTGGACCATTACAACAAGTTCAAAAATCTACAAAATAAATCCCATAATGTTAAGACCATTACAAACTATTTGTTCCATCTCAACAAGTCAACTGAATATACATAACAATATCCCTTTTAGCCACCAAGTAACAAACCCAAAAAAAAAGGGAGAGATCTTGGCAGTGGTAGATCTTGGCGGAGATGGTAGATTTGGGGCTAAGCTACACACGAAGAAGACAGACAGGGGCTCGGAGAAGACAAATCAGGGCACGACAAAGACAGATCAAGGCATGGCAAGGTAGATCGGAGCACTACGAAGACTGATCTAGGCACGACGAGGGAGATCGAGCATGGTGAGGGGGGAAATTGAGCACGGCAAAGGTAGACTTGAGCATGGCGAACGCAGATCTGGACAGAGGTGAAGGGGGTGGCGATCGGATTGGTTTGGATTGGGTTTTGGAAAGGTGGAACCACCGCTCGACTGAGAAACAGCGTGTTTTGGGTGACGGTTTCTGGTGGATAGCCTCAGCCGGCAGTGAGAGTGAGTGAGGGTGAGACTTTTTTTTTGATACAGAGTGAGTAAGTGTGGGGGTTTTGAAATATGGGTTTGAATTTAATTTTTTGGGTTTTAAATTTGCTAGGTTTGTGTTTTGTTCTTGTTCTTGCTGGGTTTTAAATTTGTTGTTCTAGCTGAGTTTGGTTTTTATTTCTGTTTTTAATTTTTTTTTATTTAGTTAGAATTAATAAATTAATTTTTTTTAATTTAAAGGCTAAGGTGGAAAGCCACGTGGACACAGTGGTAATATTTTAATATTTTTAATTTTTTCCGTTTGCTAGCTGTGCAATTTTCGTCTCTGATGTAACGTCAGGGACTAAAACAAGACGGGTTTTCCAAGATAGAGACTAAAATCGGTAGGAAAAAAAGTTAGGGACCAAAGTGGGAATCGCGTGAAAATGTAGGGACTAAAATGAGTTCTTCGCCTTTTATTTATACTCACCCAAAATGGACTGAAGTGAACCAAATTAGATTGGACCAAAGGACCAAAGTGGACTAAATTGGAATGAATGGACTAAATTAGAACAAGTTGGACCTAAATGGACTGAATGAACTAAAGTAGACTAAAATGGATTAAATTGGGCAGAACTGGACCAAATGAACCAAGTAGGCTGAATTGAACAGAAGTGGACCGAATTGGACCAAAGTGGACCTAATTATACCGAAATTGACCAAATTGGACCGAAGTGGGTATTTGTTATCTCTGTTTCTTGAAGTTGATGAAAATGTCATATGGTTCTCTAAGTAGGGGCAGATTTGGATCCTTTAACTTGACCTTGAATACTAAATTAGCATACGGATATGAATAAAGTGATGAAATATGATTTTTTTTTTCCGGTAAGTGTAAACGAAAAATAAATAAATGGTGTCTTTGCACAACTAGTTTGCATTGCATGTATTTTCTATTATAAGTTACATTTAGGTTCAAGAATGTGTAAAGTCATGGTAGTTAAAAGTGGTGGTCCTATCATTATTGGTAAATACAATTAATTTTGAGAATATGTGTAAAGGTATAATGCATTATATATATATATATATATATATAAAAGAAAATGATGACATGACCATTGATGTGACTCAATAGAAGTGTGACAATAATAAATGACACACTTCATTTTTTAAATATTATATAGATACAGATATTAAATGGGCAAGGTGGGTGAATAAATGGGTTGGAGACACGCTAAACTCCTAATTAAATTGTACTCTCCCAACTAGGGGTAGAACTAGAATTTTTACTTGGGAGGGGGGGGGGGGGGGGAGGGTTGAGACTAAACTATCACATTAATTCACAACACACACACACACACACACACACACACACACACACACACACACACACACAAGTCTTAGGTTTTTAATTCCAAAGTGAGTCATAATTCATATATATTGCATACAAAAGTTTCATTTCTACAAAATTGTCTTATATGAAAGCTTTACATATTTCTAAACTCTATTGAGTATACCAAAGTTTTCTAATTTGCTAGAGTCATGTGTAACAATAATAAAAAAGAAATAAATATAAGTATTAACAAAACTAAAATATATTTACAAGAAAATAAAAATAAATTAAAGAAATAAATCATAAACCATAAGATAAACAAATAGACTTGAAAAGAGGAAGATCTGATTAATGAATTTTGTGCCTTCAACTAAGAATACTATGCTTATGGGTGGGAAACAATATGGATAATTCCACCTTTACTCCTTTATTTGATCCAAAGAAGCTAAAGATACCCATATCAAATGCAATTTGGAGTCACTAATTAGATAATTTAGTTTGGATTTGAAGCTGAAACTCTGAAGTTGAAACAAGAGTAGAATGAATTTTTTTGCGGAGTAGAATCTACATGTGAAGTGAAGAGTGTTAGGTTCTAAGACCTTAGGAACTAATGTATTAGAACTTCAATGTGTATTATGTTGGCAAACCATGATCAAAATATTTAGTCTAGGTTTAGACTTGCTCAAAGTTTGGTTTAATGTAAGTTTGGAATTGAGTAATTGCAGGAAGTTACTGTTCTATTTCTGCAAGGCTCGATCGATCGAGAATCGCAGATTAGGAATTTTCTACAGAGTTTCCAAACCAGTCCAAGTCCATTAAGGATTAGGGTTTCAGATTTACTTCTTCTAGTATATAAAGGAAACCCTAAACACGTTTTTAAAAGGCTTTTTAAGAGAGAGATTAGAGTGCATGTTGTGCCTCTTTTGTAGATCTAGGGTTTTGTACCCAAAAGCTCTCTAGAGTCTTGTTGTTTATACTGTGTGTGTGAATCTCTTGTGAGATCTAGAGGTGTTTGCCTTCATACACACTTAAGGTTATCAAGACCGAGATTAATGTCGAGAGCTTGATGATCATTTCAGTTGCTGCATAAAGAGCTTAAAGATATACAAGTGGTATACTTGTGGATGTTGTGGATGCTTGAAAATAGTTCAAGGATTTAAAAATATCACGTGGTCGTAGTAGTAAATTTTTTATGCGAGGTTTTGCAATAGGATTATCAAAATGGTTTATAGTCGCTATTGTATAAACTTCAATTCTTTCATAGTGAACTGAAATTTACCTTGAGGATAGCTAGGTTAAAGAATATGCTATTTACCGGTTAGATTTTCTATGTTATAATATTTGTTTTTTTGATATTTCCGCACTGTTTTACATGTTATGATTTGCTTGTGTTAACCTAGATCCGAATAATTTACCTAAGTTAACCACTTGGCTAAATAACTAAGTTAATCTGGTTGTGTTTAAGGGGTTTAAAAACGAACAAAAAGGACTAGGCAACTAGGTTTGTGTAAGCCAAAGAAAAGAAATTAGTTTGAGTTGTTGGAACTTAAAAAGGAAAGTGAGTTTCAACTTTCCACTTGTAAAGGTAAAACAATAAAAGGTTTGGGAAGAAGCTGATGAAGCTTCCAATGTCAAGCATGGTTCTGCCCTTGCTCTCAACCATATATTTGTTTTTTAGACATATCACATATGTATCTAATTTGTACTCTCTCAGGAATGCAAATGTTTTATTTCTTGGATGTAACAATTTTTAGAATGCCACACACGACAATTTGTACACCTGTAGCGTTACTCATTTTTTTGGCCTTCTAAAAAGTGGAGGAAAAAAAAATTCAATTTACATTTTTTATTTTGTCAAAAAAAAAAAAAAAATCACTTATTGATCTCCAATTTGGGGGCCTCTTTTAAATAACTAGGTTAAGGCAATGGCCTAAGCCCTTATTGTGAGATTGAAGCAATCAATTCATAATTTAAATTGTGATTAATTTGTGTACGTAATCCCCCACATAATTCTATTGTAATGTATTGATGATGTCCAAAAATCCTCAGTAGGCTACACTTTCAACTTGCCCTAAAGTAAAACAACAAAAGGATGAAGACCTAAAGAAGGGTCCAATGTGGTATCGGTTCACCCTCCTGCTCTCAACCAGACAAATCTTTTTTCACAATACTCACATGTGAGTTGAGGTAATTGTGCGTACTGGTTTTGAGATGGTGATGGGGTTTTATTTCTTGGATGAAACAATTATTAGAATGCCTTCAAGACAATTTGTTTCCTTTAGGAGAGTGATTTTTTTGGCCTTCTTCCAGAAAGTGGAGGAAAAAAAAACGTTCGTTTACATTTTGTATACGTGTTGGCCAAGTAAAAAAAATGGATGGGACTATGTTAACCTCCTTAACCGTTAGCTTGGTGATAGACGTGGAGTTGGTTTGTAGTGAAGGTCGCCTTCAGGCACTATTTCCTAAGGTCGTCCTTATTGTGAGATTGCCCCTAAGGTCAATCAATTCCCATAATTTAAATCGTGATTAATTTGGTTCCTCAATTCCCCCACATAATACCAAAATGACCCTTATCATGTATTATTTAAATAAAGAAAATGTAATCTTTTACTTTTATTTTGTGGATGTAGGTGATATGGCTGAATCAGGCAAAACTCAAACTTTTTCTTTCTCTTTTCTCCATACTCTATCACAAATTTCTACAACCTTGCAAGACTTACAAAGTTCTTAAAAGTCGCTAGCTTCGACAGGTAAATGAAGAAAAATTCAACATTTTTTACTTGGTTGTGCTTTTATTTCATGTCATGTCACCTTCCTGAATATTTGCTTGTAATGAAAAGTCTCATTGTGATGGGCTAACCTCCAGTCTTATACGCCAATGTCAAAGACGTGGGTTTTATCATATAAAGGAAGAGAGGGCCGACTCACCTGACTTAACAAGCCCAAATTGAAATTAACCATTACATTAATTAGTCTTTTAGGATATGTGGAAACTTGTGGGTTTCAAACTTTCAGTTAGTTCAATTGGTTAAGTATTTTGTGGTTGAATAAGAGATTAATTTAAAGTTTGATCCTTGCCTACGCTAAAAGACTAATTAGTGTCTTGGTGTAATGATAAACACCAAAAAAACCAATTATTTCATTGTCATTTCATGTATTTTAATATGTTCATTCATCATATGAAAACATGATAACATGCATTAAATCATGGCATCGACTTGAATATATCAAGTTAGATTATCTTTAGGATGAGGCTTCACGTTATTTTGCTGTGAGTTGCCTCCAACATTTGATTAGAGGTTATTATTATTATTATTATTATTATTATTATTATTATTATTATTATTATTTATTTATTTATTTTTATGGTTAATCTTCTTAGATTTGTGAATCAGTGTGTTTAGAATTTAAATAAAATTCTTGTTTCATCAAAATTTTGAGGTGAATCACATGAAATGATGTTGTACAAACTTTACATCAGGAAACTTTCAGCATGTTATTTTATTTTTGTGTCACATGAAATAATGAAAAACTAAAAATATAATATGATTTTCTTTTGCACATATCATTAACATTTGATTTCCAATACATTAAATGGGCTTCTGCATTTTTCCCTATGTAACTTGAAAACATTCACATGAAATGATTTAGAATTGCTTGAGAAGGTCAAAATCCCAAATTTGCTATGAAATTTGCCTTTTAAATGAAAACCATGGCACCTCCTCATTCAACATGTAGGAATTTCATTTAGGATGTGCATTTTAATCTCTTTACATTTTCACGCATTTTCATACATTTCAATATTACCTATGTATCTTAGGATAGGTTGCATTACTTGATTGTTTTTCATTTTCCTATTATATATTTTTGACTAACACTCTTTGTTGTAAATGTTGAATGCATTGGATGTTATTTTACTGAATTTTCTAGGTTTTAATGTAATTGTGTGATGGAAAGATAGATTGTTTATATTGTTCATTGTACCTCTAACACCTTATCACTTTGTAACTTAGTCCTCAAATTTGTCTAAGGAATGTAAATTAGGTTTTATTTGATGTAATTTCCTGCTTTCGATATTTTTCATTAGATTGCAATTAGGACACGAAATCTGTATTTTCCTTTATATTGAATTGTATTTAGAACCAAAATTATGTATTTTTTCTTCTCTCTATAGGCACTTTTATAGTTTATTTCTTTTTTTTGTAAAATTTATTTTGAGGCTTTTGTTAATTTTTTCCTTTAACATAAATTAAAGTAAGTTATATATCCACAACTGATCTCCACCATGTGACTCGTAATTGAGGTATACTAAGAATCTCAGTCTCCTTTAGTCTCGGTTCTCACATTACAAATCCAAATCAACCCAAACACAAGAAATCTTTACTCTGACAACAATCACGCAAAATATGATTGTATAAACCAATAAAACAAAATCATTTTGAACAAGGAATCCAAGCTTACAAGTTACAACTAAGAAGGTGAAATACACCAAAGGATAATACACATGAGAGCCTTATAGTAAAAAACAAACCGCAATGCAAGAGACAGGAAACCAACCACTATTGGCCAAATTCTGATACCATAATACAAATAAGAAAAGGTATTTCACCAAACGTTGCAAATGGTCACAACTATGGGCAATGAAAACTCAAGATGACCTATTTTTTGAATGAAGGCGGAGAAGAAGTAAACAATGAAGGGCTTGGGGGCACGGAAACTTCAATCACTCCCTCAAGCATTTGTGTGACCTTTTTCATTGAGGGCCTCAGTGAAGGATCTTCTTGAACACACCAAATCGCTACAGTCACAAGCCTTTCTAGCCTCTTCATGTCATTCCTTGCCTCTTCATCATTTTCTATCAACTTATCTAATTTTTTATCTTTGTAGCATTCATAAGCCCAATCTACCAATGCGTCCTCTTCTCCTATTGAAAATGCTACACTAGACTTGCAGCAAATGATCTCTAGTAACATCACACCAAAACTGTACACATCAACCTTAACTGAAATAGATGCTTTCCTAAACCATTCAGGTGCAAAGTACCCAATTGTCCCTCTTATTCCTGTCCGAGCTGCTCGAGTTTGCTCGGCCAACAAAAGCTTTGCTAATCCAAAATCAGCAATTCTTGGTGTAAAGTACTCGTCTAGGAGTATGTTTTGAGGTTTTATGTCGCAGTGGATAATCTGAGTGCTGCACTCTTCATGTAAGTACATTAAACCTCTTGCGATTCCAAAAGCAATTTGCACCCTTTGGTTCCAATGAGGCCTAGATATCCCAAAGAGAAAGCTAGCTAAAGAGCCATTACTCATGTACTCATATACTAGAAGCCGGTTCTGCCCCTCGTCACAATAACCGAGCAAACGGACTAAATTCTTGTGATGAGTCTGACCAATCACGCTAACTTCTGTTTTGAATTCCTTCTCACCGTCCTCTACCACCTTGCCTAACTTCTTGACTGCGACAAATCTTTTAGAATCTGATGCAAGGACCCCTTTATAAACCGTTCCAAAAGCACCTTTTCCCACTATTTGCTTGAAGCCTCTAGTTGCTTCATCCAGCTCTTTATATGTATAGCTTCTCACATTTGTTGCAAGTGTGCTATCAATATTCCATCGTGAATTCCGTCTTTTGTGGTACAAGTAGATAATAGCCACTATACTAGCTGAGATGAAAAGGATATTGAGAAATGCAGAGCTGCCAAGGAGTAGTGCCAAAACAACTACCACTGACTGGCCTTTCTTCTCTGAGCCAGGGCCTATAGGTACCTTGATGAAAGCTTTTTTCGTAACATTTTCATCCTCTCTTCCATTGACCAGAGGATACTTCTTCTTCCAACATGAATCAGTTGCTTCATCATGAACGGTCGCAAGACACATGCAATCGTCAAGGCATTGTTGTCGACACTCTGTCTCGTTAACCCCTGGAAGACCGCTGTAATCCGTGAACGGCCAGTCCACATTTAGAAGCAGTTCCAACTTTACACGCCATTCATTGTCGCAGCTGGGTAATGGAAAATCTGGTTTACACCCTCCCCAAATATTGGATGGGTCTATGAGAGAAAATTGAGGAGGACACCAGCAAGATGTTTTCCTACTCCCACTTAAGTCCTTGAAGATTTGACAGATGCTGTTGAGTCCACATAACCCACCTTCAAAAAAATTAGCATCAAATCTTGCACATGGATCATCAGGAATGCTTTGCACTTCAATCCAGGATGAAGAAGAACAGCTCTCAAGTCCATCACTTGTGGGGTTCTCCTTTCTGGGGAGACTGTATAATCTGAATCCTCCATCAGGATCAATTCTAGCCATGTGGTAGAAAGATTCTTTTGAGCCTGGATTTTTCACAGTAAGGTTGTAGATGTTGGCGGAGTTGTTTGCGTCTAGGATGTACATGCGTCCATCCTCAGTAAAGTTCAACACTGATATCCATTGCATTGTCATAGTGGCAAAATAAGGTCCTTTATTTTTTTCAGACGGTAAATAATAAAGCACGAAATTGCCATCCAACTGCAACGCAACCTCAAAGCGCCCATCAGAATAATTATTGTCAGATTGGCGAGACCTGAGTGTGGTATTCATGGGCAGTATTTGGCCAGGCAAAATTGTATCAGCAGGCTCCTTGAAGCTTTCCCATATAGAATTATACTGTTCATCTAAAATCACCAAGTTCCCATTATCCAGCATAACAAAGCAACTGGATTTGGAAGAACCATTCATTTGAGGCTTCCATAACTCACTGTCTTGATCAGGGTCATTGAGAACGAACTCTTTGTTGCTCGACAGCTTCAGCTCTGAATCTTCTGGTGCTGGTTTATTGCCATTTGCAGACCAAACTATAGTTGGATTTTTTGTTTTATTAAACCAAACTGCAAGCAAAAATTGATTAGGACTTCCAAGGGGATAGAATCCAAAGGCAAATTCACCTGAAGGGGACGTGATATTTGAACCAATTCCTGGCTTTGCAACTAATCCTGATGTCGGCCATTTATTACAGTCATCTTTGGTGTCGGTAGTGAAAACAGTGGGAAGGAGAGGAAGGAGTAGAAGTAGAAGCAAGAGGGAACAGCAATGAGGAAGTGTTGAAGTAGCCATTGCAATGGTTATGTATGGCTTATGGGTTAATGAGTTAGAAAGAACCCTTGACAGCGTTTATATAGAAGAAAATGTCTAAGCAGTAGTTCCAAGTCTCAGTGTCTCACTATCAATTTTCATGGTCTGACTTCTTCAGATGTATAGCGTGAATATTTCAACAATTCAACTGGTGCAATATCCGTATTAATGTGAGTATGATTAGACATTTATCGAACTTTTGAATTCCTTTAATTAATAGCTTCTTAAGAATCTACTAATTAAAAACAAGACTCTAAAATCTTAGAAACGTGACATTCTAAATTTATAATATTTGTACCCTTTCAAAAGATAAAATTATAATGAAAAGGTTTTGCTGCAATTAGTTGGGCTCCTGGACATATGTTGCTTTTTTTTTTTTTTTTGGTTGCATTATGCGGCAATTACCGCATACTAGTATGCAATAAAATCTTTCTCAAATTATAATATTTGTGCTAAACCAAGAAAATGATATTTGAAGAGGAAAGAATTACTAATCCTTTAGTTTATGTTTTGAATTGAAAATTATTATATGTACTTAAAACATTAATTTATTTTAAAGTAAGAGTAGTTAAAGTATTCATATTATAATAATACTAGAGATACAAACTATGTTATAAAATTTGTTACAAACTACTAATATGGTGAGTGATTATTGGTAAATGAAAAAACGATATTAATTGTGGGTCTAGATAAAAACTAATAAAATGTTGGCTACATCAACATTTTGTTAAAATGTTGTAAAATAGTATATAACTGTAGCATTACTCATCATATTATTTCAAATCTTAGATTTTCAAAATGGCAATTGCACACGGTTTACTGACTTTTTTTTTTATGCATTTATGGCATGTCACTTTTATTTCTTTGTATTACTAACCCAACACATGATGCACATTTGACATACATGACACCCTCCGTGGCTGATATTTCAATGTTGAATTATTTTCTTTAATTTATTATGGGATCTATGTTGATTTTTAAGGTAGCTTCTCTAATTCAGAAAGTTCAACTTGGCTCGTGTCATTGCTCTTTCTTTTCCATGGTGCCTTAGATACTCCCAGAGTGCAACTCACATACCTTGAAAAGGAAAAAAATAATTTTCTTCTTTGGTTTCATCAATCCACTGTTGATTTTAATAAGAAGTCACATAATCTTTCCCATAATTAAAATATAAAGATATGAGCATGTGGCTTGAAATCATCATATAACAAATTGACATTTCCTTTAAGCATTTGCTTCAAATCAGGTTGTTTAACAATGACCTTAAAACACTTTAAGAATACTTGCAACCAAATCACGAATCAATTTCAAGACTTAACTTATACGTTTATATAATTGCCCAGATCGACCTGCATGTACTAGAACCTACACTGCATTTTCACACCGAACTGTCAGCTTTATTCGGATTTTAAAGTGGGGATGTGTGCAGTGAATACATTCCAAGTACGTTCTATTTATTTGTGAAAGGGCATGAAGAGTACCACCAACTATCAAAACTTTATGGACCATTTGGTGATCGAGCATGAAATATAGACAATAAAGAACCCTTATATTTATGTGTTTAGACTTATCTTTATGCTATTTTGTGGTTGATTATAGTTTATCTTTGTTTTATAGGTAAGAAAGGGTTTGTATGCTAATGATAATTGGCGAAGAAAAAGAACAAAAAATGTGATCAAGTCATCACCCTTCATAATAATAATAATAAAAAATAAATAAATAAATAAAATTTTGTTCAGCAACTTGGGTTTTGATCTGAGATGTTATTTTAGGCTTCTTTTTGTACCAATTTTGAAACTTGAATGACACTTTTTGTACGCATTTTGCAACTTGAAATCCGTAACGCCCAGTTTGAAGATATTTGGATTGCAATAAGGATACATTTGACTTGAATTATTTGGACCACATCTCAATATGGATTTGGGCCCAGGCCAATCCATCCGCTGAATTTTTTTTTTTTTTTTGAAAGAATCCAATTAACTTGTCATTGAAGTCCAATTTTGTTTTTAAGGGTAAGCAGACATTATGAGAAAGTAAAATGTCAATGGACTGCATATTTCAAATCCATTTTAGCATCCATGAGTTTTTAAAATTTGAATTATTCCAATCTAAATGCTAAGGAAATACAAATTGACTCCCTAATTTCGGAAAGATCTCCATAATAATTTTTATCAATACTCCCATGAATAATCGTGTTTGAGGATTTTAAGGAGTAAAACACAAAAACCATTTTCTAAAAAGAAGTTGAATGCTACAAGGGCCAATATTGTCAAGCCAACTCAAGTGATTCAACCCAGGCGTGAATTAAAGAGAAGACTAACGACAAAGATGAAGAGAAGACTGAAGCAAAGAAAAGTAAAGATCATAAGGTCATTTTTAGTTGACATCAAAATCGAGTTATTATCAAGTTTAAGTTAGATTATAAGTTATATAATTCGATGAATTAAGAGGGTGGGTATGAATAGGTCCATTAGCCTTTGGAAAGTGAGATGCTTTTGTCTTTAAAGTCTGGAGTCTCAAATGAGCATTACTGGTCCGTAATGTATCAAAAATAAGGATCATTGTCACGCCCTAAACCCAAAAGGATCTAAAGCATGAGAAATACATCTCAAAGGTACCTGTAGATTTTTCTTTTTTGACAAATCAAACTATAGGAAATCTTTATTTTCCTTTCTATTCTACAAGATAAGAATATATAATCATACTAAAATCTCCATATTACAAGTTAGAGCTCTATAACACATTTACGAACAATAACTAAAAATCATGTGCCTCAACATAATACATGAATATATTACAAAACTCTGATTAAATTACACAAAGTTACAATCTTATCAAGAATAAGGACCTTAACATCGAGTCTAAGCCTATGACGACAAAGGCTAACAAACCTCAAGTGACCAACCTCCAATAGAATTAATTAATGTCTCGGTGAACATAGCAAAATCAAGTCACCAACCATTTACAGCAAAAATCTCCAAATTTAATATAGCACTTCAATCATCACCAACGAAGTAAGCTTCATATCTAAGGTATAGCTAATTACTCTGAAAAACTGTTAGAGGGTGGGATGAGCTAAAGCCTAGTAAGTAGCATAATTAATGGAGGTGGGGGAAATCCAAGTTTCATCTTCAATAATAATAATATGACAAGAATGATTAAATAATGAAACATAAGGTTTCTCAAAGTAAATACCTTGAAACTATATACCATAATCTGTGAGCACTAACAATATAATTTTCAAAGCCATAAAATCTAACATACGGTAACTTATCACAAATATACCACACTAAAACATAGACCAGTCAGGGGATCCACCTATTCACAACTGATATGATATTGTCCTCTCTGGTATGCAGACTCTTGGCCCCATGGAAAGCAGTCTCACCCATACCCTTAAGGTTTTTCTCTCCTCCCATGGGTAGCAGAGAGAGCACGTCAAATAGGACCTTTCTTGCATGTGGTCTCTTGGCCCCATGGGTAACAGCCTCACCCACACACAATCAAGGAACCTCTTCTCCCCATGGGCAGCAGGGAAGAACACGTCATTGAAGTGAAAGGATACTGACCTGGATTTGATTCTATTGTCATAAAGACTACAGAAACCAAATTAGGTGATTACCGGGAAATCGCACATGACATGGTGTTAAAATCACATAAAGCTCACAGGTTACATTTCTTTCATATACATAATTTGTATCTAGGTAATTTCAGGAATATTTTAAATAATCTAGCTTTCACAAAGTTTGTAAGGTTTTCAATTTCATTCTTGTCCAAAAAGATTTTATATCAATTTCCCAATAATAAGACAAGATAAGCATCTTTAGATTTTCTAATAAACCATAGAATCCGTAATTTCCTTATCAAAGATTAAATAAAAGATGCTCACATTTTTCATGTCAACAATTCATGCATTTCCCTGAATGCAATACCAAATATGATGCATTTTCATATATAATAATACATAATATGGTCACAACACAACACTTTTAAGATAACATATATCTATATATAATTTTTCAAATTGTGTTTGACCCAAAAATATCATTTATGAAACATGGTTATTTTCCAAAAATAGCCCATTAAGAAGCTACTTACCTTGCAACCTGCAAAAAACCTAATTCTCTAAGCTCCAAAGGAAATTAGCTAGAACCTCAACAATATCAAGCAAACTTAACACAATAAGCATAAAGCTTAAAATTGTATCTAGCTACAATTTAGGAATTGCCAAATAAGCACTTAATTAGGCAAGCCTAATATTTAACCTCATCAATAACATATTCCTCTTCCAAAGTTTCTCAACAAATTAATTCGCAAAGCATTATTCAATAATCTTTATATTTTTTGAAAAGTAAATAGTTCATTAAAAGTCAAAATAAAAAGTGATTATGATTTACACAATAAATCCTAATAGTTCAATTTTATCAAAACGAAGTCTCAAAATAATAAAATAAATCAAATTAAAAAGTATTTTTTTTTAACTCAAATAACAAATAAATCAATCTAAAAAATTTAAAAGACATATTTTTTTTTAAATTATTGTGTAAGTTGGGTTAGTTTACACTTTACACAAGTGAAAATTTTTGCAACCAACCCAACTCAACCAAGCTCTAAAAACAGTACAACCAACCAAACTCATCAGCTAATAAAAAACCAATGTGAAGAATCAAGTTGAAATGGTGATTTGAATGCATGCTTGTAAAAACTTGATACCCCACTCATGAATTGTTCATATTTCTAACTTCATATCGACCAAGCCTAAAAGCGAATAAGAAAAAGAAAATGTTACAACCTGGGAAAAAAGGCTGCCAAATTTAGTATTGTTTTAACACCTTGTTTGACATTTAAGCCACAATACAAGGAACAATAAATACTATGCTTAACATTTTAGATATTACGAGTTTGATATATATATATATATATATATATAATATATATTAAATAAATTAAATTTGGATTTAGATTTATATATTTATATTTTACAATGTCTTTTCCCATTATATGTAAGTGCACAAAAATAAATTGAAGTAGACCAAAATGAACCAAAGTAATCTGAATAGACCGAATTGGACCAAATAGAACAAAGTGGACTAAAAAGACCGAACTAGAACTAGGTGGACTGAATAGAACTGAATAAGAACAAATGGATCGAATAGAACTGATTAGGAGGAAAGTGGACCGAATTGGACCAATGTGAACTGTATATGATCGAAATGGACAGAATGGAACGACTGAATAAGACCAAAGTGAATAACCTAAATGGACCGAGATGGATCAAAGTAAACATAATGGACTAAATAGGACCATTGTGGACCGAATAGGACCAAATAGAATCAAAGTAGACAAAATGGAGTGAACAGGATTAAAGTGGATAGAATAGACTGAATAGGACTGGTATGGATAGAATAGGACTAATGTGGCCGAATAGAGAAAATGTAGACTGATTGGATTGAATTAGACTGAATGAATTGAATAGAAATTTAGTGGACATAATAGACTAAATAGAATATAATGGACCAAATAGAACTAAATTGGACTGAAGATGACAAAATGGACCAAGTAGAACCAATGTGGACCGACTAAAACTTTTGAATATTTATCATTTTAATTGCATTTTTAGGGTTCATATTTCTAATTTCTAATGCCTATTAGTATCTTCTTTGTATTTTTTAACTCATACCTAAAGAGTTTAGCCTAAATATAATAAAATTTCATATTTTTTAACCCAAAAATTAAGAAAGAAAAGAAGAATTTTTGAGCTAAACTTGAAAAGAAAAACTACAAAAAGAACAATTTAAGGCCCAATTAAATGGACTGAAGGGGGATTGAAATTTACCGAGTGTACTGAGTGGAACAAATTGGATCGAAGTAAACCTAATTGGACCAGAGAGAATTTGTTTAATTTTAAGAGAGAACAAATTATCTTAAAAAGTTTTAGTGAAAAAATTATATATTATATTAGTATTAAAAGTAAAAAGATAAACAATTACAACACTACTGATGACAAGAAGCATTACATGATTACATCTCATGTTCACACAAGTCATCCAAACGGAACACCAATATTATAACATCTCAAGTAATCAAGTTAATTAATTTTAATTTCATCTAATGAACATGATAGATGGAATTTGTATGAATCTTACGATAATGAAATTCTGTAGTAAATAATACTTATTTTAATGAAAACAAAATTTTTTTTTTCTCCAAAAATATTTTACAAGTTGTAATAATAAAATACAAAACCATTAAGTATGAAATTCATTTTTTTTTTTTTTTGTTTTGTTTTTGGAAAGCCATTAAGTATGAAATTGAAAAGAAGAGCAACAGGAAAAACTTTGTGCTGTGAGTCTGTTCTTCGGATTGTTATATGTTTCGGAACTGTGGGTCTTATAGTTTACAAATACAACAAAAATAAATAGCCCAAACAGTGGGCTTTGGTTTTGTGGGTCAATTCCTCATCTTGGGCCTCAAACTTGTAAACCAAATATAAATATATATAGCCCAAAATTCAATTAATTTGGAAAATTTGATGGGGACAGCCTGTCCCGGACAGGGGTTATTATTTAGATAGCATGATTTTAGGGAATGGTGGATTTGGACTTTTATACGATTTCAATTGAGGCTAAATGTACCAAAAATTTAAAGAAAAACCCTAATTTTAGATATTTACAAAAGCGAATATCAAATATTTCTATTCCAATTATATATAAGTATGTGTTTAAAGGCTATCTGTTATTGTAAATCTAAGATAAAAACATTAGTGATAAAAAGGTTATCTAATTTGATATTAAAATTATGATTAAATACTTAAAATTTATGATTATTTTTATTAGTTTAAGTCTTTGAGACAATTAGTTGAGTTCCCGCACAATGTGCGGTGCAACTTATTATTAGTTTTTTCAATATTTCAATAAGACTTAATTTAATTGGTTGTCATCTCAATTCTAATAGAGATATTTAGATTTAGATTCCTTACTTTTAGCTATCGATGTATAAAAAAAATGATTTCAATAACTTTCCATGTAAAAAAGAAAGTAATCTTTAGTTATTTTATAGACAAAATAGAAAAACACCAAGAATAGAGTGGTGATTTGATCATAGTATATGTGTGTGTGTGTGTGTGTGTGTTTTTTTTTTTTTTTTAAATTGAAAATTGCATAATATATTGGGTCATATAAATAAGCATGTTTCATGCCTACAAAAAATGCAAATATCCTTCAATTTTTTTTTTTTTTTTTTTTTTTTTTTTTTTTTAACATTTTGGATTTTATGTTAGTAATGTTATTTATTTATTTCCCTTTTTGTTGGACATTGTTTCAATAGTTGCAAAGACAAATAAAATTTTAGTAAGAATACCATATTTCAAATCAATTGTTCCGCACATTAAAAAAAATCAATTGTTTCTCATATAAATCTTAGAAAAATGATATTAAAATTTCATTATGCTTAAATAATTAATATAACAAAATAAACATATTCATTCTATTAGTTATCTTTCTAATTGCATAGAATAAATACTACAATATTAGTTCCACATACATACATCTTACACACACACACACACACACACACACACACACACACACATATATATCACATGTCACTGAAAGGAATCAAGAAATTTAAAGGGTTAATAATAATTTTTAGTGAATTCGCAAATATATATATATATATATATATATATATATAGTTTTTGTGTCAATTTTTGTCAAAACAACTAAACATGAGGAATAATGTCATATTGTAAATCTAATATTATTATTCCAACTAAAAATTATTTCTTAAATAAATTTTAAAAAATAATCTTATAAATTCATTTAATATAAATAATTAATGCACAACTATAGATAATTATTATATTCATTTACACTATTAACTGATTCAATGAACTAATAGTTTATATATCTATATATCTATATATATATATATAATAATAATAATAATAATAATAATAATAATAATAATAGGTGATACTGAGATAAAATCAAATTAAAATTCAAAATTAGAGTTCCAATTTTACGCCATGTGTCTTAAATTATTTATTCTTAAAGAGTTTTATTTTTTAATTTTAGAATCAAATGTGGGACCATATCATAAACATTCATCAAAGTGATTTATTAAGTACAAAAACCAAATAGTCTAGAATAAATGAATCGTAAAGAAAAAAGTTGCTTCCCAATTAAAAAAAAAATGTGGACAATTTAAATTTTATGTTTAATAATATCCTTTCAAATTTTTGTATAGAGTTAACAAAATATAAAAATGACTATCAGTAGTGTTTGAATTATATATATAGGAATTATATTATGTATCTTATTGTATATACTTTAAGTGTATCCATGCTTATGCATGATATTACAAGCTAATTTAATATAAATGCAAAATCTTTGAAGCAGAAGCCTAAATAAAAAGAACTTTAAGGAATGTGCCACTTGGCACAACCTTATGCTCTTCAACATGAGGTCTCTACTTTATATATATATATATATTGATTGATTGATTGGTTAGTAATTTAACATGGTATCAGACAGAAATCATTTATAAAGTGATGTTAGGGGATAGTCCATATGAGAATCAATAATAACTTGCCAACACAATAGTTATGAAAATTGTTGTGTTTCTAGTATTTCTTGACCATTTAATCATTTATCTCTCTTTTAAAAATGCTTTGGCCCTTTACCATTTCAAAAAAGATAAAGAAAGATCAAGGAAAAAGAAATTTGAACATATAATATATCAGGGATAAAAAGTACAAGATCTTTCTGTATTAGTTACAGGAACAAGTTTGAAACAAATGACTGAATATTTGATTATATGGTGTGTCGACTCCAAGTTATGGAATTAGATACATGATCTTTTTTTTGGCTATATCCTATATTGCCTTTTGGTTACAAAGCCTCCTCTCCTTACAATATCCTTAACCAAAATCAGAACTGTGAGAGGGTACTGAATGGCCATAGAAAACACACATTTGACATTCAATATTAGAATTATAAAAGTTATCCAGGAATTCTTCTGTTTTAGAAGTTGCTACATTTTTAATATTGTGTGATTGATTATCAGAGGATGTCAAATCAAAGTGAGGGGATTGGATAAGAGTCTTGTTTGTTATTTGTTGTTGGTCTAACATTATGTTTAGCTTCCTCCCTTGTTCTTCAATCCTTGCCCGCATTTCTCTTTGAACCTGAATTAGAGGAGGAAACATGAGGTGTTAAGATATGCAGATAACATCATCAATGGTTGTAACATGTAATATTGAAAACGACCATAACCTCCAGTTGTTCATGTAAGCATCTCTGGACATGTAGTTGCAGTCTCAGTACTTCTGTTATCTCCTTGCCTCTGTTGGGTTCAAGGACCAAGATGATGATATGAAATACTGTTTCAACTTTTCAAGTGTTACCAAACGCATAATAACTATAGAACAACATTTTTAGCTTAAGTACAATGTTTTGAAGTTTTATTTTTTTCTAGATACAAATGTAGTTTTGTTCAGCTTACTTTTTAAGCCCAAAAAACTAATGAAAATAAGCCGTACCAAACAAAAGAGGACTTTTAAAAAAATTAAGTTCTTTCAAGAGTTTCCAATTTTTTATCTGTACTATATATGAGAAGATTTCCTTCTTTCAACTAGACCTTTACGTGGTTTAAAAATACCCTCATTAATGAAAGACAACTTCATGTAGAAATCAGGTCATAAATGTTAAATAACAAATTTCATTTTGAATTCAAAAAGAGAACTCCAAAATTTAGGATTTTTTTTCCTTTCACGTTTAAAAAAGAAATTATAGTTACGACTAATTTCTAAAGTTTATTATTGTTATTTGTTTGAAAAAAAAAAAATTTCTAAATTATAATAGATGCAAATTATTAATTTTTGTTTAGAGGGTAGTCCTGTATATTATCTTGGGTGGTAAATAGGGAGGATGTATGATATTATAATTAGAAGCTTACGTCTTGAGATCCAACGGCGTTAATTGATTCATGTGAGTTCTGTCTGATTTCCCTGAGTATGAAACACAGTGTATTATAACTTAACCACAAAAAAAATAACATATTGAAGCATAGCATAGCTAGTCAAAGATGAATCATGAAGAATGAAGAAGCCAACTTTTGTTTCATCAAACATCTAAGACTACCTTTGCTAATAAGAGATGGTGCTGCCACTTCAGCACATCTATTGCCATACAGGGAATCAAATACCTAAAATAAGTGCCAATCAAATAAATTTAGAGATGGAATAATTTCAGGCATACTTCAAAGACAGGCAGGAGGTGGATACAAGGGTATATGACATTGAAAACTAGCAATTTTTACATCAGACCAAGTCATTTTTAAAATGTGGAACAACTTGAAAGTACCCAATTGTTTTGCATTACTTTACCTGCAGAAGCACTTTGTGCTTCTAATTCCTCTGACATGTGCGGTCAAATTCTAAGTTTGACCGCAACACATTTGGACCAGTTCTGAAGTATAAGGCAAGTTTCCTCAAATAACCAGCCTAAAGTTCAGTGAGGTTATCAAAAATGTAAATATGCCTATTTATTCAAACATTCCTTCACTTGTCTTGCATTAGCTTAATTTTCTTGTGAGTAAAAAAATGCACCAACAAAACTTACACCAATTTCTAATAAATCCATTTATTGGAAAATATTAGTGCAAGGCTACTGCTGATTCTCCTTCAACAATTCACTTAGTCTCCCTCACCTTTCAGTAGCAGGCTCTAACAGTTTTGTTTGAGAATGAGCAATACAGTTCAAAGGATATCAATTTATGAACAATATAAAAATTGTGGAAAAAACCTACCTTCTGTAGATTCTGAAATATATCTGGTAGTACGATATTTCTGGAAAAAGGAAGAAAGAACTTTGATTCAAAAATATTGGAAATGATAACTAATATACAAGAAACATCCATAGCTGGGAAATGAACAATAAAACCTGCAAGTGACTTTTAACTTGCAAAATGGTTAATCCACTAGCAGCCATGATCTTTAGGATTTCCTTTGGAGTTGCCTCCAGAATCATCCAGCAATTAACTGATCAGTCAGTAATAATCATCTCTTTACCTTAAATATGTAATGTGAAACTTAATGTCTTCACCACCAAGACGATTTACACATTCAACAAATTGATTGTGAAGATCGTGAGTCCATCTAATGCGAGTTTTACTTGAGTCTGCAACCCTTGATAATACAGAACTACTATTTTTCATGGAGATTGGTTTTGGTAGTTGAGTATGGCAAGGATTACAACCAACCTGTTACCAGAAAATATATCTCCAATCAAATTTAACCCCTGCATAAAGCAAACTGTAATTCTCAACTGAATACAAAAGACAAAGGTATGCAAAAGATGAATGAACTCACTTTGTTGTACTGGTTTCCCTCAAAACTTATATAGTTTGGCCTCCATTTCAGGCTGTTATCTTGTTTGGCTGACTTCCATAGAAGTTTGAAGAGATCACTTTTGAGACTTTGATTGTTCTGGATGGGAAATTTCATCAATGATTCTAGATAATCTGATGATTGTAGATCCAGATTGTCCTGATCTTGTGACCAATTGTTAGAATATGATTGACATGATGGGACAACTAAATTATGGTTCTTCAGAAATTGAGAGCATGGAGATGAGCTATTGCCATGACTGTGTGTTTGTGGTAAACACATGCATTGTTCAATTGTACTGAAGGCAGAAGTTGATCCTGTATAGCTAGATGTGATGCTAGCTATACTAGCAGTTCTAAGCCCTGCAAGTAGTAAAGTCCCATGTCTGAAGGTGGTTGTGAAGAAAGAGTTTCAGGAATACCTCTAGGTATGTTGAAAGAATCATCATTCAACAATTCATTGTTCCATTCTTGGACCTTGTTCTTCTTCATGTCAAATGAAGTGCAGATAATTAATATAAAACCTATGAGAAGAACTTCTATACCACCAGCTCAGAATTCAATTTGTTTGACAGTAAGGACTGCACTAACTAAATTGTGTTTCTATCATCTAGAACATAAGCAACAAGACCGTGGAAATGGCAACAAACTACAGTCTTTGGAGTCATTTACTTATAGAAAGGGGATTATTTTTCTTGAGCTTCAACATAACTTTATTGAGCATACTACTGCACGATTCCCTGCAGCTTTTCAAACATTCCAAGAAGAATATGTACAAAAGAACGACCTTTCAATGTAATCAAAGCCCCAAACATAATATTAAAAAAAGGAACAGTAAAAACAGCAAATTAGTAATGCTGATTCCAATTTTGGGTGTTAAAAGTGCAAGTTTATGATGATTGATGAGAATTTAAAGTTATCAATCAACACAGGAAGGCTGGTTAAGGGTCCTTATCTTGTAAGTAATACTTTTTCAGGAAAATTCTTGTCACTATTAGTTTTGAGGAATATTTTTGGACTCTATAATAATGATGCATCCCAACATAATTTAGGGACCTGTACCCACTGTTTTTTAATATCAGGTTCCTTGGTGGCTAAAGGAGTCTGACGATGCAATACAAGAATCTCTACAAGGATTCTATACTTCCCAAATGCATCCGAATCTTGTTAATTTAGAATATTAATCAAACATATAGACCACAAAATAAACAAATCCTTGTATGACGTACACAAAACTAGGCACCAAGGTAACCATGTTATCCATCAATAAAAAACTTAAGGCCTCCTTTTGGTTCCATTTATTTAGGCTTTGCCTTAGCCTTCATAGGCCACCTTTAGATGTATGAAGAGACAATGAATATAAAATATTTGCTTCATCATTGCTTTGTCAAGATTTTTTGTCACTGCAACTGAAAATTGTTTTAAAAAGATCAAATTGATTGAATGGTCCATAAAAGATTCAAGTAATAAACCTCAGGTTAGCTTTAGATCATCCTCTACAAAATGCATCTTCCATTAAAAAATAAATTGAGTAGAACTTGAAATTCAAATGCTTCATTATTGGTAAAATTTTACAACCATCCATCAAAAGACTATAAGTCTATAATAATACGTTATATAAAGATGAAGTAGCTCAGGCTAATCACATTTGTTCGAATTTGTGTATTAGGTATAGAGTAGACTTTTGAACACAAAGACAAGAACAGAAAACATTTGAATCAATCGATATATTTGAACCCGATGTGACACATTATAATGTATATGAACAAATGTATCAATATGATACCATGTTTTCACCGATGACATACATCTTCTCTATCCACATCTGCTTGTTACAACTCACTAATGACCTTGGTTGGCTAAAGGAATGGGAAATAATTCTTCATAGTATGCATGAAAAAAGAAAAAAGAAAAAGGAAAAAAGCAGTGTTAAGACGCAATATTTTTCACAATTTGTAACATGATCTATTGTGATCAAAGCAATATCACTTTAATTTGGGTCCATCACCGACACCACATTTTTTTAATATAGGAAAAATAAATAGTGTCATGTCGCAAGTTCGAGTCCGGGAATCAACCTCCCCAAATTAAATTTGGAGTAAAACTGCTTACTATGACATTTTGTTATGCGCACAGGGTTCAACTTTTTATATAGTGGAGGGAAAAGTGAGGTTCGAACTACCAACTTTACTATTATTATACCCAAATTACAACCGTGAATAGACTATGTTAGCGGTCGTGAAAAAGTTATGAATAATCTTATGTCTTTAGATTTATTAAAAAAAAAAAAAAAAAAAAAAAAGAAAGAAGAAGACCCTATTGTTAGAACTTAAATTTATATTGCCATTGGATATAACATAACAGAGAGCATCTTCATCATGAAAACAGATTACACATTGCAAACCGGTTTAAGAAAGAATCACTTTAATTAAATATGAATTATGACAACACTGTAATTTAGTGTAGAAAGATGTTCCTGTCACCCTTGGTATTGCACGATTAGTACTTTATACATTGGCTTAGCGAGTCAGCAAACTGGGATGCTTTTCTCAGTTTTTAAAGTGGGAAAGTGTGAATGCAGTGAATACATTCCAAGTATATATGCTTTTTTATTTGTGAAAGGGCATGAAGAGTTCTGGCCAACTATCAAAACTTTACATACCATTTTGAATTGCACCTCCACGCACCAAATACTAGATTGGACTAGTTTCTAGATTTCATTATGAAATGCAACGCATTCCCTTTGAAACTGCCACACTCAAAGTGTGTCGAAAGTTTATTTAATGTGTCAAGAGTTTAAGCCGATCGAAAGTTGTGAATTTTGGATCTTAGATAATATGATAAATTACTTATTACTCCAAAAACTAAAATTGTTAGGAAAGAGTAAATTTAATAATAATTCTAATAATATATAAGAGTGTAACACCCCAAGAATAGATATATACATGACTTGCGTATATAGCCCATTGTACTCCTTAGAATTTCAATTTTAACAAATGTGCAAGTATCTTAGTTTTCAAAATGGAATGAAGTGGACCGAAATACTTTACTAATATGGCTCAACAGAAGTGTAATAACAATAAATGTTATGCTTTAGTTTTTAGATATTACAAGCTATAAACTCACATGATGCGTGAGAATATATAATTATTTTTAATGTTAATATTTTCTAAATTATGTTGTAGATAATTTGTTCTCCTTAAAAATTAAACAATTGATAAAAGCAATTTCTATCTCTCTATTTTTACAAATATAAAATTTTATAATTTTTGGTATTTTGATTGATATTATTCTTTTTGAAGAGGTCTATATTTTTCTAACTATTGTTATTATTCATTATATTTTCCTAATTTTCTTTGGTAGAACTAAAATTATCTAGTTTCAAATGTATAATTCAAATTTCTCATTCTCTTAATGAGATTATTATCATAATCAAAATCATCTCATAATTAAAATTTATATTACTCAAATAATTGATAGACACATGCAAATACATTGTCATTTAGATTGTGTTTTGATATAAATCAAATTCTCATTTCCAAACTATCAAATGATTAACTCAAAAAAAGATCAAACCAAAATTATATAGGGAGAGAGACAACTCGTGATGGGAACTCAAAAAACACAACACCAAAACATATCAACCCAAAGTAAAAACATTAAAAAAAATACAAAATTCATCAACCTAAAATAGAGTTGCAAGGAAGAATTAAATATCTAGAGGGAGAGCAGCATAATCACATTTTTTTGGGTGAGAATATGCGAGAGATGGAAAATTTATAGAATAAACTTTAATGTGAAGAATATTCAAAATGAAATGTATAGTTGTAAACACAAATTATCCAAGTCATGCTATGTAATAGAATAATATTATATCATTATATATATATATATATATATATATATATATAATAAAATAGGATCACATCTAAAAAAAAAAGAAAAAAAAAAGATAATAGATTTATTTATTTTTAGTTTATACTTTCTCGAAAACAAATCACATTCTACCATTGTATTCATATTCGTATAATAATGTAGTACTAGAATTCAAGGTCAAGTTGAAGGATCTAGTTTTGCTCTTGCTTAAAAAACCATGTCATTTTCATCAACTTTAAGAGATAGAGATCATTAAAATAAAAATTTTATTTATTTTTAGTTTATACTCACCCAAAGTGGACTGAAGTGGACCAAATTGGAATGAATGGACTAAATTGGACTGAGTTGGACCTAAATGAACCGAATGAACTAAAGTGGACTAAAATAAATTGAATTGGACTGAAATGGACCAAATGAACCAAATTGAACAAAGTAGGCTGAATTGGATAGAATGGACCAAAATGGACCTAATTAGACCGAAATGGACTGAAGTGGGTATTTATTATCTCTATTTCTTGACGTTGATGAAAATGTCACATGGTTCTCTAAGTATGAGCCGAATTGAATCCTTTAACTTTTTTTTTTTTTTTTTTTTTTGAGAATGAATTGAATCCTTTAACTTGACCTTGAATACTAAATTAGCATACAGATTTGAACAAAGTGATGAAATATGAATTTTTTTCCCCCGTAAGTGTAAACTAAAAATAAATAAATAGTGTCTTTGCACAACTTGTTTGCATTGAATGTATTTTCTAATATAAGTTACATTTAGGTTCAAGAATGTGTAAAGTCATGGTAGTTGAAAGTGATGATCCTATCATTATTGGTAACTGGAAATTCTTTTTTATGTTTTGTATCTTAGATTTGTCCATTAAATTTCAATCATTTAGTTATATTGGTTGAATTTATAGAGTGACTAATTTATGTGAGACTATAATCTCATCCCTATGCTTTGAACACAAAGAGTTTCCAATTTATAATAAAAGATTTTGTTTTCCATTCATTAAAATTAAGAGGTGTATAAGAGGTTAGTCTTAGTAATTTGCCTCGTATATTCTAGTATACTCAAAATAGACAATCAAATATATTTCTTGATTTAATAAAAGTCCAAAGAGATAAATAGAGTCACAAATGACAAGTGAGATGCATGTTCAATTATGATCACATGTAAATATAGCATTTATTTAAATATGCTCAAATAAGCTCTTCACATGATTATAATATATATAACCTAATCATATTTTGGTTTGTCCATGTGGAATGAACTTGTAATTATCATGGAATCAACTTAAGCATCAAATTATAGATAATAAACTCATAATCCTAACCCATTCCAATTTTAAACCGAACAAGTATATTATTATTTTTTATTACAACTAGGTAAGAGGGATCGTAAACTAAGAAATATTTATAGTTAACACTTTGTGCATAGTTGAAGTTTAATCTAAGTAGTGAATACTTGCATAGATCATTATTAGAATACTAGATTATCAAATTATTGAAAAAAATTATTTAACAGCTACATAATTTTTTTTTTTGAGTAAAACAGATCGAAGAACAATGAGTAGGATTTCATTCTCAAGGTGGATGTTGTCTTATTTTATCTAGGGCATGCTTAGGAAGAAGTGATTTCTTATGTAGCTGCCTTATTGGGAATAATGAAAACATTGCCAGATACTCAAAGGTTTTATATCCAAGGCAAGTTTAAAGTGAATTCAATGACGTGTGTGTTGGGGGGGGAGGGGGGGGGGGGAGGGAATAAAAAATACACAGATTATTGTGATTAATGTGTAATAAAATTGGTGTCAATAATGAATCTATGTAAAAACTAGTGTGTAACCTCGTGCATATACACGGATACATTTAAAAACAATCACGATTACATATATACAACGTAGAATCTAATTAGATCTAGATTCTTCTGTTTTTGCATTCAATAATTTACTTGCCACAAAAATTAAATAAATAGATGGAACACATGCACAAAATTGAAATCCAATTAAAATTCAATTTAGAATTTAATTGAATTTAGACTCTTTAATTTTTATACTTAATAATTCACTTGACACACAAATTTAAAAATTAAATGAGACACGTGGCGCAAAATTAGACTTCAGTTTAGAATTTAATTGGATTTTCTGTTAGTTTTGGCTTTTTATGTGTGTGTGTGTGTGTGTGTGTGTGACTTATAAACTTGAAGTGTTTTTAGTTATACAAAAAATAGCTCATATGTTTATTTATATTGGACTCCTCATTTTTTACACTAAATTAACTCATTTGACACAAAAATTAAAAAAAAAAACTTAGATTAAATGAGACACATGACACAAAATTAAACTCTAATTGAAATCTAATTTTTACATTGAATTAACTCACTTTGCATAAAAATTTAAAAACGTAGATTAGATGAGACACATGACGTAAAATTAGACTTTAATTTAATTCTAATTTGAAATCTAATTGGATTTTCTCTCAGCTTTACCTATTATTATTATTATTATTATTATTATTATTATTATTACAATTAATTTTGAGAATATGTGTAAAGGTATAATGCATTATATATATATATATATATATATATATATATATGGAAAGAAAATGATGACATGACCACTAATGCGGCTCAATAAAAGTATAATAACAATAAGTGGTACATTTCATCTTTTAAATAGTATATAGATATAGATATTAAATGGGCAAGGTGGGTGAATAAATGGGTCGGAGACATGCTAAACTTCTAGTTAAATTGTACTTCTCAACTAGGGGCAGAACCGGGATTTTTACTTTGGGGAGTCGGGACTAAATTATCACATTGATTCAAAATTCAAGAAAAACGCAAAGTATGACGCAGTTCACACCCCCCCCCCCCCACACACACACACACACACGCACACACATAAGACTTAGATTTTTAATTCCAAAGTGAGTCATACGACATACTTATTGCATACAAAAGTTTCATTTTTACAAAATTTTCTTATATGAAAGTTTTACATATATCTAAACTCTATCAAGTATACAAAAGTTTTCTAATTTGCTATAGTCATGTGTAACAATAATAAAAAAGAAATAAATATAAGTATTAACAAAACTAAACTATATTTACAAGAAAACAAAAATAAATTAAAGAAATAAATAATAAACCATAAGAAAAACAAATGAAAAGGGGAAGATCTGAATAAAGAATTTTGTGCCTTCAAATAAGAATACTATGCTTAGGGGTGGGAAACAATATGCATAATTCCTCCTTTACTCCTTTATTTGATCCAAAGAAGCTAAAGATACCCATATCAAATGCAATTTGGAGTCACTAATTAGATAATTTAGTTTGGATTTGAAGCTGAAATTCTGAAGTTGAAACAAGAGTAGAATGAATTTTTTTGTGGAGTAGAATCTATATGTGAAGTGAAGAGGACTGGGCGACTGGGTTTGTGTAAGCCAAAGAAAAAGAATTTTGTTTGAGTTGTTGAAACTTAAAAGGAAAGTGAGTTTCAACTTTCAACTTGTAAAGATAACAAAAATAAAAGGTTTGGGAAGAAGCTGATGAAGCTTCCAATGTCAAGCATGGTTCTGCCCCTGCTCTCAACCAGATATTTGTTTTTTAGAAATATCACGTATGTATCTAATTTGTATTTTGTACTCTCTCAGGCATGCAAATGTTTTATTTCTTGGATGTAACAATGTTTAGAATGCCACACATGACAATTTGTACACCTGTAGCATTACTCATTTTTTTGGCCTTCTAAAACGTGGAGAAAAAAAAACTTCTACTTACATTTTTCATTTTGTCAAAAAAAAAAAAAAATCACTTATTGATCTCCAATTTGGGGGCCTCTCTTTTAGTAGGAGGCCCAGGCAATTGCCTAAGCCCTTATTGTGAGATTGAAGCAATCAATTCATAATTCAAATTGTGATTAATTTGTGTATGTAATCCCCACATAATAAAAACGGGTTCTATTGTAATGTATTATTTAAATAAAGAAAATGTTATCTTCTACTTTTATTTAGTGGATGTCGCCGATGTGGCTGAATCATGTAAAATTCTAACTTGTTCTCTCTCTCTTCTTTTCTCCGTACTCTATTACAAATTTCTTCAAGATTGCAAGACTTAGAAAGTTCTTAAAAGTTTTGTCAAAAAAAAAAGAAAGTTCTTAAAAGTCGCTTCATTGCCCCAGTTTGAGAAGCTTGGCTTTGTTCAAAGAACCATGGGATCCTTCATTGGCAGCTCTAGAATATTTGACAGGTAAATAAAGAAAAATTCAACTTTTATTTCAGGTAAATAAAGAAAAGTCTCATTGTGGAGGGCTAACCTCCAGTCTTATACGCCAAGGTCAAAGACATGGGTTTTATCATATAAAGGTAGAGAGGGCCACCTCACCTGACTTAACAAGCACAAATGGAAACTGTTCTTGTTGTTGACAATCGTAACCATTACATTAATTAGTTTTTTAGGATATGTGGAAACTTGTGGGTTTCAGACTTTCAGTTAGTTTAATTGGTAAAGTTTCTTGTGGTTGAATAAAAGATCTAAAGTTCGATCCTCGTCTATGCTAAAAGACTAATTAGTTTCTTGGTGTAATGATAAACACCAAAAAACCAATTATTTCATTGTCATGTCATGTATTTTAATATGTTCATTCATCATATGAAAACATGATAACATGCATTAAATCATGGTATCGACTTGAACATGTCAAGTTAGATTATCTTTAGGATGAGGTTTCATGTTATTTTGCCATGAGTTGCCTCCTACATTTGATTAGAGGTTATTATTATTATTATTATTATTATTATTATTATTATTATTATTATTATTTATCTATTTTTATGGTTAATCTTCTTAGATTTTTGAATTAGTGTGTTTAGAATTTAAATAAAATTCTTGTTTCATCAAAATTTTGAGGTGAACCACATGAAATAATGTTGTACAGACTTTACATCAGGAAATTTTCAGCATGTTATTTTATTTTTGTGTCACATGAAATAATGAAAAACTAAAAATATAATATGATTTTCTTTTGTACATATCATTAACATTTGATTTCCTATACATTAAATGGGTTTCTGCATTTTTCCCTATGTAACTTGAAAACATTCACATGAAATGATTTAGAATTGCTTGAGAAGGTCAAAATCCCAAATTTGCTACCTTACAAGTTACAACTAAGGAATCCTAGCTTACAAGTTACAACTAAGAAGGTGAAATACACCAAAGGATAATACACATGAGAGCCTTATAGTAGAAAACAAACCGCAATGCAAGAGACAGGAAACCAACCACTATTGGCCAAATTCTGATACCATAATACAAATAAGAAAACGTATTTCACCAAACGTTACAAATATTCACAACTATGGGCAATGAAAACTCAAGATGACCTATTTTTTGGATGAAGGCGGAGAAGAAGTAAACAATGAAGGGCTTGGGGGCACGGAAACTTCAATCACTCCCTCAAGCATTTGTGTGACCTTTTTCATTGAGGGCCTCAGTGAAGGATCTTCTTGAACACACCAAATCGCTACAGTCACAAGCCTTTCTAGCCTCTTCATGTCATTCCTTGCCTCTTCATCATTTTCTATCAACTTATCTAATTTTTTATCTTTGTAGCATTCATAAGCCCAATCTACCAATGCGTCCTCTTCTCCTATTGAAAATGCTACACTAGACTTGCAACAAATGATCTCTAGTAACATCACACCAAAACTGTACACATCAACCTTAACTGAAATAGATGCTTTCCTAAACCATTCAGGTGCAAAGTACCCAATTGTCCCTCTTATTCCTGTCCGAGCTGCTCGAGTTTGCTCGGCCAACAAAAGCTTTGCTAATCCAAAATCAGCAATTCTTGGTGTATAGTACTCGTCTAGGAGTATGTTTTGAGGTTTTATGTCGCAGTGGATAATCTGAGTGCTGCACTCTTCATGTAAGTACATTAAACCTCTTGCTATTCCAAAAGCAATTTGCACCCTTTGGTTCCAATGAGGCCTAGATATCCCAAAGAGAAAGCTAGCTAAAGAGCCATTACTCATGTACTCATATACTAGAAGCCGGTTCTGCCCCTCATCACAATAACCGAGCAAACGTACTAAATTCTTGTGATGAGTCTGACCGATCACGCTAACTTCTGTTTTGAATTCCTTCTCACCTTCCTCTACCACCTTACCTAACTTCTTGACTGCGACAAATCTTTTAGAATCTGATGCAAGGACCCCTTTATAAACCGTTCCAAAAGCACCTTTTCCCACTATTTCCTTGAAGCCCCTAGTTGCTTCATCCAGCTCTTTATATGTATAGCTTCTCACATTTGTTGCGAGTGTGCTATCAATATTCCATCCTGAATTCCGTCTTTTGTGGTACAAGTAGATAAGAGCCACTATACTAGCTGAGAAGAAAAGGATATTGAGAAATGCAGAGCTGCCAAGGAGTAGTGCCAAAACAACTACCGTAGACTGGCCTTTCTTCTCTGAATTAGGGTCTTTAAGTACCTTGATGAAAGCTTTTCTCGTAATATTTGCGCTAAATCTTCCATTGGACAGAGGATACTTCTTCTTCCAACATAAATCACCTGCTTTTTCATAAATGGTCGCAACACACATGCAATCGTCAATGCATTGTTGTTTACACTGTCTCTCATTAACCCCTACAAGAGAACTATAATCCGAGAACGGCCAGTCCACATTTGAAAGCGGTTGAAGCTTTACATGCCCTTTATTTGCTTCCCATCCATTGTCGCAGCTGGGTAATGTAAAATTTGGTTTACACCCTGCCCAACCATTTGATGGGTCTAAGGGAGAAAATCCAGAAGGACACGTGCAAAATGCTTTTCTGTTCCCACTTGATTCATCTGAGGTTTGACAGATGCCGTTGAGTCCACATAACCCACCTTCAAAAAAATTAGCACCAAATCTGGCACATGGATCATCAGGAATGCTTTGCACTTCAATCCAGGATGAAGAAGAACAGCTCTCAAGTCCATCACTTGTGGAGTTCTCCTTTCTGGGGAGACTGTATAATCTGAATCCTCCATCAGGATCAATTCTAGCCATGTGGTAGAAAGATTCATTTGAGCCTGGATTGTTCGCAGTAAGGTTGTAGATGTTGGCGGAGTTGTTTTTGTCTAGTATGTACATGCGTCCATCCTCAGTAAAGTTCAACACTGAGTTCCATTGCATTGTCATAGTGGCAAAATAAGGTCCTCCAATTTTTTCAGACGATAAATAATAAAGCACGAAATTGCCATCCAACTGTAACGCAACCTCAAAGCGCCCATCAGAATAATTATTGTCCGATTGGTGAGACCTGAGTGTGGTATTCATGGGCAGTATTTGGCCAGGCAAAATTGTATCAGTAGGCTCCTTGAAGCTTTCCCATATAGAATTATACTGTTCATCTAAAATCACCAAGTTCCCATTATCCAGCATAACAAAGCAACTGGATTTGGGAGAACCATTCATTTGAGGCTTCCATAACTCACTGTCTTGACCAGGGTCATTGAGAACGAACTCTTTGTGGCTCGACAGCTTCAGTTCTGAACCTTCTGGTGCTGGTTTATTGCCATTTGCAGACCAAACTATAGTTGGATTGTTTATTTTATTAAACCAAACTGCAAGCAAAAATTGATTCTCTTTCTCAGGACTTCCAAGGGGATAGAATCCAAAGGCAAATTCACCTGAATGGGACGTGATATTTGGACCAATTCCTGGGTTTGCAACTAATCCTGATATCGGCCATTTATTACAGTCATCTTTGGTGTAGGTAGTGAAAACAGTGGGAAGGAGAGGAAGGAGTAGAAGTAGAAGCAAGAGGGAACAGCAATGAGGAAGTGTTGAAGTAGCCATTGCAATGGTTATGTATGGCTTATGGGTTAATGAGTTAGAAAGAACCCCTGAAAGCGTTAATATAGAAGAAAATGTCTAAGCAGTAGTTCCAAGTCTCAGTGTCTCACTATCAATTTTCATGGTCCGACTTCTTCAGATGTATAGCGTGAATATTTCAACAATTCAACTGGTGCAATATCCGTATTAATGTGAGTATGATGAATCCAAATCTTCTGTCCCACTTTTTCTGCTCCACTCTATACTTTACCAATAAAAACTTACTACGTATTTGTTTAATTAATTAAATACTATCATTATTGACTTATTAATGTTACTGTTATTAATTAATAGTAGTATTTAATTAATTAGATGAACACGTGGCAAGTTTTTATTGGTGGAGTATAAAGTGGAGCAGGAAAAGTGAGACAGAAGATTTGAACTCGAGTATGATTAGACATTTATCCAACTTTTGAATTCCTTTAATTAATAGCTTCTTAAGAATCTACTAATTAAAAACAAGACTCTAAAATCTTAGAAATGTGACATTCTAAATTTATAATATTTGTTCCCTTTCATAAGATAAAATTATAAGGAAAAGGTTTTGCTGCGATTAGTTGGGCTCTTGGACATATGTTGCTTTTTTTTTGGTTGCATTATGCGGCAATTACTGCATACTAGTATGCAATAAAATCTTTCTCAAATTATAATATTTGTGCTAAACCAAGAAAATGATATTTACCTTTTAACATTATAGATAAAAGTTAAAAGGTAAATAAAATAAGTAGAAGATACATGTGAGATTTACAAAAAGTAGGAAAAGAAGAAGAAGAAGAAGAAGAAATAATCTGGCTTATAATTAAGACCCTAGCGCATACTAAGTCATATAATTGCCCATATTGTTTTTTCTCTTCCATTAAAAAATTTTGGTCTTTATTTTCCTTTCTTTTATATAACTTTTGAACATTAATGTAAATTGAAGTGCGACTGTGCATCAGGTGGTGGGATCGGGCTATTGGTACAGGCCACACTACTTTATGTCAAGACTAGAAAAATATCATCGGATGCTTCATTGTTCTCTCTGTTGACTTTAAATGAGTAAAATTTATAAGGACAATTTATTGGTTTAATTTTTATCTGCTATTAATGTAAATTGTACACAATTGCACGACAATGTGTACAATATAATGTTGTAGTATAAGTATGTACAATATTGTATATATTGTATATAGACTATAATCATGCAAGTTTTTTACATGTGTAGTAGAAAGTAAACTAATAATTTTTCAATTTATAGTTTACAAGGATATGGTTTTATAAACCTCATGTTTAGCTTCTATTGTTTTCGTCAAACTCATACGATGATTAAATTGTAACAATTTGAAGTCATATAGTTGTGCATATTAAACTTTAGACTTTTATTTTATAAAATATTGAATCATGATGTTTACCTTATAATTATTTCCAAATGTGATTATTTATTCACTCATTTTTACGGAAAATAATAAATTATTATAAAAAGAGCTAACTATATGAATTTAAGAGTCTATTTGGAAACAACATATTTAGATTTTTGTTGAAAACATTATAGATAAAAGTTAAAAGATAAATAAAATAAGTAAAAGATACACGTAAGATTTAGAGAAAGTAGGAAAAAAAGAAGAAGAAGAAATAAGTTGGTTTATAATCAAGACCTTAGCGCATACTAAGTCATATAATTGCCCATATTTTTTTTTCTTCCATTTAAACATTTTTCTTCTTTATTTTCCTTTCTTTTATATAACTTTTGAACATTACAAAATATGAAAAATTTTATTTTTATATTTTTTTAGTGAAGCTATTTAATGTCCTCAATACATGGCTATTGAATTGACTATAACATACACTTTTAACCTAGAAACTTCTGTGATATAGCAATGTAAAATTAAAGCATAGGTATGATACCTAGAAAGTTTAATAAGTTATTGTTGCACTGAAAGTATGACCACATGAATTAAGAAATCTCTCATCTTGTTTGCATTCGTACCCTTTCTTAGTAGATTAGGTTTTCAAATATCGACTTATTAAATAAATAAATAAACACTTTAAATGGGTTGAAAAATTAAAGTGTATGCATTATTTTTGGGATGTAAAATATATATATATATATATATATATATATATATTTCTATATAGATATTATATTTAATATTAAGTAGGATGAAATGGTTGTGTCACATCTGCGTCAACCCAACATAACCCGTTTATTAAGCGTATTAAGTGGGTTGAATCAGGTTAACCCGCCTTATTAATCGGCCGAGTTAGGGTTAAAAGATCATGACACAATTATTAAATGAATTAGGTTTAGCTTGAGTCATTTAGTCGAATACTCCTGCCTCAACACGACATAAACCCAACTCACTAATCCAAATTCCTGAATTGGCACTCCTATTAATGATCATCCGTGAAAAAATGTCATTTAAAATTGTAATATAAATGTTGTTGGAACATCATTTTTTGATCTTGGTGCGGAAAAGTTAAAAGTTTGTTTTTCAAAGAAAAGAGACACTACAAAGAAAACAAAGACAACACCAATCTAAGAGCACTTGCAGCAGTGGTGGTAAAAAGTTAAAAAGTTATTTTTAGCTTCACAAACTGAAAAATTAGAGCTGCAGCAGTGGAGGCAAATCTAAAATTTTTTGCTATTGAGCTACAGTGCACATCTATCTTTACATGTGCACTGTAGCTCACATCTATACCAAAATAATAATATTTTATTTACCTTTCCAATTAAATAAGGTTTTCTCTCACTTACTTTTGTGTTGGTTGTGTATTTGTATTATTTTATTGTAAGAGATATATTATTTTATTGTGATATTTATATTATTTTATTGCGTTAAAAGTTAAAATAGATTCACTGCTACAACAGATGTGTAGGTAAAATAAATAAAATAATTTTTTATAATGTCAAATAACTAAAAATATTACTCTACTGCTGTAGATGCTCTAATCCCCTTATTTACGCTTTTTTGCATTGGACGCTTTACTTTTTCTTTTCTTTTTTACGTTATCATCTAAAGGCTCTAGTCTAATCCTCCAGGACCACCACTAACACGTGAACAAAGCTTTAAAATATTGTTTCACGTTCGGAAGACTAGTTTTTAGTCTTCCACTAACTTTAACAAAGTCAGTGAAACTTTGACATGATTTAAAGTTAGTGGAACAGCTGTATAAGATTGCGTGGAAGAGGGGCATCTATGTGTTTCACATAGTTTGATTGACCACAATGACTCCGGCATGGTTCGTCGAAAGTTCAAAGATTTATTTTGGGCTTTACTTAGAAACTTTTATGATATTGCAATTAATTTAAAATGCGTGTCATTTTTTGAAAGCAAGACTACGATAAAGTCTAGCCTCTTGCACCCATTCACTCACTCTCTTCCTGTTCACTTTCCTCACTTGACATTGACACCGCTAAGCTACAACTTAGCATATGAATATATTATATCCTTTGAATATTTTTTGAAAAAATTACTACCAAATTTGGTCACTAATGCTGCTTCTCTTCACTAAATGAAATTCTTTAAGAATTTGATAGTTATCCTACTTTGAACATGATTGCAATAAAGTGCATCTATAAATGAAAATTCATAGTTTTTATTTATTTATTTATTTATTTTATTTCAGGTCTTGACTTCTATGTTTGATAACCATAAGGTCAATCCTTAAATAATTGGTGACATATTTGCATCTCTTGGAATGAAGGTCCATGATGGCAAAAATGGCCCTTATGTGTTGGACATTGCTTTTGGTATTAGTTCTTGGTATGTAAGACTTGGTATTAGTGGCAAAAGATATATTTCTTACTATATTTAGCTATAATTAATGTATATGGGAAGCTTCAAGAAGGCTGAAAAATCATTATAGATGAATCATTACGGTTTTGTTAATTAGTTGAACAAAAGGGTCAAATATATTTCTTACTATATTTAGCTATAATTATAGATATATTTCTTGCTAGCCTATAGAGACTGTTTCTTTTTACTTTTCCTCTTTTTACTAATACAATATAATTGAAGCTAATTCTTCAAAATACCCTTTTGGATCACGTCTAGCGTGAACATGTCTGCCATTTTTGGCTTTTTTTTTTTTTTTACCAATTCCTATTGCACTGTTAATGGGACATAAACAGTGCAAATAGGCAAATGAACAGTGTTTTGTAAGTGGATAGTTACTAAAAATTATTTTTTTATTATTTTCAATTTTCAGTAAAATAAGTGGTATCCAAACGCATCCAAAATGCATAGCACAAGGTTCAAGGTTATATATAGGTCATAAAGAATAGCAAGAAATTATTTCAAAATAAAATTATAAAGTATTCGTGCATCGCATGGAATATCACCTAGTTTTTATCTATATTATTATTAAAAGCTGAAGTGTAGCACTTATTGATTTTACATATTCATCTTTGTTGGTTTTAACACATATATATATATTTCCTTTTTATTTCCAATTTTTCTATAAATTTTTTTTTATTACATTCACTTGTTTTTTTTTTTAAATATTTACACTTTCTTTAATCTTTCTTTTTTTCCTTACATTTTCATCTTCTCACTACTCCCCACTTTAATATTACTATTCATTTTTTCCTTCATCTTCCTTTATTTGTCTCTTCTTATTCACTCTCCATTACCGTAATTTAGAATGCAAAAAAGTAATTTACCTTTTATTTTTACATTTAAACCATAAAGAATTTTTTTTTTCCTTTTCATCTATTTTTTTCCCCTTTTTTTTTAATCGTTTTCCACTTCTTTTTCCTTCCTTTAAAAATAGTGTTAATTTTAGATAGTAATTATAAATTTGACTCCCTCTTCACAATATTTGTATTGCGTTGGAACTAAACCTCTTGGCTCCCATCATAGATTCACAACACAAAATTGTGAAAGCATGTATATAAAATTTTCGGTGAAATTTAGGATGTGTCTACTAGAATTTTTCTTGAAAGAGAGGGAAAGAAAGAACAACCACAACTTTGGAGGTTTACACACATGTAGGAAATTTCCAACCCTTCTTCTCAACGTGTGAGCCTACCCCATATGAGAGCTCGGAGTAGTTTGCACAATAATTTTCCATAAGCTAACGGAACAATTATTGGACCAATCTCAACGTCCAAAAACATTGTGCTAATTTCAAAGAGAGAAAGATAGAGTGGGGAAGACGGGCACAACTTTTGAGGAGCAAACTGCAGAATGATGCTACGTAACGTGAAAGTTTCTAACTTGAACCTCTTCTTTTTTCCACCAAACAGTGTTAATGTCAGAGAATCTCAGTCTTCTGCGGTACATTGTGTTGTGTTAATTCAAAGAGAGAACAGTGTAGTTATGGAAATTTCCAACCAATTCTTTGCCCCACGAAGCACTCTGAGAGAGGGAGAGGACAAACAAGTTTGGCATGGTGTATAAAATTTCCACTTCTTCGTTTGACGTTTTAGGAGCAGATTGCAGATCACGCACGTAGAAAATTTCCCAGAAACTTTCCTTAGAGCACATCACTCAATTTTCATCACTCATCACTCATCACTCTTCACTCATCACTCATCACTTAAAAATACTGTACCCGTTTGGCATCATCACTCAGTTATCATCACTCATATTTTTCGCACTATTTGTGGGTCCCATTTTTGAAAATCTGTGCAGCTTTTTCACACTGTTTGGATCTTTTTTTTTTTTTTTTTTTTCTTTAGTAGCAGATCACCCAAACCCAGTGAAGGAAAAAAAAAATTCTGTTAACGTGAAGACTGAACCCAAAAATAAAAAATAAAAAAGTCAGCTGGCCAAAAGTTGCGATTGTGGGTCCCCCAATGTGTGTTTAATTACAAAAATATCATTGAGTTATGAGTTATGGAAACTGAAAACAGCCAAAATGTGTTTTCAGTTTCCATAACTCATAACTCAAAAATCAAAGAATTGAGTAATGGAAACAGAATTATAAAAATTGAGTTATCTTGCTCCCAAACAAAGTTTCTGTTATGGGTCCCACTATTTTTGAGTTATGAGTTATGAAAACAGAGTTATGAGTTATGAAAATTGATGATCCAAACGCCCCCTAAATGATCTTAGAATTTTAATAATCAGCTTGATTCAATTTTGCACAATTACAACCTATCTCACAAAACCCCGAGAATACTTTATTATTGCCCATGTTATTCAAACAAATTTAAACATATTTTGAGGAGGACCTGAGTTTTAAGTTTCAAGAAGTGAAAATCACAACCACCCTGTCATTTTTCCTAGGATATATTTACGGTGAAATTACCAATTCAAAAAATTCTCCCACAAAAGTTGGCATACACCTTGTATTTAGCTTATGTTTGGATAGTGGCCACGTCCAGCGTTTTTGCTATGTTTCAGTTTTTAGTAATATATAAATATAGATATAGACTAGATGATATCTCATGCGATGCACGAATACTTTATAATTTTATTTTGAAATAGTTTCTTGCTATTCTTTTTGACCTATATATAGCCTTGAACCTTGTGCTGCGCATTTTGAAGAATTAGCTTCAATTATATTATACTAGGCTTTGGAATCGTTAAAACTCTTGTTAGTTGATTGGGATTTTGTGCGAATAAAGTTTTGAGTCTAAGGGAAAAACATAATCTCTTTTTTGTGGGCTGATGGTGAGTACTTATATTTAGTTTTGGGAGATGCTTGTGACTAGTTTTTTGGTCGAGAGGGGAAAATCTTTTAAGGGTGTGGGGTTAGGAATTGTCTCCCTTAAGCCCCTAGCCTCGCTTATGTTTGAGGGAATAGTCAAGTATCGAGACGCTTTGCACGCCTATGTTCATAAAAGAAAAAGAAAAAAAAGAAAAAAAAAAACATACTACTCGAATTTGTTATACTAATTTGAATGTAAATTGAATATTTGTTTTGTCTAGGGGTGAGCCTCTTGACTTTTTAAATTTATCCCCTTTATTTTTATAAATTCAATAGAATTGCCTCTCTTCATTTTTTTTTTTTTTTTTTTTGCTTTTAATATCTACTTTTTCCCAACATATATAACAAAAGTTTTTCATTTTTGTTTTATAATATACTTTACATATATATATATATATATATATATTCCTTTTTTTCTTTTCAATTTCATGAATAATTGAATTTTGAATATCTAATTGGCCACTTTAAAAATATTATAGAATTTTTTTATGAAAAAACTGTTTTCATTATATTTTTGTTTTAAAAATGATAGGAGATAAAAAGTAAATTTTTTTTTTGAGCAAAGATAAAAAATAAAGTTTGTGACTCTAGATAAATTATTTTTATTTTTTAATCTTATAAACAGACTCTAGATAAAAATAACTTCATCTTTCCTTCAAAGCCGACAGTCCGACTAACGCCTAACACTCACATCCATTTACCATTTCATCGTAATTTTCTGGACAGGGCCGCATGGGGATGCATATTTATTATGAAAGGATGGGACAGGGGCCACAAGGCCGAGTGGGGATGCATGTTTTTTATGATAGGACAGGGACCATGCATTTGTTATGATAGCATTGAATGCCATGACGTTCATGTTGACAAGCCTGTTGGATTCCAACAATACAGTCAATGGCTCTACCAAATTTCATGGAACTGAAATCAAATGTCAAGATATCGTGGGAACCTTGTCACGTTTGAGAACATTTTTATCGTAGTATTTTCATAATTAATGATGTGTCTATTTTTTATAAGATAAAATAAAATAATAAACTATCATACTGAAATTTTTCTCAAAAAAAAAAATAATCATACTGAAACTAATTACAATTGAAAATAAATTTATTGTGAAAAGTTATAACATTTTTAGTACTGTCATAATATTTTTACAATTTTTGAAGTGTCAGTTGCATATAGATAAAATAAAATAAAAATAAGATATATCATATGAGGACGTACTATAACTTAAAATAAATATATTGTTAAAATGTAACATTTTATTGTTGATATATATATATATATATGTGTGTGTGTGTGTGTGTAATTTTGAAAAGAAAGATACAATTTAAAAAAAAAAAAAAGTGGAAAAAAAACTGATTTAAAAAATTAAATTTTTTTGTTTTGTATTTTCTAATATCAAAATACGATGTGGCAACAAAAAAGGACAATCTCGAATTTCCCATTTATTTTTTTATCTTTCCTTTTAATGATTTTATATATAAAAATTTGGTAATTATGTGTAAAAATATGTTTTAAAGAGAAAAAATTATAATATTATGTGTATAAGAGAGGGGAAAAATGTAAATTTTGAGATCTTTCTCATTTAATTACATACTCAAACACACATTTATTTAGGAGTATTTTTAAGAAGGCTAAATATTCTATAATTAAATGAATATAAATAAGCAATAACTTGAAAATGCTAATGCACTTGTAGAGAATAAAAGCTGAGAGGGGGGGGGGGGGGGGGGGGGGGGGGTGGTCTCAAAAAGGACACTACGTACTAAATCTATTGCTTTCTTTTTCTTTTTTCCTTTTTCATGTAATTGCTCTTGCATCTTTTGGTACGTGACAAGGACATATAGTAGAATTCCGAAACTGTTAAGTTTTAATTTGTAGTTATGTGAAACCGTGTAAATTTTAATATGTGCCAGTACAATCTGCCAATTTCAATGGAGTTGCATTAATGTTGTGACAGTGTACTCTGCCGCTTATTCTAAAACAAAAACAAAATTTCTCTCCAAATTCTAAAATTTTTTAAACTTCTTATATATAATTTTTTAGGTGAATTTTAAAAATTTAACTATTAAATTTTATGTTTTTTATGTTCTTAACATATATATCAAATTTCGTTTTAACCGAATATTATTTACTATTTGATCAATTAACTTATTTTTTATATACAACTTCATATTACAAAAACTTGAAATTATAACATTTATTTAATGATATAGTAATTGATATTTGATTTTCTTAAAATTTTGTAAGCATTAATGATGTAGTTAGAACATAAAATCTAACAATTAAATTTTTAAAATTCACACTCAATATAAATATATACGATGAGTTTATAGGTTTCTAACTTGAATCTCTTCTTTTTTTTCATCAAACAATGTTAATGTCAGAGAATTTCGGTCCTCCGCGAAACATTGTGTTGTGTTAATTCAAAGAGAGGAAGAGAGTAGACCTAGCACAAATTTTTAGGAGAACAGTGTAGTTGTAGAAATTTCCAACCAATTCTTTTGCCCCGCCAAGCACTCTGAGAGAGGGAGAGGACAAACAAGTCTGGCATGGTGTATGAAATTTCCAACCCTTTGTTTGACGTTTTAGGAGCAAATTGCAGATCACGCGCATGTAGAAAATTTCCTAGAAACCTCCATTAGAGCATAACAGAGGACAAATAACTTCTTATAATATTGCTTTGTGACCAGTTTTTTTCTTTTTGCTGAATGTTGTGACCAATTCATTATAAAGTTGTCTTTACATTGCTTTTCACAAGCTTTTTAAGTGAATTTTACATTACTTTTTGACCAGCTATAAAAGTTTTTATTTTACATTAGTTTTTGACTAGCTACAAAGGTTTTTTATTTTACATTATATATGATGAATTTGTAGGTTTCTAACCCGAATCTTTTCTTTTTTCCATCAAACAGTGTTAATGTCAAAGAATCTCAGTCTTCCGCGAAACATTGTGTTGTGTTAATTCAAAGAGAGAAAGAGAGTAGATTGACACAACTTTTGAGAAGAACAGTGTAATTGTAGAAATTTCCAACCAATTCTTTGCCCCACCAAGCACTCTGAGAGAGGGAGAGGACAAACAAGTCTGACATGGTGTACAAAATTTCGGATTGAGATCCCGTGCAATACCTAGGGTATTGCACGGTGTGCAATTCTATTAATCTAGACCGTCGATTTAATCTAATGCTTATAAATTTGACACCTCATACAAGACAACCTGGCGATCCGCGTGATTCAATTTTTTGTCTTTCCCTTCCGTGTTCTTTTGTCTTCAGTTTGTCCAAATTTCAGAAAGAAACGCTCTCCCTCTCTTATGGTCTTACCCTTGATCTTTCTCTGGCACACCCATGACCGAATCTCCATCACTGCTGCTAGCCACCGAGTCCCACATCACCACCACCAGCGGTGCTTTCCGATGTGACCCTCTCCTTTCTTAAGATTCTCTCATCTCACTCTCTAGCTCTCTCTCTGTCTCTCTATTTTCTTATTCTCTAAAGCCTAGTCGTGACGGAGCTTCTCATTGCATCCACACCACCGTTGTTGGTGGCGCTATCATCGCTGGCCCCCTTTCTTTCTCTCTATTGTCTTTTCTCTTATATTTATTTTTTTATTTCTCTTTTTATTTGCTTTTTAGAGATGACCGAATTTGGGTCTCATTTTGTTTCAATTTTGTTAGTTTGATGGTTGAGATTTCTTGTTGAGTCTAAAGCTTGATAATTTTTCTTGGGTTTGAATATTGGGGGTTTTTGGCGTGGCCTAATGTGCATTGATTGAATGAGAAGTGTTGACAATTTAACAGGTTGTTTTGGTTTTGCAGACCTCTCCTAAAGACTCGGTTCTAACTCTAATTTCTTGCCTCTATCTTATTGTGGGTTTGCTGATTGTTCTTTTTATTGTTTATATTACTAAGTCTCTAGATTCTTGTGGTATTAAGATTATGAGTTTTGCTATTTGGGTTTGGTTTGCTTTAATTGAGGTGGGATTCTGCTCTTTCATTTCTTCTTTGTTTAGTTATTATGTTTTGTTCTTTACAGTTGCTTATTGTCAAATAAAGATAATTTTGTTGATGCAGTACCTTTTTTAGTAGTTTGTTTATGTTTAATTTGATAATTTCTTTCATTTTTTTGTAAAAAATAAAAATAAAATGATGTGGGAAGATGCTTTTAGTTGTGTATTCAAGCTGAATAATTATTTACACGATGGCATCTTTTTGCTTAGTTTATTAAAGAATATGGGATTTTCTTGGACTGATTTTTGTGCCACATTTGGATTTTGCTCCCCATTTGGTTTGAAACAATTTTGTGCCTGCAATCTTTTCAATGTAAACTGCTCAAAAATGATGCCTTTGAGTCTACAGGTGTTCAAAACTGCTCAAACTGAGGTATGCTGTTTCTTGCTACAGGAGTTCTTGAGTTCTAATTGCTCTCTTTGTTGAAGAGAGCTCTGGCTTAAGCCTACAGACAGTTTTGAGTAGTTTGTATGACAACTTGGACAACTGTTTGCACAGCTTGTAACTGCTTTTTGGATAGTTTTTGTAACACCTTGATTATTGTCAAAAGCTATGATTTAATATCTAGAATAGCACAAAAATGAAAGAACATTTACGTGTGGACTGCAGAAAGTGATATGTTGGTTGCTCTTTGCTATTGTTTTAGCAAATATCTAAGAGTGTGTCTTTACTTTTGTTCTTTATGCTTTTAGATAGGATCATACATTGAAGATTTTAGGTGCTCTCAGTTGGTAGCAAAAGCATTGGATCTTAGCAATGAAGAGCAAAAGAAAGTGTTATAAATGACCAAGTCAAAATTCATAGCAAAAATTGCACGATTTGTATTATAAATTGCACGATTTTCTCCCCTTATTAATCTAGACTTTTTCTCCCCTTATGTGAGAATTATGAATTATGATGGTGGAAAATTATTTATTGTTAACTATCATGTAATCAAAGAGAATATCTCAATGGAACTCTTGTTATTAAGATCAAAGTGTACATTTTAATAAAATTTTGTTTATTTTGAATTAAATTATTTTCTTGTCTACTTCTCTCTTGCATCAATTGATTGTAAAACAGGCCAAGCATTCTTGGAAGACTCGTGATATTTGATATGTAATCCCTTTTTTCAAGTTCTCAGGGGCATATATTGAACTTGGTCAAGAAGTTGTAAACTGACCAAGAAGTAAAGCACTAATACCAATTTTATGTTGCAAGAACTATCATCAAGGTTTCGAATACAATACAATTATCTTTTCAAACTTCACAAATGACCAAGTTAGAATCAAACCTCCTTTATTGCTAGTCAGAGCTTGAATATAAATTTCAAAGTAATTTATCTTAAATTTACCAAGGATTAGAACACATAAAGCCTAGAAAAAGAATTTTTTAATAAACAAAAAAAGAACAGGAGGCATTATGCGAACTTCCTTTAGGACAAGTAGAAGCTTGACCATGTAGATAAAACTTAAGAAATTGCATGCAGTGTTTCCTTTTCTCCAGTAGGACGCATTTGAAATTTTACAGAAGAATGAGCAACACAATTAGAAGAATGAGCAACAAAAGACTAGTGCGAAGCATTCAATAAGAGAACATGAGTTAGCCAAAATAAATAAGAGGTGAACGTGAGTGGAAACTGTAATGAGATGCCATAGAAGAAGCAATCCCTAATAATAAGAGAAATACAACTAATCATGTAAAATGACTTTCCGATGTAAAGTAAAAAAATACAACAAAATAATATGTACCATGATTTGTATAAGTGTGTCTGTATACATTTCATATACTAATGAACACAAAATCAGCTACAACATGAAAAATTCAACAACTTGGTCAACAATTCAATTATACAATAGCAACAACTGAAGAAAGAAAGAAAGAAAAAAAGATCGATGCCATGGACGAGACTAAGTTCAGTGGCGCAAAATTCTTTGACAGACCTCTTTGACTTGTCATTCCAAGGACCTCCTTGATGGCGGGATAAACTTGGGAGAGCTTTTGCACTTTATTCTCCAATATCAGCTTCCTTTCCTTCTGTAAGTAGGAAGTGAAGGAAATCAGCCAATTTGGAGAGGAGTTTGATGTGTTTCTCTATTTAATGGATCTTCCTCAAGACTGCATAACATGCATAGATAGAAATAGCTTAACATCATTTCAATTTTTCTAACACATTTTTTCACAAACATCTTCTGTGCATTTTCAAAAACAACATTAAAATAAAACATAACAATGAGGTACTGCCAATTGCCAAACCAAAACCACAATAGTAACAACTTCTCATCCCTGTGCAGGTCCAGATTGATTTTCAATGAAGCATTTTAAATTCTGATTTTTAATTTATTTGTTTCCCTACGTGATTGATTTAGGAGTGGATAATAGTTGAAGCTTAACAAAAAAAACCAAAGGTTAAATTCATTGTTTGATTTGTTTCTAAGCTTCCTGACCAAAGGTTTTATAAAATTTTAAACCCAAATCAAATGATTAAATTGCAATTAGAAGGTATGATCTTTGACAAAGAAATAAAGGAAAATGGAAAATGGAAAATAAATAAATAAATAAATAAAAAGTTCCTAAGCATTTCTAAGTGGTAAAAGGGATGATCAAATCATATGTAGCAAGAAATCTATAAAATTTTGCCCTCACCAACAACAAGATAGCAAGAAAAGTAAGGTCCATTTGCAAAGATATCTTAGGTCTTAGGGTAAGAATGATTAGCATATAAATTTAAAAAAAAAAAAAAAAAAGACTAACTGGAAACAAAAATCAATATGCATCAAAAGGACATATAATGATAAAGGTCACAAGTAGTGTCGGTGCAAAGAGAAGCTTGGCCAGAAAACAAAGAAAGGAAGATCAAAGAGCTAGAGAGTGAGATGAGAGAACCTTGAGAGAGGAGAGGGTTACATCAGAAAGCACCGCCGGTGGTGGTGATGTGGGACTCGGTGGCTAGCAGCAGTGATGGAGATTCGGCCATTTGTGTGCCAGAGAAAGATCAAGGGTAAGACCAAGAGAGAGTGTCTTTCTTTCTGAAATTTGGACAAACTGAAGACAAAAGAATAGAGAAGGGAAAGGCAATGGTGAATCACGTGGATCGCCAGGGTGTCTTGTATGAGGTGTCAACTTTATAAGCATTAGATTAAATCGACGGTCTAGATTAATAGAATTGCACACCGTGCAATACCCTAGGTATTGCACGGGATCTCAATCCCAAAATTTCCAACCCTTCGTTTGACGTTTCAGGTGCAGATTGCAAATCACGCGCATGTAGAAAATTTCTGAAAAACCTTCGTTAGAGTAGAAAAAAGGACAAACAACTTCTTATCATATTGCTTTGTGACCATTTTTTTTCTTTTTGCCGAACATTGAGACCTATTCATTATAAAGTTCTTTTTACATTACTTTTCACAAGCTTTTTAAGTGATTTTTACATTACTTTTTGACCATATATAAAGGTTTTTATTTTTAAATTACTTTTTGACTAGAAATAATGGTTTACATCATTTAATAACGAGTTAAATAAATCTTAACTTAAACTCAACTTGGGTTCCATATAAGATAGAAAAATAAATGATCTTAGAATTTTAATAATCAGCTTGATTCAGTTTAGCACAATTAAAATCTATCTCACAAAACCCGAGAATACTTTGTTATTGCCTATGTTATTTAAACAAATTTAAACATACTTTGAGGAGGACTTGAGTTTTAGGGTTCATTTGGTGAGTAAGTTTGAGTAATGTTTTTTTTTTTGGGTGTTTTTAATACGCGTATGGATGAAAAAGTATATGAAAATATGTGTTAGTGTGTTTAAAATGCTGAAAACTATTCTTAAAATAGCTTGCCAAACAGGCCCTTAAGTTTCCAGAAGTGAAAACCACAACCGCCCTATAATTTTTCCTGGGATATATTTATGGTGAAATTACCAAATCAAAAAATTTTCCCACAAAAGTTGGCATACACCTTGTATTTAGCTTATGTTTGGATAGTGGTCACGTCCAGCATTTTTGCTATACTTTAACTCTTAGTAATATATAAATATAAATATAGACTACGGTGAAATTGCCAATTCAAAAAAATTTTCTACAAAAGTTGACATACATATTGTATACACTAAATAATATCTCACGCGATGTACAAATACTTTATAATTTTATTTTAAAATAGGTCTTGCTATTCTTTATAACCTATACATTTTCTGGATAGGGCTGGGAATGCATATTTATTATGATAGGATGGGACAGGGGCCACAGGGCCGAGTGGGGATGCATATTTATTATGATAGGACAGCAACCAGGCATTTGTTATGATAGCATTGATAGGCATGACGTTCATGTATTCAGACTTCTTAATTAGATTTTAATGCAATCTTATTCTTAGAGCATCCGTAGCAGCTGTGGCAAAAAAAATATCATTTTACAACACCAAAACTTTACTTTATTATTTTACCACATCATTTTACAATATCCTATTTATCAGATGTTCCATCCTCCAATTCTATACATTAAAATAATATTTACTATACATTAAAATAATATATTATCTACTCCCTGCCCCAAAACACTGACCAGCCACCACCGGCACAACCACCACTTCGCCACCACGCATGCCCAGTAAGGTAGCAACTACCACCTCCCCGCCACCACCACACACCCCAGCAAGGCAGCAACCACCAACAAAAAAAATACCAATCACCGATCACCGATCACCGATCACCGATCATAAGGATGACAGTACCGATCCAAACCATCACCGATCACCGAAAAATACCAATCACCAATCACCGATCACCATCACCATCACCGATCACCATCACCGATCAGCACCCATTCAACACTGATCCACCTCGCAACGATCCAAACCACACCGATCCAAACCACACCGATCCAAACCATCACCGATCCAAACCACACCGACCCACCTCGCACCGATTCAGCACCGATCCAAACCATCACCGACCCATATCGGCGAGATGAAGATCGATCGAGACCGATATCGGCAAGATCGGCGGGAATTGAGAACGATATCGGCGAGACGAAGATTGGCAGGGAAGATTTGAGGTGCAAAGAGAGAGAGACGTTTGAGGTTGAGGGAGGAGTTGGGAGAGAGAGACCGGTCGGGAGAGAGAGAGAGTGAGAGACAGACTGTGAGGAGAGAGAAAAATCGAATAAAAAAATAATATATGTTTTGCCACATTTGTCCATATCGTGGCAAAATTGCCACGGTACTGTTCAATGTTGCAAAAGTTTGCAACATTTGCCCCATCTGATAAATGGGGCTTTTTTGTGTTTGGTGTGGGATATGTGGCAAATATTTACCATTTGCCACATATCCCACATCTACTGTGGGTGCTCTTAGTGAGGGTTCGGTGAGCACTGTCTTCCAAGTTGACAAGCCTTAGATTTTTAATTCCAAAGTGATTCACACACATAAGTCTTAAATTTTTAACTTCAAAGTGAGTCATTCCTCGTACATATTACATACAAAAGTTTCATTTCTACAAAATTTTCTTATATGAAAGTTTCACATATATCTAAACTCTATTGAGTATACAAAAGTTTTCTAATTTGCTATATTGTCATGTGTAACAATAATAAAAAAAAGAAATAAATATAAGTATTAACAAAACTAAACTATATTTACAAGAAAACGAAAAAATAAATTAAAGAAATAAATCATAAACCATAAGATAAACAAATAGAACTGAAAAGGGGAAGATCTGAATAAAGAATTTTGTGCCTTCAAATAAGAATACTATGCTTAGGGGTGGGAAACAATATGCATAATTCCACCTTTACTCCTTTATTTGATCCAAAGAAGCTAAAGATACCCATATCAAATGCAATTTGGAGTTACTAATTAGATAATTTAGTTTGGATTTGAAGCTGAAATTCTGAAGTTGAAACAAGAGTAGAATGAATTTTTTTTGTGGAGTAGAATCTACAAGTGAAGTGAAGAGGACTGGGCGACTGGGTTTGTGTAAGCCAAAGAAAAAGAATTTTGTTTGAGTTGTTGGAACTTAAAAAGGAAAGTGAGTTTCAACTTTCAACTTGTAAAGGTAAAAAAAAAAAAGGTTTGGGAAGAAGCTGATGAAGCTTCCAATGTCAAGCATGGTTCTGCCCTGCACTCAACCAGATATTTGTTTTTTAGACATATCACATATGCATCTAATTTGTACTCTCTCAGGAATGCAAATGTTTTATTTCTTGGATGTAACAATTTTTAGAATGCCACACATGACAATTTGTACACCTGTAGCGTTACTCATTTTTTTGGCCTTCTAAAAAGTGGAGGAAAAAAAATTCAATTTAAATTTTTTATTTTGTCAAAAAAAAAAAAAAAAAATCACTTATTGATCTCCAATTTGGGGGCCTCTCTTTTAGTAGGAGGCCTAGGCAATGACCTAAGCCCTTATTGTGAGATTGAAACAATCAATTCATAATTCAAATTGTGATTAATTTGTGTATGTAATTCCCACATAATAAAAACGGGTTCTATTGTAATGTATTATTTAAATAAAGAAAATGTAATCTTTTACTTTTATTTTGTGGATGTAGGCGATGTGGATGAATCATGCAAAATTCTAACTTATTCTCTCTCTCTTCTTTTCTTCATACTCTATTACAAATTTCTACAAGATCGCAAGACTTGGAAAGTTCTTAAAAGTTTCGTCAAAAAAAGAAAGTTCGTTAAAGTCGCTTCTTTGCCTCAGTTTGAGAAGCTTGGCTTTGTTCAAAGAACCATGGGATCCTTCATTGGCAGCTCTAGAATATTTGACGGGTAAATAAAGAAAAATTCAACTTTTATTTCAGGCAAATAAAGAAAAGTCTCATTGTGGAGGGCTAACCTCCAGTCTTATACGCCAAGGTCAAAGACATGGGTTTTATCATATAAAGGAAGAGAGGGCCACCTCACCTGACTTAACAAGCACAAATGGAAACTGTTCTTGTTGTTGACAATCGTAACCATTACATTAATTAGTTTTTTAGGATATGTGGAAACTTGTGGGTTTCAGACTTTTAGTTAGTTTAATTGGTAAAGTTTCTTGTAGTTGAATAAAAGATCTAAAGTTCGATCCTCGTCTATGCTAAAAGACTAATTAGTTTCTTGGTGTAATGATAAACACCAAAAAACCAATTATTTCATTGTCATGTCATGTATTTTAATATGTTCAATCATCATATGAAAACATGATAACATGCATTAAATCATGGCATCGACTTGAACATGTCAAGTTAGATTATCTTTAGGATGAGGTCTCATGTAATTTTGCCATGAGTTGCCTCCTACATTTGATTAGAGGTTATTATTATTATTATTATCCATTTTTATGGTTAATCTTCTTAGATTTTTGAATCAATGTGTTTAGAATTTAAATAAAATTCTTGTTTCATCAAAATTTTGAGGTGAACCACATGAAATAATGTTGTACAGACTTTACATCAGGAAATTTTCAGCATATTATTTTATTTTTGTGTCACATGAAATAATGAAAAACTAAAAAATATAATATGTTTTTCTTTCGTACATATCATTAACATTTGATTTCCTATACATTAAATGGGTTTCTGCATTTTTTCCTATGTACGTAACTTGAAAACATTCACATGAAATGATTTAGAATTGCTTGAGAAGGTCAAAATCCCAAATTTGCTAGCTTACAAGGTACAACTAAGGAATCCTAGCTTACAAGTTACAACTAAGAAGGTGAAACACACCAAAGGATAATACACATGAGAGCCTTATAGTAGAAAACAAACCGCAATGCAAGAGACAGTAAACCAACCACTATTGGCCAAATTCTGATACGATAATACAAATAAGAAAAGGTATTTCACCAAACGTTGAAAATGATCACAACTATGGGCAATGAAAACTCAAAATGGCCTATTTTTTGAATGAAGGCGGAGAAGAAGTAAACAATGAAGGGTATGGGGGCACGGAAACTTCAATCACTCCCTCAAGCATTTGTGTGACCTTTTTCATTGAGGGCCTCAGTGAAGGATCTTCTTGAATACACCAAATCGCTACAATCACAAGCCTTTCTACCCTCTTCATATCATTTCTTGCCTCTTCATCATTTTCTATCAACTTATCTAATTTTTTATCTTTGTAGCATTCATAAGCCCAATCTATCAATGCCTCCTCTTCTCCCAGTGCAAATGCGACACTAGACTTGCAACAAATAATCTCTAGTAACATCACACCAAAACTGTACACATCAACCTTAACTGAAATAGATGCTTTCCTAAACCATTCAGGTGCAAAGTACCCAATTGTCCCTCTTATTCCTGTCCGAGCTGCTCGAGTTTGCTCGGCCAACAAAAGCTTTGCTAATCCAAAATCAGCAATTCTTGGTGTATAGTACTCGTCTAGGAGTATGTTTTGAGGTTTTATGTCGCAATGGATAATCTGAGTGCTGCACTCTTCGTGTAAGTACATTAAACCTCTTGCTATTCCAAAAGCAATTTGCACCCTTTGGTTCCAATGAGGCCTGGATATCCCAAAGAGAAAGCTAGCTAATGAGCCATTACTCATGTACTCATATACTAGAAGCCTGTTCTGCCCCTCATCACAATAACCGAGCAAACGGACTAAATTCTTGTGATGAGTCTGACCGATCACGCTAACTTCTGTTTTGAATTCCTTTTCACCTTCCTCTACCACCTTACCTAACTTCTTGACTGCGACAAATCTTTTAGAATCTGATGCAAGGACCCCTTTATAAACCGTTCCAAAAGCACCTTTTCCAACTGTTTCCTTGAAGCCTCTAGTTGCTTCATCCAGCTCTTTATATGTATAGCTTCTCACATTTGTTGCAAGTGTGCTATCAATATTCCATCCTGAATTCCGTCTTTTGTGGTACAAGTAGATAATAGCCACTATGCTAGCTGAGAAGAAAAGGATATTGAGAAATGCAGAGCTGCCAAGGAGTAGTGCCAAAACAACTACCGTAGACTGGCCTTTCTTCTCTGAATTAGGGTCTATAAGTACCTTGATGAAAGCTTTTCTCGTAATATTTGCGCTAAATCTTCCATTGGACAGAGGATACTTCTTCTTCCAACAATAATCACCTGTTTTTTCATAAATGGTCACAGCACACATGCAATCGTCAAGGCATTGTTGTTTACACTCTGTCTCTTTAACCCCTTGAAGAAAGCTGTAATCCGCGAACGGCCAGTCCACATTTAAAAGCTGTTCAAAAGTTACAAGCCCTTTATTTGCTTCCCATCCATTGTCGCAGCTGGGTAATGGAAAATTTGGTTTACACCCTGCCCAACCATTTGATGGGTCTAAGGGAGAAAATCCAGGAGGACACGTGCAAAATGCTTTTCCGTTCCCACTTGATTTATCTGAGGTTTGACAAATGCCGTTGAGTCCACAAAACCCACCTACAAAAGTATCTGCGTTAAATATGCCACATATATCATCAGGAATGCTTTGCACTTCATTCCAGGATGAAGAAGAACAGCTCTCAAGTCCATTACTTGTGGAGTTCTCCTTTCTGGGGAGACTGTATAATCTGAATCCTCCATCAGGATCAATTCTAGCCATGTGGTAGAAAGATTCTTTTGAGCCTGGATTTTTCACAGTAAGGTTGTAGATGTTGGCGGAGTTGTTTGCGTCTAGGATGTACATGCGTCCATCCTCAGTAAAGTTCAACACTGATTTCCATTGCATTGTCGGAGTGGCAAAATAAGGTCCTCCAATTTTTTCAGACGGTAAATAATAAAGCACGAAATTGCCATCCAACTGTAACGCAACCTCAAAGCGCCCATCAGAATAATTATTGGCAGATTGGTGAGACCTGAGTGTGGTATTCATGAGCAGTATTTGGCCAGGAAAAATTGTATCAGTAGGCTCCTTGAAGCTTTCCCATATAGAATTATACTGTTCATCTAAAATCACCAAGTTCCCATTATCCAGCATAACAAAGCAACTGGATTTGGAAGAACCATTCATTTGAGGCTTCCATAACTCATTGTCTTGATGGTCATTAAGAACAAACTCTTTGGTGATAGACAGCTTCAGTTTTGAACCTTCTGGTGCTGGTTTATTGCCATTTGCAGACCAAACTATAGTTGGATCTTTTATTTTATTAAACCAAACTGCAAGCAAAAATTGATTCTCTTTCTCATTACTTTTAAGAGGATGGAATCCAAAGGCAAATTCACGGGACTGGATAAATGGACCAATTCCTGGCTGTGCAACTAAAGGTGATATCGGCCATATATTACAGTCATCTTTGGTGTAGGTGAAAACAGTGGGAAGGAGAGGAAGGAGTAGAAGTAGAAGCAAGAGAGAACAGCAATGAGGAAGTGTTGAAGTAGCCATTGCAATGGTTATGTATGGCTTATGGGTTAATGAGTTAGAAAGAACCCGTGACAGCGTTTATATAGAAGAAAATGTCTAAGCAGTAGTTCCAAGTCACAGTGTCTCACTATCAATTTTCACGGTCTGACTTATTCAGATGTATAGCGTGAATATTTCAACAATTCAACTGGTGCAATATCTGTATTAATGTGAGTATGATTAGACATTTATCAAACTTTTGAATTCCTTTAATTAGTAGCTTATTAAGAATCTACTAATTAAAAACAAGACTCTAAAATCTTAGAAACGTGACATTCTAAATTTATAATATTTGTTCCCTTTCAAAAGATAAAATTATAAGAACAAGGTTTTGCTGCGATTAGTTGGGCTCTTGGACATATGTTGCTTTTTTTTTTTTGGGTTGCATTATGCGGCAATTACCGCATACTAGTATGCAATAAAATCTTTCTCAAATTATAATATTTGTTCTAAACCAAGAAAATGATATTTGAAGAGGAAAGAATTACTAATCCTTTAGTTTATTTTTTGAATTGAAAATTATTATATGTACTTAAAACATTAATTTATTTTAAAGTAAGAGTAGTTAAAGTATTCATATTATAATAATACTAGAGATACAAACTATGTTATAAAATTTATTACAAACTGCTAATGTGGCGAGTGATTATTGGTAAATGTAAAAACGATATTAATTGTGGGTCTAGATAAAAACTAATAAAATGTTGGCTACATCAACATTTTGTTAAAATGTTGTAAAATAGTATATAACTGTAGCATTACTCATCATATTATTTCAAATCTTAGATTTTCAAAATGGCAATTGCACACGGTTTACTAACTTTTTTTTTTATGCATTTATGGCATGTCACTTTTATTTCTTTGTATTACTAACCTAACACATGATGCACATTTGACATACATGACACCCTCCGTGGCTGATATTTCAATGTTGAATTATTTTCTTTAATTTATTATGGGATCTATGTTGATTTTTAAGGTAGCTTCTCTAATTCAGAAAGTTCAACTTGGCTCGTGTCTTTGCTCTTTCTTTTCCATGGTGCCTTAGATACTCCCAGAGTGCACTCACATACCTTGAAAAGGAAAAAAATAATTTTCTTCTTTGGTTTCACCAATCCACGGTTGATTTTAATAAGAAGTCACATAATCTTTCCCATAATTAAAATATAAAGATATAAGCATGTGGCTTGAAATCATCACATAACAAATTGACATTTCCTTTAAGCATTTGCTTCAAATCAGGTTGGTTAACAATGACCTTAAACACTTTAAGCATACTTGCAACCAAATCACGAATCAATTTCAAGACTTAACTTATACGTTTATATAATTGCCCAGATCGACCTGCATGTACTAGAGCCTACACTGCATTTTCACACCAAACTATCAGCTTTATTCGGATTTTAAAGTGGGGATGTGTGCGGTGAATACATTCCAAGTACGTTCTATTTATTTGTGAAAGGGCATGAAGAGTACCACCAACTATCAAAACTGTAACACCCCATAATTTTATTACTTATTTTAACTATTATACATAAATTAAAAAGGTGGCCTACAATTAAATGGATTAAATTGATTGGGCCTAAGATATTAAAAGTGAGATATATATACTATGGAATATGAAGCCCAAGTGAGGTGACATAAGTAAATATATGGGCATTGTTAAGTTTAAAAAATAATAATAATTAAATAAATAAAACCCTAGCTTTCTTCCTCTTTAGTCACACATGTACTTCATTGTGCTTCAGCCGAAAACTGAACCTTGCCTTCCTTCACTGTGGCGTTGTGTCAGGTATGATTTTTCTCATGCTCTAAATGTAAGAACTTTGAATAGTCATAGCTGGAAGTTTTTATGAACCTAGACTATCTTTAGACTAATAGAAAAGGGCTTTTATGACAAAGATGGTTAATAGGTCAGATGACTTTGAAATTGAATTAAAAGGAGTAGTGGACTTAGACGTTGTCACCACGTTCAAAAGAAAAGGGTGCAGCCTTCATTGTTGACCGATCATTCATCACCTTTTTGTAATTGGCAAAAACAAGTCCTACGGCATCATAAACTAAAGACTACTAGATTGATAGTTAAGGCTTCTACATGGCTTCCTATATATATTTGATTGAATATATAATAATAATAATAATAATAATAATAATAATAATAATAATAATAATAATAATAACAATAATTTTTACTATGAAGATTTAAAGCTTTTAAAAGGGAGTCTTGGCTTCTTTAACAGACCATGATGACTATTGTTGTAGGAATTGTATATATATAGCCATATGGTCACCATAGACTTTGAAATTGAACAAATAGAGTAATAGGCTTGGACTTTGTGACTATGTTAAAGGGATAAGGGTGCTTGTGTTAATATGTATTCACATCTAGCCTCCATTGTTGACCAAATCAACTATCACCCTTTTATTTATTTTCTAAATTTGTCCAGTTGCTTTAAAGAGACAATAGGCAACTTAGTAAACCTTGTATGTGACTTCCATGTTGGATTGAGTGTGTATATATATATATATATATATATATATATATATATATATATCTATATAATATTAGAGTCAATAGATATCTAGCAACATCAAGTGGGAATGCTAAGCAACTAGATGGATAAATCAAGGCTAGATGCGGCTTCCAATATTAAATTGGATAGTTAAAAGAATAAATGGAAGATTTTGGGATATATCAATATTGTCTAGGATAAAACCGTTTAAGCGTGAAAATAGATTTTTAAGTGGGAAATTGTGTATTGATGAATCTAATTTTGATGTTGTTAGGTTCTAATTCTACTGAATTGTTGTGATTCAAAGGAGGTTGATTTCCTTTATATTTGCAACTAAGAGGTAAGTGGCGTTTGCTAATTTTGGAGGTTTTTCCCAAACAGTGTTGATTTATTTAAACTATTTTATATAAAAGGAATATGTTGTTATTCTATGTATATGGATATTTTATAATTGCTTGGTGTGCATATTAATTATTCATTTTATGAAAAACCTGTGGGACAACCTAAATTTATTTAAATTTGCATGTGTGAATATATCCTTGTATTTTTGAGAATTATGAATGTGATATTTTATGTGAGCATCTTGAATATGTTTTGAAAACCTATGGCAAGTCGTGATTAAAAAGCTCAATATTGTGTTAGTCCTTAGCAAATGACAACCATACTGTAGCTAGTTCTTAGCAAGGGACGGTCCTAGAAAAGAGGACAGTGCACATTTGGTAACTCCTTAGCAAGGGAGTATACTAATGAAGATCCAAAAAGGAAGCTCCTTAGTAAGGGAGTGCACCTTTAGGTTCCAAAGGAACCATCCTTAAGAAAGGGGATGAAAAGGAGGTTCCAATCCCAGAAAAGGGGATAGCACAACCCTGTCAACAGGGCGTAAATGTTGACCACGAGTAAGGCCTAGGAATTGTGTTTGTGATAGTATTGATATATATACACTATGATGGCTCACTACATAAAAATTATTATTTCTTTAATATGAAATATTGATGAGGCATGAGTAATGAATTGTTTGTAAGAATTACTTTTTTAAAGGTTGTTCCCACACCCTAACATTAGTGAATACCACTTATTGAGTTATCTCACCCTCCTTTATTTCCACTTACAGATACATTAGATGGATTATTAGAGTAGAGATTCCCGGAAGTCAACAATTACAATTGTTTTGTGCAACTGAAGATTTTATTTTTATTTTTATGGTATTGAACATTGTATTGGAGAATTATTTTGAGGATGTTTTAATTTTTGGTGGATTAGAGCTCTGACATTTGTGATGAAATTTTTAGGTTGCTGGATTTTTTATTTATTTAATATTTTTATGGATTTTTCAGATTAAATAGAATTTTATTGCTTACGATTTTGGGGTGTTACAAAAACTTTATGGACCATTTGGTGATTGAACATGAAATATAGACAATAAAGTACCCTTATATTTACGTGTTTAGACTTATCTTTATACTATTTTGTGGTTGATTATAGTTTATCTTTGTTGTATAGGTAAGAAAGGGTTTATATGCTAATGATAATTGGCGAAGAAAAAGAAGAAAAAATGTGATCAAGTCATCACCCTTCATAATAATAATAATAATAATAATAAATAAATAAATAAAATTTTGTTCAGCAACTTGGGTTTTGATCTGAGATGTTATTTTAGGCTTCTTTTTGTACCAATTTTGAAACTTGAATGACACTTTTTGTACGCATTTTGCAACTTGAAATCCGTAACGCCCATTTTGAAGATATTTGAATTGCAATAGGGATACATTTGACTTGAATTATTTGGACCACATCTCAATATGGATTTGGGCCCAGCCCAATACTTCCGCTGAATTTTTTTTTTTTGAAAGAGCCCAATTAACTTGTCATTGAAGCCCAATTTTGTTTTTAAGGGTAAGCAGACATTATGAGAAAGTAAAATGTCAATGGACTGCATATTTCAAATCCATTTTAGCATCCATGAATGTTTAAAACTTGAATTATTCCAATCTAAATGCTAAGGAAATACAAATTGACTCCCTAATTTCGGAAAGATCTCCATAATAATTTTATCAGTACTCCCATGAATAATTGTGTTTGAGGATTTTAATGAGTAAAACACAAAAACCATATTCTAAAAAGAAGTTGAATGCTACAAGGGCCAATATTGTCAAGCCAACTCAAGTGATTCAACCCAGGCGTGAATTAAAGAGAAGACTAACGACAAAGATGAAGAGAAGACTGAAGCAAAGAAAAGTAAAGATCATAAGGTCATTTTTAGTTGACATCAAAATCGAGTTATTATCAAGTTTAAGTTAGATTATAAGTTATATAATTCGATGAATTAAGAAGGTGGGTATGAATAGGTCCATTAGCCTTTGGAAAGTGAGATGTTTTTGTCTTTAAAGTCTAGAGTTTCAAATGAACATTATTGGTCCGTAATGTATCAGAAATAAAGATCATTGTCACGCCCTAAACCCAAAAGGGTCTAAAGCATGAGAAATACATCTCAAAGGTACCTATAGATTTTTCCTTTTTGACAAATCAAACTATAGGAGATCTTTATTTTCCTTTCTATTCCACAAGATAAGAATATATAATCATATTAAAATCTCCATATTACAAGTTAGAGCTCTATAACACATTTATGAACAATAACTAAAAATCATGTGCCTCAACATAATGCATGAATATATTACAAAACTCTGACTAAATTACACAAAGTTACAATCTTATCAAGAATAAGGACCTTAACATCGAGTCTAGGCCTATGACGACAAAGGCTAGCAAACCTCAAGTGACCAACCTCCAATAGAATTAATTAATGTCTCGGTGAACATAACAAAATCAAGTCACCAACCATTTACAGCAAAAGCCTCCAAATTTAATATAGCACTTTAATCATCTCCAACGAAGTAAGCTTCATATCCAAGGTATAGCTAATTACTCTGAAAAACTGTTAGAGGGTGGGATGAGCTAAAACCTAGTAAGTAGCATAATTAATGGAGGTGGGGGGAATCCAAGTTTCATCTTCAATAATAATAATATGACAAGAATGATTAAATAATGAAACATAAAGTTTCTCAAAGCAAATACCTTGAAACTATATACCATAATCTGTGAGCACTAACAATATAATTTTCAAAACCATAAAATCTAATATACGGTAAATTATCACAAATACACCACACTAAAACATAGACCGGTTAGGGGATTCACCCATTCACAACTGATATGATATTGTCCTCTTTGATATGTAGACTCTTGGCCCCATAGAAAGCAGCCTCACTCATACCCTTAAGGTTTTTCTCTCCTCCCATGGGCAGCAGAGAGAGCGCGTCAAATAGGACCTTTCTTGCATGTGGTCTCTTGGCCCCATGGGTAACAGCCTCACCCACACACAATCAAGGAACATTTTCTCCCCATGGGCAGCAGGCAAGAACACGTTATCGAAAGTGAAAGGACACTGACTTGGATTTGATTCCGTTGTTATAAAGACAACAGAAACCAAATCGAGTGATCACCAGGAAATCACACATGGCATGGTGTTAAAACCACATAAAGCTCACAGGTTACATTTCTTTCATATACATAGTTTGTATCTAGGTAATTTCAGGAAAACCCTAAATAATCTAACTTTCACAAAGTTTGTAAGATTTTCAATTTCATTCTTGTCCAAAAAGATTTTATATCAATTTCCCAATAACAAGATAAGATAAGCATCTTTAGATTTTCTTATAAACCATAGAATCCGTAATTTCCTTATCAAAGATTAAATAAAAGACGCTCATATTTTCCATGTCAACAATTCATGCATTTTCCCGAATGCAATACCAAATATGATGCATTTTCATATATAATAATACATAATATGGTCACAACACAACACTTTTAAGAAAACATATATCCATATATAATTTTCCAAATTGTGTTTGACCCAAAAACATCATTTATGAAATGTGGTTATTTTCCAAAAATAGCCAATTAAGAAGCTACTTACCTTGCAGCCCGCAAAAAGCCTAATTCTCCAAGCTCCAAAGAAAATTAGCTAGAACCTCAACAATATCAAGTAAACCTAACACAATAAGCATAAATCTTAAAATTGTATCTAGCTACAATTTAGGAATTGCCAAATAAGCACTTAATTAGGCAAGCCTAGTATTTAACCTCATCAATAACATATTCCTCTTCCAAATTTTCTCAACAAATTAATTCGCAAAGTATTATTCAATAATCTTTATATTTTTTGAAAAGTAAATAGTTCATTAAAAGTCAAAATAAAAAGTGATTATGATTTACACAATAAATCCTAATAGTTCAATTTTATCAAAACGAAGTCTCAAAATAATAAAATAAATCAAATTAACAAGTATTTTTTTTTAAACTCAAATAACAAATAAATCAATCTAAAAAATTTAAAAGGCGTATTTTTTTAAATTATTGTGTAAGTTGGGTTAGTTTACACTTTACACAAGTGAAAATTTTTGCAACCAACCCAACTCAACCAAGCTCTAAAAACAATACAACCAACCAAACTCATCAGCTAATAAAAAACCAATGGGAAGAATCAAGTTGAAATGGTGATTTGAATGCATACTTGTAAAAACTTGATACCCCGCTCATGAATTGTTCATATTTCTAACTTCATATAGACCAAGCCTAAAAGTGAAAAATAAAAAGAAAATGTTACAACCTGGGAAAAAAGGTTGCCAAATTTAGTATTGTTTTAACACCTTGTTTGACATTTAAGCCACAATACAAGGAACAATAAATACTATGCTTAACATTTTAGATATTACGAGTTTGATATATATATATATATATATATATATATATATATGTTAATATATTTTAATAACTTTGGATTTAGATTTATGTATTTATATTTTACAATGTCTTTTCCCATTATATGTAAGTGCACAAAAATAAATCAAAGTGGACCAAAATGAACCGAAGTAATCCTAATAGACCGAATTGGACGAAATAGAAAAAAGTGGACTAAATAGACCGAACTCAAACTAGGTGGACTGAATAGGACTGAATAAGAACAAATGGACCGAATAGAACTGAGTAGGACTAAAGTGGACGGAATAGGACCAATGTGGACTGTATATGATCGAATAGGACAGAATGGACCGAATAGAACCAAAATGGACTGAATAAGACCAAAGTGGACCGAATAACCTAAATAGGACTGAGGTGGATCAAAGTAAAGATAATGGACTAAATAGGACCATTGTAGACTGAATAGGACGAAATAGAATCAAAGTAGACAAAATGAAGTGAATAGGATTAAAGTGGATTGAATGGACTGAATAGGACTGGTATGGACAGAATAGAACTAATGTGGCTGAATAGAGTTAATGTAGACTGAATAGATTGAATTAGACCGAATAAGACAGAATGAACTGAATAGAACTTTAGTGGACAAAATAGACTAAATAGAATCTTATGGACGAAATTGGACTGAAGATGACCAAATGGACCAAGTAGAACCAATGTGGACCGACTAAAACTTTTGAATATTTATCATTTTAATTGCATTTTTAGGGCTCATATTTCTAATTTCTAATGCCTATTTTAGTATCTTCTTTGTATTTTTTATCTCATAACTAAAGAGTTTAGCCCAAATATAATAAAATGTCATACTTTTTAACCCAAAAATTAAGAAAAAAAAGAAGAATTTTTGAGCTAAACTTGAAAAGAGATACTACAAAAAGAACAATTTAAGGCCCAATTAAATGGATTGAAGGGGGATTGAAATTTACCGAGTGTACTGAGTGGAACAAATTGGATCGAAGTAAACCTAATTGGACCAGATAGAATTTGTTTAATTTTAAGAGAGAACAAATTATCTTAAAAAATTTTAGCGAAAAAATTATATATTATATTAGTATTAAAAGTAAAAAGATAAACAACTACAACTCTACTGATGACAAGAAGCATTACATGATGACATCACATGTTCACACAAGTCATCCAAACGGAACACCAATATTATAACATCTCAAGTTATTAATTTTAATTTCATCTAATGAACATGATAGATGGAATTTGTATGAATCTTACGATAATGAAATTCTGTAGTAAATAAGACTTATTCTAATGAAAACAAAATATATTTTTTTTCTCCAAAAATAATTACAAGTCGTAGTGATAATATACAAAGCCATTAAGTATGAAATTGAAAAGAACAGCAACAGGAAAAACCTTGTGCTGTGGGTCTGTTCTTCGGATTGTTATATGTTTCGGAACTGTGGGTCTTATAGTTTACAAATACAACAAAAATAAATAGCCCAAACAGTGGGCTTTCGTTTTGTGGGTCGATTCTTCATCTTAGGCCTAAAATTTGTAAACCAAATATAGATATATATAGCCCAAAATTCAATTGATTTGGAAAATTTGATGGGGACAGGGGTTATTATTTGGATAGCATGATTTTAGGATATAGTGGATTTGGACTTTTATACGATTTCAATTGAGGCTAAATGTACCAAAAATTTAAAGAAAAACCCTAATTTTAGCTATTTACAAAAGCGAATATCAAATGTTTCTATTCCAATTATATATAAGTATGTGTTTAGGGGCTATCTGTTATTGTAAATCTAAGATAAAAACATTAGTGATAAAAAGGTTATCTAATTTGATATTAAAATTAAGATTAAATGTACTATTTTTTTATCAGTTAAGTTATTGAGACAATTAGTTGAGTTGCAATTCATTATTAGTTTTCTCTAATATTTTAATAAGATTTAGTTTAATTAGTTGTCATCTCAATTTCTAATAGAGACATTCAGATTCAGATTTCTCACTTTTAGCTATCGATGTATAAAAAAATGATTTCAATAACTTTCCATGTAAAAAAGAAAGTAATCTTTAGTTATTTTATAGACAAAATAGAAATACACTAAGAATAGAGTAGTGATTTGATCATAGTATATATATGTGTTTTTAAATTGAAAATTGCATGATATATTGGGTCATATAAATAAGCATGTTTCATGCCTACAAAAAATGCAAATGTCCTTCAATTATTATTATTATTTTTTACATTTTGGATTTTATGTTAGTAATGTTATTTATTTATTTCCCTTTTTGTTGGATAATGTTTCAATAGTTGCAAAGACAAATAAAATTTTAGTAAGAATACCATATTTCAAATCAATTGTTCCTCACATAAAAAAAAAAATCAATTGTTTCTCATATAAATCTTAGAAAAATGATATTATAATTTCATTATGCTTAAATAATTAATATAACAAAATAAACATATTCATTCTATTAGTTATCTTTCTAATTACATAGAATAAATACTGCAATATTAGTTCCACATACATACATACATACATCTTACATACATATATATCACATGTCATTGAAAAGAATTGGGAAATTTAAAGGGTTAATAAAATTTTTTAGTGAATCACAAATATATATATTTTTTAGTTTTTTTGTTAATTTTTGTCAAAGCAACTAAACATGAGGAATAATGTCATATTGTAAATCTAATATTATTATTCCAACTAAAAATTATTTCTTAAATAAATTTTATAAAAATAATCTTATAAATTCATTTAATTTAAATAATTTTTGCACAACTATAGATAATTAGTATATACATTTACTCTATTAGCTAATTCAATAAACTAATAATCTATATATCTATATATATAATAATAGATGAAGCTGAGAGAAACTCAAATTAAAATTCTAAATTAGAGTTCTAATTTTACGCCATGTGTCTTAAATTATTTATTCTTAAAGAGTTTTATTTCTTAATTTTAGAATCAAATGTGTAACCATATAAAAAACATTCATCAAAGTGACTTATTAAGTACAAAAACCAAAGAGTCTAGAATAAATGAATAGTAAAAAAAAAAGTGCTTCCTAATTTAAAAAAAAAATGAACAATTTACATTTTATACCTAATAATATCCTTTCAAATTTTTTAAAGAGTTAATAAAATATAAAAATGACTATTAATAGTATTTAAATTATATATATATATATATGAATTATATTACGTATCTTATTGTATATCTTTAAGTGTATCCATGCTTATGCATGATATTACAAGCTAATCTATATATTACTAAAAGCTGAAGCGTAGTATTTATTGTTGCTACGCTCCAGTTAAGCCACATCAGCGCCACGTCATCATTTATTTTCTTTTTTTCTTTTTTATTTTGGATTTACCAGTTAACATTTATTGAGCATCTCTTTAAATTCGGATGTTTTTCTTATCTTCAACTTTATCATGTGCCCCTCCATTAACCAAGACTCTTCAAATGCCACTATTATATAGAATTCTAACAGTCACTAATAAGTTACAACCTCCTCACATCCTTTATTTATTGTAACTTCTTCCATTTATTGGGTATGATATGACAATTCTATATATATATATATATATATATATATACACACACACACACACACACACAAATTTCAGCCTAAGTGGTTACATAAATTTCAGCCACGTTAACATTTAAAAGCACCAAACATTGTGACTTTTCAAGATTTCACATTTTTAACTAACCATTTAATTCAATGCTTTTCAAATACACCTTTTAAGAATTAACTATAAACAGGTGCCTTTTCGGTTGGTTGTTGATGTGAAACGTTTTGATTTCTAAATTCTACAAATAATATCACAGGACTAAAAAAAATAAACGCAAACTAATGCAATATTTTGCCTGGCTCTGGATAGTTTTACTTTTTACAGGTTTCATAGCAGTTCTTTCAAAAAAAAAAAAAAAACCATAAAGACTTCTCTCCTCCCTATCTTTGTACGTACTTCTCCTTTTCTCTGCCCCCCGCTGTATTTTATTTCCTACAATAATAATTTTGAGACTTTAACTTCATACAAGTTTTGCTCATTTTGCAGAAATCCTCAGAATTAAGCAAATTGTCAAAGCAAGCCCAAAAGCTAAAGGTCAGATCCTTTCTCTCATTCTATAATTTAGTAATCTAATTTTACCAATCTTAAACCCAAACCAATAAATACAATGAATGGATAGAGCTGCTTTTAGACTTCTTACCCTTTTGATTCTTTGAATGATGCAACACGTTTTTCTAATTCATCTTACATGCATGTGAAGGATATGGGAGAGTAGGCAGTTGACGAGGAAAACAAAGAGTTAAAGTCGAAGTTTCCATTCTTTTTGAACTTCAAAGTCCTCAATCTCCACTCCACTCTCTTCCTCGACAATGATATTGCTCAAAACACCAACTCCTTCAAGATGGTCACTCTCTTTCTCTCTCTCCAACTAAATCCATTTTAGTATGAATGGCATCAGATATTTGTGAATCGTTTTAACTTTTATTTAGCTTTACTAATTCGTGAATGTGTGAATTGGTTTTAGTTTGAGTGTTGTTGGTTTCAAAAGCAAATTTGGATTAAAAGAGTCTATTATAAACCTAAGAATTTTTTAAATTGACTAGATTTGTTAGTTCGTTTACTCATTAATTTTTTAATGTAATTCCTTACTATGATTTCATAGCCGATAAAGCAAATCTCTAGGTTCCTAAAAATTGAAACTTCTATTGCAGTTCTTGTGAATTGAAACTTCTATTGCAGTTCTCTCCTCCCTATCTTTCTACGTACTTCTCCTTTTCTCTGCCCCCCGCTGTATTTTATTTCCTACAATAATAATTTTGAGACTTTAACTTCATACAAGTTTTGCTCATTTTGCAGAAATCCTCAGAATTAAGCAAATTGTCAAAGCAAGCCCAAAAGCTAAAGGTCAGATCCTTTCTCTCATTCTATAATTTAGTAATCTAATTTTACCAATCTTAAACCCAAACCAATAAATACAATGAATGGATAGAGCTGCTTTTAGACTTCTTACCCTTTTGATTCTTTGAATGATGCAACACGTTTTTCTAATTCATCTTACATGCATGTGAAGGATATGGGAGAGTAGGTAGTTGACGAGGAAAACAAAGAGTTAAAGTCTAAGTTTCCATTCTTTCTGAACTTCAAAGTCCTCAATCTCCACTCCACTCTCTTCCTCGACAATGATATTGCTCAAAACACCAACTCCTTCAAGATGGTCACTCTCTTTCTCTCTCTCCAACTAAATCCATTTTAGTATGAATGGCATCAGATATTTGTGAATCGTTTTAACTTTTATTTAGCTTTACTAATTCGTGAATGTGTGAATTGGTTTTAGTTTGAGTGTTGTTGGTTTCAAAAGCAAATTTGGATTAAAAGAGTCTATTATAAACCTAAGAATTTTTTAAATTGACTAGATTTGTTAGTTCGTTTACTCATTAATTTTTTAATGTAATTCCTTACTATGATTTCATAGCCGATAAAGCAAATCTCTAGGTTCCTAAAAATTGAAACTTCTATTGCAGTTCTTGTGAATTGAAACTTCTATTGCAGTTCTCTCCTCCCTATCTTTCTACGTACTTCTCCTTTTCTCTGCCCCCCGCTGTATTTTATTTCCTACAATAATAATTTTGAGACTTTAACTTCATACAAGTTTTGCTCATTTTGCAGAAATCCTCAGAATTAAGCAAATTGTCAAAGCAAGCCCAAAAGCTAAAGGTCAGATCCTTTCTCTCATTCTATAATTTAGTAATCTAATTTTACCAATCTTAAACCCAAACCAATAAATACAATGAATGGATAGAGCTGCTTTTAGACTTCTTACCCTTTTGATTCTTTGAATGATGCAACACGTTTTTCTAATTCATCTTACATGCATGTGAAGGATATGGGAGAGTAGGTAGTTGACGAGGAAAACAAAGAGTTAAAGTCTAAGTTTCCATTCTTTCTGAACTTCAAAGTCCTCAATCTCCACTCCACTCTCTTCCTCGACAATGATATTGCTCAAAACACCAACTCCTTCAAGATGGTCACTCTCTTTCTCTCTCTCCAACTAAATCCATTTTAGTATGAATGGCATCAGATATTTGTGAATCGTTTTAACTTTTATTTAGCTTTACTAATTCGTGAATGTGTGAATTGGTTTTAGTTTGAGTGTTGTTGGTTTCAAAAGCAAATTTGGATTAAAAGAGTCTATTATAAACCTAAGAATTTTTTAAATTGACTAGATTTGTTAGTTCGTTTACTCATTAATTTTTTAATGTAATTCCTTACTATGATTTCATAGCCGATAAAGCAAATCTCTAGGTTCCTAAAAATTGAAACTTCTATTGCAGTTCTTGTGAATTAAATCTGAGTTTTTGGAAAAAATTTTGATTTCTTAACTGAATATTACTTAGTATTGGATTTGCATTTTAAATTTTTGGATTTCATTGCTGTTCTCTCATGGGAGATAGATTATTTAATGTGTCAAAAGTTTAAGCCGTTAAAAAATAGATTATTTAATGTGTCAAAAGTTTAAGCCGTTAGAAAGTTGTGAACTTTGGATCTCGGATACTATGATAAATTGCCTTATATTCAAAAAACTAAAATTGTTAGGAAATAAAAAATTTAATTATATATTCTAACACCCCAAGAATAGATGTATACATGACTCACATATATAGCCCACTGTACTCCTTAGAATTTCAATTTTCACAAATGTACAAGTATCTTAGTTTTCAAAATGGAATGAAGTGGACCAAAATGCTCTTCTAGTGTGGCTTAACAAAAGTGTAATAACAATAAATACTATATTTTAGTTTTTAGATATTACAAGCCGTAGACTCACATGATGAGTGAGAATATACAATTATTTTTGTTAAGTTTTAGACCCCTTAACACAATATGTTTAATCTAGTTATTTAGCTAAGTGATTTCTTAGATAAAATTTTCAATTCTAGGTTAACACATATAAATCATATCATGTAAATAATGCGAAAATATAAAGAACACAACGATATAATAACCCAGAAAAACCAAACAGGTAAAAAACCTGGGGAGGATTTAACTTAGCTATTCTCAAGGTAAAAACAGATTCACTATGAAAGAATTGAAATTTTTACAATAAGACTTAGACCACTAACATTTTATTGCTATCTCATGTAGAAAACTTATTACCACGACCATGTGACAGCTCTGAGTCCACAAACTACTTCTTTCCTTGATCTGCTGCAACCACAAGTTCTCCTACTAGTGACTTTGAGACTCCACTCAAAGGTTTCAGATCTTCTTTAAGTTCTTTAAGCAGCAATTGAAGCAATCATCAAGCTCTTGATGCGAATCTTGATCTTGAAATCCCTATGTGTGTGTATGAAGGTAAACACCTTTAGATCTCACAAAAGATTCACACACAACACTCAAAAGACCTTTCAAACATAGCTATGGTTTTCCTTTTATATGTGAAGTAAAACATAAAACCCTACACGCCAAATGGGCTTGGGCTGAATTGGAAATTCTGCAAAAAATTAAATTTACACGAGTTTCGATCGATTGAAACTAATTTTCGATCAATCAAGCCTTGTAGAATTTGTCCAATAATTTCTGCAATCACTCGATTCCAATTCTACAATTTAAACATACTTTGAGCAAGCTTAAACCTAGACTCTATGTTTTGATCATGGTTTGCCAACACATTACATATTAAAGTTCTAATACATTAGTCCTAAGGTCTTAGAACCTAGCAAATTTTAATGTTAAATTTATTTTCTAAATTACGTTGTAGATAATTTGTTCTCCTTAAAAATCAAACAATTTATAAAATTAATTTCTATCTCTCTATTTTTACAAATATAAAATTTTATAATTTTTGGTATTTTGATTGATATTATTCTTCAAATAATTGATAGACACATTCAAACACATAGTCATTTAGATTGTGTTTTGATATAAACTCAAATTCTCATTTCCAAACTAACAAATAATTAACTCAAAAAAAAGATCAAACCACAATTATATAGGGAGAGAGATGACTTGTGATGGAAAACTCAAAAAACACAACACCAAAACATATCAATCCAAAGTAAAGATATTTAAAAAAAAAAAAAAAAACCATCAACTTAAAGTGGAGTTGCAAGAAAGAATTGAAAATCTAAAGGGAGAGATAGCATAATCAAATTTTTTTGGGAGAGAATATCAGAGAGAACAGCAAATTTATAGAATAAACTTCAATGAGAAGAATATTCAAAATGAAATGTATAGTTGTAAACACCAAATTATCCAAGTCATGCTATGCAATAGAATAATATCATATCATTATATTTATAATAAAATAGGATCACATCTAAAAATCAAAGGAAAATAAAAAAGATAATAGATTTATTTATTTTTAGTTTATATTTACCAAAAAAAAAAAAAATCACATTCTATCATTGTATTCGTATCCATATAACAATGAAGTACTAGTATTCAAGTTCAAGTTGAAGGATCTAGTTTCACTTTTGCTTAAAAAACCATGTCATTTTCATCAACTCTAAGAGAAAGAGATCATAAAAATAAAATTTTTATTTATTTTTAATTTATACTCACCCAAAATCGACTGAAGTGGACCAAATGAACTAAAATAGACCAAATTAGAATGAATAGCCTAAATTGGACTAAGTTGGACCTAAATGGACCGAATAATCTAAAGTAAACTAAAATGGATTAAATTGGACGGAACTGGACCAAATGAACCAAGTAGGCTGAATTGGACAGAAGTGGACCGAATTGAACCAAAGTGGACTAAATTAGACCGAAATGGACCAAATTGGACCGAAGTGGGTATTTGTTATCTCTATTTCTTGAAGTTGATGAAAATGTCATATGGTTCTCTAAGTAGGGGCAGAATTGGATCCTTTAACTTGGCCTCAAATACTAAATTAGCATACGGATATGAATGAAGACTATAAAGTGATGAAATATGATTTTTTTCTCGGTAAGTGTAAACAAAAAATAAATAAATGGTGATTTTGCACAACTTGTTTGCATTGCATGTATTTTCTATTATAAGTTACATTTAGGTTCAAGAATGTGTAAAGTCATAGTAGTTAAAAGTGATGGTCCTATCATTATTGGTAATTACAATTAATTTTGAGAATATGTGTAAAGGTATAATGCATTATATATATGGAAAGAAAATGATGACATGACCATTGATGTAGCTCAATAAAAGTGTAACAACAATAAATGATACACTTCACTTTTTAAATATTATATAGATATAGATACAAAATGGGCAAGGTGGGTGAATAAATGGGTTGGAGACATGCTAAACTCCTAATTAAATTGTACTCTCCCAACTAAGGGCAGAACCCAAATTTTTACTTGGGGGGGGGGGGGTGGTCAACACTAAACTATCACATTGATTCATAATTCAAGAAAAACTAAAAAAACCACAGTCTCCCCCCCCCCCCCCCCCCCCCAACACACACACACACACACACACACACACACACACACAAGTCTTAGATTTTTAATTCCAAAGTGAGTCATAATTCATATATATTACATACAAAAGTTTCATATCTACAAAATTGTCTTATATGAAAGCTTTACATATTTCTAAACTCTATTGAGTATACCAAAGTTTTCTAATTTGCTACAGTCATGTGTAACAATAATAAAAAAGAAATAAATATAAGTATTAACAAAACTAAACTATATTTGCAAGAAAACAAAAATAAATTAAAGAAATAAATCATAAACCATAAGATAAAAAAATAGAACTCAAAAGGGGAAGATCTGAATAATGAATTTTGTGCCTTCAACTAAGAATACTATGCTTAGGGGTGGGAAACAATGTGGATAATTCTACCTTTACTCCTTTATTTGAACCAAAGAACCTAAAGATACCCATATCAAATGCAATTTGGAGTCACTAATTAGATAATTTAGTTTGGATTTGAAGCTGAAATTCTGAAGTAGAAACAAGAGTAGAATGAATTTTTTTGTGGAGTAGAATCTATATGTGAAGTGAAGAGGACTGGGCGACTGGTTTTGTGTAAGCCAAAGAAAAATAATTTTGTTTGAGTTGTTGGAACTTAAAAGGAAAGTGAGTTTCAACTTTCAACTTGTAAAGGTAAAAAAATAAAAGGTTTGGGAAGAAGCTAATGAAGCTTCCAATGTCAAGCATGGTTCTGCCCCTGCTCTCAACCAGATATTTGTTTTTTAGAAATATCACGTATGTATCTAATTTGTATTTTGTACTCTCTCAGGCATGCAAATGTTTTATTTCTTGGATGTAACAATGTTTAGAATGCCACACATGACAATTTGTACACCTGTAGCATTACGCATTTTTTTGGCCTTCTAAAAAGTGGAGAAAAAAAAACTTCAACTTACATTTTTTATTTTGTCAAAAAAAAAAAAAAAAATCACTTATTGATCTCCAATTTGGGGGCCTCTCTTTTAGTAGGAGGCCCAGGCAATGGCCTAAGCCCTTATTGTGAGATTGAAGCAATCAATTCATAATTTAAATTGTGATTAATTTGTGTACGTAATCCCCCACATAATAAAAACAGGTTCTATTGTAATGTATTATTTAAATAAAGAAAATGTAATCTTTTACTTTTATTTTGTGGATGTAGGCGATGTGGATGAATCATGTAAAATTCTAACTTATTCTCTCTCTCTTCTTTTCTTCGTACTCTATTACAAATTTCTACAAGATCGCAAGACTTAGAAAGTTCTTAAAAGTTTCGTCAAAAAAAGAAAGTTCTTAAAAGTCGCTTCATTGCCTCAGTTTGAGAAGCTTGGCTTTGTTCAAAGAACCATGGGATCCTTCATTTGGCAGCTCTAGAATATTTGACAGGTAAATAAAGAAAAATTCAACTTTTATTTCAGGTAAATAAAGAAAAGTCTCATTTGGAGGGCTAACCTCCAGTCTTATACGCCAAGGTCAAAGACATGGGTTTTATCATATAAAGGAAGAGAGGGCCGCCTCACCTGACTTAACAAGCACAAATGGAAATTGTTCTTGTTGTTGACAATCGTAACCATTACATTAATTAGTTTTTTAGGATATGTGGAAACTTGTGGGTTTCAAACTTTCAGTTAGTTTAATTGGTAAAGTTTCTTGTGGTTGAATAAAAGATCCAAAGTTCGATAATCGTCTATGCTAAAAGACTAATTAGTTTCTTGGTGTAATGATAAACACCTAAAAACCAATTATTTCATTGTCATGTCATGTATTTTAATATGATCATTCATCATATTAAAACATGATAACATGCATTAAATCATGGCATTGGCTTGAACATGTGAATTAAGTTAGATTATCTTTAGGATGAGGTTTCATGTTATTTTGCCATGAGTTGCCTCCTACATTTGATTAGAGGTTATTATTATTATTTATCTATTTTTATGGTTAATCTTCTTAGATTTTTGAATCGGTGTGTTTAGAATTTATATAAAATTCTTGTTTCATCAAAATTTTGAGGTGAACCACATGAAATAATGTTGCCCAGACTTTACATCAGGAAATTTTTAGCATGTTATTTTTTTTTTTGTGTCACATGAAATAATGAAAAACTAAAAATATAATATGATTTTCTTTCGTACATATCATTAACATTTGATTTCCTATACATTAAATGGGTTTCTACATTTTTCCCTATGTAACTTGAAAACATTCACATGAAATGATTTAGAATTGCTTGAGAAGGTCAAAATCCCAAATTTGCTAGCTTACAAGTTACAACTAAGGAATCCTAGCTTACAAGTTACAACTAAGAAGGTGAAATACACCAAAGGATAATACACATGAGAGCCTTATAGTAGAAAACAAACCGCAATGCAAGAGACAGGAAACCAACCACTTCAATCACTCCCTCAAGCATTTGTGTGACCTTTTTCATTGAGGGCCTCAGTGAAGGATCTTCTTGAATACACCAAATCGCTACAATCACAAGCCTTTCTACCCTCTTCATATCATTTCTTGCCTCTTCATCATTTTCTATCAACTTATCTAATTTTTTATCTTTGTAGCATTCATAAGCCCAATCTATCAATACCTCCTCTTCTCCCAGTGCAAATGCGACACTAGACTTGCAACAAATAATCTCTAGTAACATCACACCAAAACTGTACACATCAACCTTAACTGAAATAGATGCTTTCCTAAACCATTCAGGTGCAAAGTACCCAATTGTCCCTCTTATTCCTGTCCGAGCTGCTCGAGTTTGCTCGGCCAACAAAAGCTGCTAATCCAAAATCAGCAATTCTTGGTGTATGGTACTCGTCTAGGAGTATGTTTTGAGGTTTTATGTCGCAGTGGATAATCTGAGTGCTGCACTCTTCGTGTAAGTACATTAAACCTCTTGCTATTCCAAAAGCAATTTGCAGCCTTTGGTTCCAATGAGGCCTGGATATCCCAAAGAGAAAGCTAGCTAATGAGCCATTACTCATGTACTCATATACTAGAAGCCGGTTCTGCCCCTCATCACAATAACCGAGCAAACGGACTAAATTCTTGTGATGAGTCTGACCGATCACGCTAACTTCTGTTTTGAATTCCTTCTCACCTTCCTCTACCACCTTACCTAACTTCTTGACTGCGACAAATCTTTTAGAATCTGATGCAAGGACCCCTTTATAAACCGTTCCAAAAGCACCTTTTCCCACTGTTTCCTTGAAGCCTCTAGTTGCTTCATCCAGCTCTTTATATGTATAGCTTCTCACATTTGTTGCAAGTGTGCTATCAATATTCCATCCTGAATTCCGTCTTTTGTGGTACAAGTAGATAATAGCCACTATACTAGCTGAGAAGAAAAGGATATTGAGAAATGCAGAGCTGCCAAGGAGTAGTGCCAAAACAACTACCGCAGACTGGCCTTTCTTCTCTGAACCTGCAGGGTCTATACGTACCTTGATGAAAGCTTTTCTAGTAATATCTCTGCTAAATCTTCCATTGGACAGAGGATACTTCTTCTTCCAACATAAATCACCTGCTTTTTCATAAATGGTCACAACACACATGCAATCGTCAAGGCATTGTTGTTTACACTCTGTCTCATTAACCCCTTTAAGAAAGCTGTAATCCGCCAACGGCCAGTCCATCTATAAAAGCTGTTTAAAAGTTACAAGCCCTTTATTTGCTTCCCATCCACTGTCGCAGCTGGGTAATGGAAAATTTGGTTTACACCCTCCCCAATAGTTGGATGGGTCTAAGTAAGAAAATTGAGGAGGACATTTGCAAATTGTGTCCCTAACCCCACTTGAACCACCTAAAGTTTGACAAATGCCGTTGAGTCCACAGAACCCACCTACAAAAGTATATGCGTTAAATATGCCACATATATCATCAGGAATGCTTTGCACTTCATTCCAGGATGAAGAAGAACAGCTCTCAAGTCCATCACTTGTGGGGTTCTCCTTTCTGGGGAGTCTCTTTAATCTGAATCCTCCATCAGGATCAATTCTAGCCATGTGGTAGAAAGATTCTTTTGAGCCTGGATTTTTCTCAGTAAGGCTGTAGATGTTGGTGGAGTTGTTTTCGTCTAGGATGTACATGCGTCCATCCTCAGTAAAGTTCAACACCGATTTCCATTGCATTGTCATAGTGGCAAAATAAGATCCTTTAATTTTTTTCAGACAATAAATAATAAAGCACGAAATTGCCATCCAACTGTAACGCAACCTCAAAGCGCCCATCAGAATAATTATTGTCAGATTTGTGAGACCGGAGTGTGGTATTCATGGGCAGTATTTGGCCAGGCAAAATTGTATCAGTAGGCTCCTTGAAGCTTTCCCATATAGAATTATACTGTTCATCTAAAATCACCAAGTTCCCATTATCCAGCATAACAAAGCAACTGGATTTGGAAGAACCATTCATTTGAGGCTTCCATAACTCACTGTCTTGACGGTCACTGAGAACAAACTCTTTGTTGATAGACAGCTTCAGTTCTGAACCTTCTGGTGCTGGTTTATTGCCATTTGCAGACCAAACTATAGTTGGATCTTTTGTTTTATTAAACCAAACTGCAAGCAAAAATTGATTCTCTTTCTCACTACTTTCAAGGGGATGGAATCCAAAGGCAAATTCACCTGAAGGGGACTTGATAAATGGATCAATTCCTGGCTGTGCAACAAAAGGTGATTTCGGCATTTTATTACACTCATCTTTGGTGTCGGTGAAAACAGTGGGAAAAAGAGGAAGAAGTAGAAGTAGAAGTAGAAGCAAGAGAGAACAACAATGAGGAAGTGTTGAAGAAACCATTGCAATGGTTTTGTATGGCTTATGGGTTAATGAATTAGAAAGAACCCATGACAGAGTTTATATAGAAGAAAATGTCTAAGCAGTAGTTCCAAGTCTCACCGTCAATTTTCATGGTCTGACTTTTTCAGATGTGTAGCATGAATATTTCAACAATTCAACTGGTGGCAATATCCGTATTCGTGTGAGTACGATTAATAGCTTTTGAATTCCGTATTCAACAATTCAACTGGTGGCAATATCCGTATTCAACAATTCAGATGTGAGTACGATTAGACATGTATCCAACTTTTGAATTCCTTTAATTAATAGCTTCTAAAGAATCTAATTAAAAAAAAATCTAAAGTCTTAGAAACTTGAAATTTTAAGGGTTTGTTTGGATAGAACATATTTTGTTAAAATTGAAAACTAAAAATTAAAAATACTGTAATAAAATAATTTTTAAATGTGTGAATAGTATTGTGGAACTCATTTTTAATGAAAAAATTGCTGAAAAGTAAAGTTTGTAGAACCTGTGAACAGTACACGAATACACTGTTCACAGGAGAAAAGTCAAAAGTTGTGGCTTGAAAAAAAAAAAGATAAAAAAAGGAGAAAACAAGTAGAAGCAAAACGCAGACGTATATCCAAATGGATACTAAATTTATAATATTTGTTTGCTTTCAATAGATAAAATTATAAGAAAAAGGTTTTGCTGCGATTAGTTCAGCTCTTGGACAAATGTGTTTTTTTTTTTTAATATATTTTTGGGCTGCCAGCCCCACATAACTCATTATGTAGCAATTATTGCATACTCGTATGCAGTAAAACCTTTCTCAAATTATAATATATGTTCTAAACCAAGAAACTGATATTTCAAGAGGAAAGAATTACTAGTCTTTTAGTTTATGTTTTGAATTGAATTTTTTTTTTTTTTTTGAAACTAAACTGAATTGAAAATTAGTATGTGTACTTAAAACATTTATTTATTTTAAAGTAAGAGTAGTTAAAGTATTTATATTAGAATAATGCTAGAGATACAAACTATTTTATAAAAACTTTTACAAACTGTTGATGTGGTGTGTAATTATTGGTATATGAAAACGTGATATTAATTGTGGATTTAGATGAAAACTAATAAAAGGTTGGCTATATCAACATTTTATAAAAATGTTATAAAATAGTATGTAGCTGTAACATTACTCGTCATATTATATCAAATCTTAGAGTTTCAAAATGGCAATTGCACACAGTTTACTGAATTATTTTTATGCATTTATGGCATATTACTTTTCAGAGTACGAAGAATAATGTTTTCTCCTTTTACATTCATGAGAAGGAAGCACAATTTATTAATGTTCTGAGAGTATCAAGAATTTTCCCTCACGAATTGCCACCATTTTTGTACTTTCAGTGTCCTTAAATGCATTTCCAACATAAAAAGAGAAAATTAGTTTTAATGTTCTAGACTTCTAGTGCAACACAAGCCAAGTCCTTGCCCAACACATGATGCACATTTGACATACATGACGCCCTTCGTGGCTGATATTTCTATGTTGAATTATTTTTTTAATTTATTATGGGATTTACGTTGACTTTTAAGGTAGCTTCTCTAATTTAGAAAGTTCAATTTGGACCGTTTCAACTTTCAACATGTATAGTTATTTCTTGTTGTGATAGTCTTGATTTTTTTTGCGGAGTTTGAAAAATTAATTAATGGCTAAAAAACTTGTACACTTTCTAATCTTGTTTGTTAAGGTAAAACTGACTTTGCATCCCTCACTTATTGTTTTTTTGTTTTGTTTTTGTTTAAAATTCCTCATTCAATCATGATTCGGGTCCACTTTTCTCGTGCAATTTGGGTTTTGTGGAATTCAACTTGGGCCGTATTTAGTGACCATCGGGTTAGATTCTTGGCCACTATCCTTTACTTATATTTCGGGTTAGATTTTTTATTAATTAAAATTACTTAATTTTATTCCATTGTTTTTTATTTATTTTTTTTACTTAAATATATTCCATTTTATTTTATTTCTTTATGAACTCTCAAACGAAGCCTAAGACATTCATTAACATTTCCTTTCAAACCTTTCAAGAGGATTTTTTTTTTTTTTGAGAAAAGAAAAAAAAGACTCGCATATGATAATCATTGTTTCACTTCCCACGGTAATGGAAATAACAATGCAGTAATAGACAATGCAGTAATATAAATATTTTCTTTTCTAAATGATGCAGATCCCTCCATTCCTTGAAAAGGATCAAAACTTTGGAGTGTCTGTTGTGTGTGAAGATCTTTTGTGTCAGCTTTGGGCGATACCAGCTTTATAAAGTGAGATCTTTTTGCCACATGAAGCACAATTGGTTGTTCATATGAATCGTATCCCCTTGAATTCGAGGACAACAAGTGATGCTTTAATTTGGGCAGCATGGCCAATTTACAGTTGACAAAAGTGCTTATAATTTGTTGATGGAGGTTTGGTGCTGAAATACAACGATGCATTGAGAAAGAATTCTGTGGTGTACATCGATGGTTATGTGGTAGCCAAAAGAAAGCAACATGTGTCCAAGAGCTTTTGAAAGGGAATAAATATTACAAAATTTAAAATGTCACATTTTTAAGATTTTATATTGTTAAGACGCTATTAATTAGAGGAATTCAAATGTTTGATACATGTCTAATCATACTCACATTAATACGGAGGAAAGAATTATTATAATATTTGTTCTAAACCGAGAAATTGATATTTGAAGTGGAAAGAATTACTAGTCTTTTAGTTTATGTTTTGAATTGAAAATTATTATATGTACTTAAAACACTTATTTATTTTAAAGAAAGAGTTGTTAAAGAATTCATATTATATCAAATCTTAGATTTTCAAAATGGCAATTGCACACGGTTTACTGACTTTTTTTTATGCATTTATGGCATGTCACTTTTATTTCTTTGTATTACTAACCCAACGCATGATGCACATTTGACATATATGACACCCTCCGAGGCTGATATTTCTATGTTGAATTATTTTCTTTAATTTATTATGGGATCTATGTTGATTTTTGAGGTAGGTTCTCTAATTCAGAAAGTTCGACGTGGCTCGTTTCATTGCTCTTTCTTTTCCATGGTGCCGTAGATACTCCCAGAGTGCAACTCACATACCTTGAAAAGGAAAAAAATAATTTTCTTCTTTGGTTTCACCAATCCACGGTTGATTTTAATAAGAAGTCACATAATCTTTCCCATAATTAAAATATAAAGATATGAGAATGTGGCTTGAAATCATCACATAACAAATTGACATTTCCTTTAAGCATTTGCTACAAATCAGGTTGTTTAACAATGACCTTAAACACTTTAAGAATACTTACAACCAAATCACGAATCAATTTCAAGACTTAACTTATACGTTTATATAATTGCCCAGATCGACCTGCATGTACTAGAACCTACACTGCATTTTCACACCAAACTGTCAGCTTTATTCGGATTTTAAAGTGGGGATGTGTGCAGTAAATACATTCCAAGTACGTTCTATTTATTTGTGAAAGGGCATGAAGAGTACCACCAACTATCAAAACTTCACGGACCATTTGGTAATTGAGCATGAAATATATACAATAAAGTACCCTTATATTTACGTGTTTAGACTTATCTTTATGCTATTTTGTGGTTGATTATGGTTTATCTTTGTTTTATAAGTAAGAAAGGATTTATATGCTAATGATAATTGGGGAAGAAAAAGAAGAAAAAATGTGATCAAGTCATCACCCTTCATAATAAAAATAATAAATAGATAAAAGTTTATTCAGCAACTTGGGTTTTGATCTGAGATGTTATTTTAGGCTTCTTTGCTTCAGTCTTCTTTTTGAAACTTGAATGACACTTTTTGTACGCATTTTGCAACTTGAAATCTGTAATGCCCAGTTTGAAGATATTTGGATTGTAATAGGGATACATTTGACTTGAATTATTTGGACCGCATCTCAATATGGATTTGGGCCCAGCCCAATCCATCCGCTGAATTTTTTTTTTAAAAGAGCCCAATTAACTTGTCATTGAAGCCCAATTTTGTTTTTAAGGGTAAGCAGACATTATGAGAAAGTAAAATGTCAATGGACTGCATATTTCAAATCCATTTTAGCATCCATCAATTTTTAAAACTTGAATTATTCCAATCTAAATGCTAAGGAAACACAAATTGACTCCCTAATTTCGGAAAGATCTCCATAATAATTTTTATCAATACTCCCATGAATAATCGTGTTTGAGGATTTTATGGAGTAAAACACAAAAACCATATTCTAAAATGAAGTTGAATGCTACAAGGGCCAATATTGTCAAGCCAACTCAAGTGATTCAACCCAGGCGTGAATTAAAGAGAAGACTAACGACAAAGATGAAGAGAAGACTGAAGCAAAGAAAAGTAGAGATCATAAGGTCATTTTTAGTTGACATCAAAATCGAGTTATTATCAAGTTTAAGTTAGATTATAAGTTATATAATTCGATGAATTAAGAGGGTGGGTATGAATAGGTCCATTAGCCTTTGGAAAGTGAGATGCTTTTGTCTTTAAAGTCTTTAGTTTCAAATGAGCATTACTGGTCCGTAATGTATCAAAAATAAGGATCATTGTCATGCCCTAAACCCAAAGCGTCTAAAGCATGAGAAATACATCTCAAAGGTACCTGTAAATTTTTCCTTTTTGACAAATCAAACTATAGGAGATCTTTATTTTCCTTTCTATTCCACAAGATAAAAATATATAATCATACTAAAATCTTCATATTACAAGTTAGAGCTCTATAACACATTTACGAACAATAACTAAAAATCATGTGCCTCAACATAATGCGTGAATATATTACAAAACCCTGGTTAAATTACACAAAGTTACAATCTTATCAAGAATAAGGACCTTAACATCTAGTCTAGGCCTATGACGACAAAGGCTAACAAACCTCAAGTGACCAACCTCTAATAGAATTAATTAATGTCTCGGTGAACATAGCAAAATCAAGTCACCAACCATTTACAGCAAAAGTCTCCAAATTTAATATAGCACTTCAATTATCACCAACGACGTAAGCTTCGTATCCAAGGTATAGCTAATTACTCTGAACAACTGTTAAAGGGTGGGATGAGCTAAAGCCTAGTAAGTAGCATAATTAATGGAGGTGGGGGGAATCCAAGGTTCATCTTCAATAATAATAATAATATGACAAGAATGATTAAATAATGAAACATAAAGCTTCTCAAAGTAAATACCTTGAAACTATATACCATAATCGGTGAGCACTAACAATATAATTTTCAAAGCTATAAAATCTAACATACGGTAAATTATCACAAATATACCACACTAAAACATATACCGGTCAGGGGATCCACCCATTCACAACTGATATGATATTGTCCTCTTTGGTATGCAGACTCTTGGCCCCATAGAAAGCAACCTCACCCATACCCTTATTCACAACTGGCATAATATTGTCCTCTCTGGTATGCAGACTCATGACCCTATAGAAAGCAACCTCACCCGTATCCTTAAGGTTTTTCTCTCCCCCCATAGGCAGCAGAGAGAGCACGTCAAATAAGACATTTCTTGCATGTGGTCTATTGGCCCCATGGGCAGTAGCCTCACTCACACACAATTAAGGAACCTCTTCCCCCCATAGGTAACAGAGAAGAACACGTCATCCAAAGTGAAAGGGCACTGACCTAGATTTGATTCCGTTGTCACAAAGACTACAGAAACCAAATCGGGTGATCACCGAGAAATCACATATGACATGGTGTTAAAACCGCATAAAGCTCATAGGTTACATTTCTTTCAAATACATAGTTTGTATCTAGGTAATTTCAAGAAAACCTTAAATAATCTAACTTTCACAAAATTTGTAAGGTTTTCAATTTCATTCTTGTCTAAAAGGATTTTATATCAATTTCCCAATAACAAGACAAGATAAGCATCTTTATATTTTCTAATAAACCATAGGATTAAATAAAAGATACATATTTTCCATGCAACAATCATGCATTTCCCCGAATGCAATACAAATATGATGCAATCATAATATGGTCAACCAACACTTTCCCATATATAATTTTTCATGGGCAGCAAGGAAGAACATGTCATCGAAAGTGAAAGGGCACTGACAACAATATCAAGCAAACCTAACACAATAAGCATAAAGCTTAAAATTGTATCTAGCTACAATTTAGGAATTGCCAAATAAGTACTTAATTAGGCAAGCCTAATATTTAACCTCATCAATAACATATTCCTCTTCCAAAGTTTCTCAACAAATTAATTCGCAAAGCATAGACTCCAATTTATAAAGTTAACCCATTCAATATCATCTCTAACATTATGACTAACTTCCATAAAATTTACACTACATCATTAAGAGACCCATGAAAGCAAAATCAAAATATCCTCCAAGACAAGAAATTTAGAACTTCAACTAACTCCAAATAAACTCAATGACAATGGAAAAATTAGATTTGCAAATCATCACATATAACTCAAAACCCTAAATTTCCCACCATAAATTTTTCACCATAAATAAACCTTAAGTAGTCATCATTAGCACACACCATAAACCCACTCATCAAATAATTCCACCAATACAAAACCTATTCATATAAACACATAATATCACTTCTAATGCTCATAAATCACATGGATATCATTATCAAAGCTTGATCTAAAGAACCTCAAGCAAAAGCATATAAACCCATAAAAAAGATTAGAAATATTAACCTCAAATAAAATATGTGAAGGTGCTTATAGGTTCTCAAGAATTTTCTGGTGATCTTGCTGGAAAAATGATAGTGGAAGTGGTATGGAGGTACTGGTGGGAGAGTGTGAGGCAGTGGAGAGGAGTGTTAGACTGAAAAGGATAAAGAAGAAAAAGAAAGAACGGATAAGTAAGGAGAAGTGAGTAGCTTGGCCGGTCAAAGAAATAAAAAGAGGAGAGAAATTGAGTGGTGGGGAATGATGTGGTAGGTGGGGCACGTGTGGTCCCAAAAAATCCAACTAAAACCCTTTTTTTTTTTTTTTTTTTCTTTTTTGTGTCTGACTGGGACTGGGACGATACAATCATTCTGTCAATAGAAGTTAATTTCCTTACTTATGTGACTAACCAAACAATGTCATAACATTTAGTCATTTAATAGCGACATGACAATATTTTTAATATTAAAAATTACACATCAGAAAACACAAGATTTACAGAAGGTCAAAGCCAAACCTGTTTGAAACGGGCTTTCCCCAAATCAAAACCAAGCTAAACTAAGCCCTAACCCAACCCCCACCTCCACGGTAGCTCCTCCCCCATTTAGATCAAAAAAATCTCAACTTCCTCCATCACGAGGCTAGTTAGATCCACTAACAATAGAAATAGTCCCCAAAACCAAATCACTAAAGCTACCCACCATCACTGATTTAGTCAAATCCATTTGAGGTTTTTGTAAAGTTGTGATTTACAACTATGTTTTATGTTGGCTTTATTTCATGACAAAAAGTGTTGTATTTGCTTTAATTTGTTCCTTGTATTTTGTGAGATTTTATTGTATTGGTTTTAGTATTAAGTTGGTGAAGAATCGAGCATAAAATGAAGAATCAATGGTTTTTGCGACTGTCTCACTAGAAGCTAACCCGCGAAAGAGCCACGTGAGAAGCACATGTAGGAAGTTGAAGAGTCGTGCTAGCTTGGAAGATTTCGCAAGTGTCTTGCGGGTAAAATCTTCCTGTAAGATACCCACAGGTAAGGCATTCCTGCGAGATACCCGCGAAACTCTCTGCCTGAAGGATTTTTAAGTGTGACTTTTTTACCCTTCACTCATACTATATATACCCTCATTACCCACAAATGTGTAAAGAGGCCATTTAGAGAGAAAAACCCTAGATAGGTTTTCTACAACACACGCACCCATCTTTTAGAGAGAGAGCTACTAATCCTTAGTGAGAAATCATCCTAGGCTCTTCTCCTTCCCTTTCCCATTATCATACCTTGAGAGGAGATTTGTACCTAAACACAACCCACACATTTTTAGAGTGTAGAGAGTGTTTTGGAGCTTGGGAAGATTTAGGAATTTGCCAAAAGAAGCCGGTGAGGCTTGGTGGATGCAATCGGGCGTATTATGGGATCCAGAAAGCTAGACAAGACACGGTTTTGAGAAGTCTTGTTGAAGTAGGAGCTTAAAGGGCTTAGGTACATTGGATTGATTAGGCTTAGGGGGTCTCTTGCTATTTGTGTATCCCAACTTATTGTCTAGTGGATCGATTTACTGCTTGGAGGGAGGCGGAGAGGTTTTTGCCTAGTTCTTCGGTTTCCTCTTCAATACACATCGGCATGTTATCTTGTGGTTTCATGTCTCTTCCCTTACTCTTGTGCTTTACTTTTATTGTTTGTTTTTCATGTTTGTGCACTAGAGTGGTATCGGTTGTTTGCGCTTCATTTACTTTTGTTTCTGCACTAAGATAAGTTAAAGTAAAATCAACTGAGCTATATTTTTTTTTTTTTTTAATTTGGGATCTAAACAAGCTCTTGCGTTTCACACAAATCCGAGCTCTCAATTTTTTTGGTCCAGATGGGAGAGTAGTTGCCTTTAGAGGTGGAGGGTGGGCTAGGACTTGGTTTGGTTTTGATATAGGGAAGATCAGTTTGAAATGGGTTCGGCTTGGGTCTTTCATAGATCATGTCTTTTTTTTTTTTTAAATCTTTTAATATTAAATTTATTGCCACTGTCACTTGAAAAATATAACGTCATTATTCTATTAGTCATATAGGCAAGTAGATTATAGACAATTACAAGAAGGAATTTTTTAAACTTTTGGGACTGATAACGATTATTTGAAATTTTGGGAATGAAAAGCGTTCACTTGGTAAGCTTCAAAGTCTAACCATGTATTTTTGCCATTTTTATAAAGAAAATCAAGGCAAAAATCTACTTTACATCCTATGTCTTTCACAAATTGTTATTTTAGTCCATTAACTTTGATCAATTTTCATTTTAGTCCACAATGTTTAAATGCTGTCATTTTAGTTCATTAACTTTGAACAATTGTCATTGGTTCACTAAATTTAAAATTTTTGAGTTTTTGGGTTTAAATAAATTAATAAATTTAATAATTTGTAATGATAACATAGTGTATGTGGAACAGGAAAATGTATACATTCGATACAATAGTCAAATACTCGAAGAGGTTTAGATACCATTATTATTTTTAAATAAAAAATCATTTTCTTGAAATTGCATATTAATAATATGAACTGCCTATGATTGCAGTGATCAAGAAGGAGAAGTAAAGTTATATGATTTCTAGTTTGTCTATTCATCCCAGCCTAACCATGTATGATGTAAAATAGATAGAACAGGCTTCCTTGGAGCACTAGAGGTGTTGGAAGTCACAGTGCAAGATTAGGGGGGGTGCCAATAGAGGCCATCGAGGTGATGATGTTGAAATTGAAGGGAAGCGACATTTTGATCCAGATTTGAACCTCAAGTGTCATCTAAATTTAGGCAAATTCCTTCATTAAGGCCCCGAAAACAGTGTTTTTGCTATTTATAATAATACTTTTTTTCCTTAATAACTTTTAGTTCAAAAGTCAGAAGAAGGTCCTGTTTCTTTTGGAGAGTCTTTTAGAGACAGTATTTTCAATTTCCGCAATAATATAAATTTTGCCATTTTGGTAAAATCACTAATCACTATTTTGCCACCTAATTACGTGATTAGCACAGATTAGGGTTTCTGGGCATTTTCATAGCCACCCTAGGGTTTCTTTTACTATTTAAACATATTGTAACCTCTAGAGCAATTCAAATTTTCAGATTTATAAAAATACAGACTTTGTCTATTTTTCTCTAGTGAATTCTAGAACCCTATTACCTTGTGAATTCAAGGAATCTCTCGTAGATTCAAGGTTTTCATTCATAAGCTAATGTAAGTAGTGTCTTTTTCTATTCAGAAAGCAGCGTGTTCGTTTTCTTGTAGCTACCGTGACATCAATATAATACTAAAGGAATTTTTGTTTTTATTACTTCTTATACGTACGTGTGGATATAACTCTAAACTTAGAAGGTGTGTAAAGTGCATTTTATCCTAAAAATTAGGATAAACTACATATTTGATCCTAACTTTTACACTAAATGTCAATTTGGTCTTTTACTAACATCTCGAGTCTTAGAGACTCAATTTTGGGCTATAAATCAAGTCTTAAAGACTTGGTTTTTATGGTTTGATCACGTCTGATATGACATTTTTATCACGTGGCGTCCACTTAGAAATCGAGTCTCTAAGACTCAATTATAACAAGTATAATGTTTTAAGCACACGGGCCTTTGCACCTTCTCATCTCATCAAAGAAGAAAGAGAGAAGAAAAAAAAAAAAAAAAAACCCAAAAACAGAAACATGGGTTATTGCGAAGATCGAGATCGAAGTAGGTGGCTTCAGATAGGCGTGGAACCATGGGTGGGTGGGTTTCAAGTCGGCGTGGGTGGCTTCAGACCAACGTGGGTGGCTTTAGCTCGGTGTGGGTTGTGTGTGGTCATGGGACGTGGGTGGCCGTCAGTGCTCGTGGCTAGCCGTGGGTCGGGTTTAGATTGCCGTCGAAGATCGAGATCGAAGTGGGTGGCTTTAGATTGACGTGGGACCATGGGTGGGTGGGTTTCAAGTCGGCGTGGGTGGCTTCAGCTCAGCGTGGGCCATGTGTGGTCGTGGGGCGCGGGTGGTCGTCGGTGCTCGTGGCTAGTCAGGTTCAGATCTCCGTGGGTTGAAAAAGCCGAGTAGAATGGGTTTTCTTGGTAGATTAGTTCTCTGTAACTTTATTTTTTTTTCAAAATTTTTGTTTTAACCGCTTTTATGTGTTTTGCTTGGTGAGTTTTTCTCTCTCTTTCTTCTTTGATGAGAAGGTGTAAAGGGTGTGCTTAAAACATTATGCTTGTTTTGTAAAGGGCTTATAAATTGAGTATTAGAGACTGGCTTTTCAAGTGGACACTAAGTGGATAAATGCCACATCAAAAGTGATCAGACCATGAAAATCTAGTTTTTGAGACTCGATTTATAGGCCCAAAATCGAGTCTTTAAGACTCAAGATGTTAGTAAAATATATACTTTTGAAACCGTGCCTACTGACTATGTTGTTTAGGAAATAGGCTTAATTCCCAATTTTGGCTATTGTCCTTTATACTTTAGTGTTGTTGCTGTTCTATTTTATAAAAACATCATTTTATTTTTGTTTTGTTTTGTTTTTAATTTTGGTTTGGTTCTGATCAATATGGCCTCTTACAAAAAACGAAGATCTACACCCAAAGGCTAGGGTTGTTCTTCAACAACAATGAATTATTGAAACAACCCAACAAATGTGTCGCCAACAAGAAATCATATCAACCCCATAAATTTCAAAGCCCACAACTGTAATCCCCAAAATCTGTCGCCTAATTCCCAAATCCATCCAAAAATTACTCTTTGCCGCCCCTCAAACCATCACTACAAGATGGTTTTCACCGTTTGGCCCCTTTCTTTCTCTGGTTTGGTCTTCTCCTCCACCTCTCTCTCAACCCACCTCTCAATTTTGCCGTTTGGCTGCTGCAACCAAATTACAACAGTGAATAGACTATGTTAGCAGTCGTGAAAAAATTATGAATAATCTTATGTCTCTAGATTTATTAAAAAGAAAAAAGAAAAAAAAAAAAAAAAAGAGAAGAAAGAAGAAGACCCTATTGTTAGAACTTAAATTTATATTGTCATTGGAGATAACATAACAGAGAGCATCTTCATCATGAAAACAGATTACACATTGCAAACCGGTTTAAGAAAGAATCATTTTAATTAAATATGAATTATGACAACACTGTAATTTGGTGTAGAAAGATGTTTCCTGTCACCCTTGGTATTGCACGATTAGTACCTTATACATTGGCTTAGCGAGTCAGCAAACTGTGATGCTTTTCTCGGTTTTAAAGTGGGAAAGTGTGAATGCAGTGAATACATTACAGGTATATATGCTTTATTTATTTGTGAAAGGGCATGAAGAGTTCTGGCCAACTATCAAAACTTTACATACCATTTTGAATTGCACCTCCACGTACCAAATTCTAGATTGGAAAATGGTTGATCTAGTTTCTAGATTTCATTATGAAATGCAACGCATTCCCTTTGAAACTGTCACACTCAGAATCTTGTTTTTTTCATAGGTGATTGATTATTCAATGTGTCAAAAGTTTAAGCGGTTAGAAAGTTGTAAACTTTGGATCTAGGGGCGCCTTGATGCATTTGGAGGCTTAAGGCGAAAATTGGTTAACTTGTTTCATATATAAAATTACTATTCATCAACATAAACCATGTAATTTTTTTTTAAGTTTATAAATACAAAAAATTTTGACAAAACATTTTATATTTATTGACGTGGCAGATTGATAGTAGTGAGTAAAAGAGTGATATTAGTATTGAATCTATTTGAAAACTAATAAAAGTTTGCTAACTTGACTATTGTAAAAAATGATGTGATTTTTTTTGTGAATTGCTTTCTTTCTTTTCTTTTTTCTTTTAGAAGTGCTACGTTTAGAATATTTTTCATGAAATATCTTAGGTGTTAAGTTGCTTCTTGTTTTCTAGTTGAACCTACCACTAAAATTATTTTTTTGCTGTCAATAACAACCTTTAACAATCTGCTATTAAGATTTTTTGTAAAAATATTGTGAAAAATGTTGTGAACATAACATTTCTTTCTCTTTTTTATTTGTTTTTCATTTGATAAGTTGGTTAATATTTTGGCTTAATTAATACTATTGGTTAAAATTTAGGGGCCTTTTTTTCACTTAGAGTCTTAGGTGCCCGCATCAATGGCTTATACCATTGAGCCGGCCCTGTTTGGATCTCAGATACTATGATAAATTACCTATTATTCCAAAAACTAAAATTGTTAAGAAATAATAAATTTAAAAATAATTCGAACAATATATAAGTGTGACACCCCAAGAATAGATATATACATGACTCACGTATATAGCCCATTGTACTCCTTAGAATTTCATTCAATTTTCACAAATGTGCAAGTATCTTAGTTTTCAAAATGGAATGAAGTGGACCAATATGCTTTTCAAATATGGCTCAACAAAAGTATAATAACAATAAATAAAATGTTTTAGTTTTTAGATATTACAAGCCATAGACTCACATGATGCGTGAGAATATATAATTATTTTTAATGTTAAATTTATTTTCCAAATTATGTTGTAGATAATTTGTTCTCTTTAAAAATTAAACAATTTATAAAAGTAATTTCTAGCTCTCTATTTTTACAAATATATAGTTTTATAATTTTTGGTATTTTGATTAATATTATTCTTTTTGAAGTGGTATTTATTTTTCTAACTATTGTTATTATTCATTATATTTTCCTAATTTCCTTTGGTAGAACTAAAATTATTAAGTTTCAGATGTATTATTCAAATTTCCCATTCACTTAAGTAGATTATTATCATAATCAAAACTCATCACATAATTAAAATTTATATTAGTCAAATAATTGATAGACACATTCAAATACATAGTCATTTAGATTGTGTTTTGATATAAACTCAAATTCTCATTTCCAAACTAACAAATAATTAACTCAGAAAAAGATCAAACCAGTTATATAGGGAGAGAGATGACTCGTGATGGGAAACTCAAAAAACACAACACCAAAACATATCAACCCAAAGTAAAGATATTAAAAAAATAAAAATTCATCAGCTTAAAGAAGAGTTGCAAGAAAGATTTAAAAATCTAGAGGTAGAGATAGCATAATCACATTTTTTTGGGAGAGAATTATGAGAGAGAATAGCAAATTTATAGAATAAAGTTTAATGAGAAGGATATTCAAATGAAATTTATAGTTGTAAACACCAAATTATCCAAGTCATGCTATGTAATAGAATAATATTATATCATTATATTTATAATAAAATAGGATCACATCTAAAAATCAAAGAAAAAAAAAAGATAATAGATTTATTTATTTTTAGTTTATATTTACTTAAAAAGAAATCACATTCTACCATTGTATTCATATCCATATAATAATGAAGTACTAGTATTCAAGGTCAAGTTGAAGGATCTAGCTTCGCTATTGCTTAAGAAGCCATGTCATTTTTCATCAACTTTAAGAGATTGAGATCATAAAAATTAAAAAATAAATTATTTATTTTTAATTTATACTCACCCATAATGGACTGAAGTGGACCAAACTAGATTGGACCAAATGAAACAAAGTGGACCAAATTGGAATGAATGGACTAAATTGGACTGAGTAGGACCTAAATGGACTGAATGAACCAAACTTGACTAAAATGGATTAAATTGGGCCGAACTGGACCAAATAAACCAAGTAGGCTGAATTGGACAGAAGTGGACCAAAGTAGACCTAATTAGACCGAAATAGACCAAATTGAACCAAAGTGGGTATTTGTTATCTCTATTTCTTGAAGTTGATGAAAATGTCATATGGCTCTCTAAGTAGGAGCAGAATTGGATCCTTTAACTTGGCCTTGAATACTAAATTAGCATACTGATATGAATAAAGTGATGAAATATGATTTTTTTTTTTTTTTTGGTAAGTGTAAACTAAAAATAAATAAATGTTGTCTTTGCACAAATTGTTTGCATTGCATGTATTTTCTATTATAAGTTACATTTAGGTTCAAGAATGTGTAAAGTCATGGTAGCTAAAAGTGATGGTCCTATCATTATTGGTAATTACAATTAATTTTGAGAATATGTGTAAAGGTATAATGCATTATATATATATATATATATGGGGAAAGAAAATGATAACATGAACATTGATGTGGCTCAATAGAAATATAACAACAATAAATGATACACTTCATTTTTTAAATATTATATAGATATAGATATTAAATGGGCAATGTGGGGGAATAAATGGGTCGGAGACATGCTAAACTTCTAATTAAATTGTACTCTCCAAATCAGGGGCAAAACCGAAATTTTTACTTTGGGGGGGTTGAGACTAAACTATCATATTGATTCAAAATTCAAGAAAAACTCACAGTACACCCCCCCCCCCCCCACCCACCCACCCGCCCACCCACCCACGTCTCTGATTTTTAATTCCACACACACACACATAAGTCTTAGATTTTTAATTCCAAAGTGAGTCATAATTCATATATATTGCATACAAAAGTTTCATTTCTACAAAATTGTCCTATTTGAAAGCTTTACATGTTTCTAAACTCTATTGAGTATACCAAAGTTTTCTAATTTGCTACAGTGATGTGTAACAATAATAAAAAAGAAATAAATATAAGCATTAACAAAACTAAACTATATTTACAAGAAAACAAAAATAAATTAAAGAAATAAATCATAAACCACAAGATAAACAAACAGAACTGAAAAGGGGAAGATCTGAATAAAGAATTTTGTGCGTTCAAATAAGAATACTATGCTTAATTTGCTTAGGGGTGGGAAACAATATGCATAATTCCTCCTTTACTCCTTTATTTGATCCAAAGAAGCTAAAGATACCCATATCAAATGCAATTTGGAGTCACTAATTAGGTAATTTAGTTTGGATTTGAAGCTGAAATTCTAAAGTTGAAACAAGAGTACAATGAATTTTTTTGTGGAGTAGAATCTATATGTGAAGTGAAGAGGACTGGGCGACTGGGTTTGTATAAGCCAAAGAAAAAGAATTTTGCTTGAGTTGTTGGAACTTTCAACTAGTAAAGGACTACAGGAAAAAAAAAAAAAAAAAGGTTTGGGAAGAAACTGATGAAGCTTCCAAATGAAGCCAATGCTAAAAGAGTGAAAGTCAAAGCTGAAAAAAATGAAAAGTGTGATTTGGGAAACCAGTCATGTATATCAGTATATCTGGGTCCAATTATTTTCTTTTGGAAACCAAGTCTTTATAACAATTTATTTTCTTGTGGGGCCAAGTCTTTATAAAATATTTGACAGTCCATATATTTACCTACTACTATTTAATTGTTTATAAAAAATTCAACAGTTCTAGTTGGTTGTGCTTTTACTTCATATCATGTCGCCTTCCTGGATATTTGCCTGTAATGAAAAGTCTCATTGTGGAGGGCTAACCTCCAGTCTTATACGCCAAGGTCAAAGATGGACGCCTCACCTGACTTAGCAAGTACAAATTGAAATTGTGCTTCTTGTTGACAATCGTAATCATTACATTTATTAGTCTTTTAGGATATTTTTAGGATATGCGGAAACCGGTAGATTTCAGACTTTCAGTTAGTTTAATTGGTAAAGTTTCTTGTAGTCGAATAAAAATTTTGAGATTGGATCCTTGCCTACGCTAAATAACTAATTAGTATCTTGGCCTAATGAGAAACACCAAAAAAAAAAAAACCAATTATTTCATCATCTTGTCATGTATTTTGATATGTTCATTCATCATATGAAAACATGATAACATGCATTAAATCATGGCATCGACTTGAATATGTCAAGTTAGATTATCTTTAGGATGAGGTTACATGTTATTTTGCTATGAGCTGCCTCCTACATTTGATTAGAGGTTTTTATTTCTTATTTATTTTATGGTTAATATTATTAGATTTGTGAATCAGTGTGTTTAGAATTTAAATAAAATTCTTGTTTCATCAAAATTTTGGGGTGAACCACATGAAATGATGTTGTACAGAATTTACATCAGGAAATTTCCAGCATTTTATTTTATTTTTGTGTCACATGAAATAATGAAAAACTACATATATGATATGATTTTCTTTCGTACATATCATTAACATTTGATTTCCTATTAGACATTAAATGGGTTTCTGCATTTTTTACTATGTAACTTGAAAACATTCACATGAAATGATTTAGAATTGCTTGAGAAGGTCAAAATCCCAAATTTGCTATGAAATTTGTCTTTTAAATGAAAACCATGGCACCTCCTCATACATGTAGGAATTTCATTTAGGATGTACATTTCAATCTCTTTACATTTTCATGCATTTCAATATTACCTATGTATCTTACGATAGGTTGATTGTTTTTCATTTTCCTTTTATATATTATTGACAAACACTCTTTGTTGTAAATGTTGAATGCATTGGATGTTATTTTACTGAATTTTCTAGGTTTTAATGTAATTGTGTGATGGAAAGATAGATTGTTTATATTGGTCATTGTACCTCTAACACCTTATCACTTTGTAACTTAGTCCTCAAGTTTGTCTAAGGAATATAAATTAGGTTTTATTTGATGTAATTTCCTGCTTTCGATTTTTTTCATTAGATTGCAATGAGGACACGAAATTTGTATTTTCCTTTATATTGGATTGTATTTAGAACCAAAATTATGTATTCTTTCTTCTTTCTATAGAAACTATTATAGTTTATTTCATTTTTTTGTAAAATTTATTTTGAGGCTTTTGTTAATTTTTTTCCTTTAACATAAATTAAAGTAAGTTATATATCCGCAACTGATCTCCACCATGAGACTCGTAATTTAGGTATGCTAAGAATCTCAGTCTCCTTTAGTCTCGGTTCTCATATTACAAATCCAAATCAACCCAAACAAAAGAAATCTTTAATCCGACAACAATCACGCAAAGAATGATTATATAAACCAATAAAACAAAATCATTTTGAACAAGGAATCCAAGCTTACAAGTTACAACTAAGAAGGTGAAATACACCAAAGGATAATACACATGAGAGCCTTATAGTAAAAAACAAACCGCAATGCAAGAGACAGGAAACCAACCACTATTGGCCAAATTCTGATACCATTATACAAATAAGAAAAGGTATTTCACCAAACGTTGCAAATGGTCACAACTATGGGCAATGAAAACTCAAGATGACCTATTTTTTGAATGAAGGCGGAGAAGAAGTAAACAATGAAGGGCTTGGGGGCACGGAAACTTCAATCACTCCCTCAAGCATTTGTGTGACCTTTTTCATTGAGGGCCTCAGTGAAGGATCTTCTTGAATACACCAAATCGCTACAATCACAAGCCTTTCTAGCCTCTTCATGTCATTCCTTGCCTCTTCATCATTTTCTATCAACTTATCTAATTTTTTATTTTTGTAGCATTCATAAGCCCAATCTACCAATGCCTCCTCTTCTCCTAGTGAAAATGCTACACTAGACTTGCAGCAAATGATCTCTAGTAACATCACACCAAAACTGTACACATCAACCTTAACCGAAATGGATGCTTTCGTAAACCATTCAGGTGCAAAGTATCCAATTGTCCCTCTTCGTGCTGTACGAGCTGCTCGACTTTGCTCTGCCAACAAAAGCTTTGCTAATCCAAAATCAGCAATCCTTGGCGTAAAGTACTCATCTAGGAGTATGTTTTGAGGCTTTATATCGCAGTGGATGATTTGGGTGCTGCACTCTTCATGTAAGTACATTAGGCCTCGTGCTATTCCAAAAGCAATTTGCACTCTTTGGTTCCAATGAGGCCTGGATATCCCAAAGAGAGAGCTAGCTAAAGAGCCATTACTCATGTACTCATATACCAGAAGCCGATGCTGCCCCTCATCACAATAGCCGAGCAAACGGACTAAATTCTTGTGATGAGTTTGACCGATCACGCTCACTTCCGTTCTGAATTCCTTCTCACCTTCTTCTACCACCTTACTTAACTTCTTGACCGCAACAAATCTTTTAGAATCTGATGGAAGGACTCCTTTATAAACAGTTCCGAAAGCACCTTTTCCCACTGTTTCCTTGAAGCCCCTGGTTGCTTCTTCGAGCTCTTTATATGTATAGCTTCTCACATTTGCGACTAGTGTGCTATCAATATTCCACGGCAATTTCTTCTTTTTATGGTACAAGTAGCAAACAGCCACAAAAATAGCTAAGAATAAAAGGATATTGAGGAATGCAGAGCTGCCAAGGAGTAGTGCCAAGACAACTACCATAGACTGCTGTTTCTTATCTGAATCTATATTTTTAGGTGTCTTGATGAGAAGTTTGCTAGTATTACTTTCAAGATACCTTCCATTGGACAGAGGATATTTCTTCTTCCAACATTGACTAGCCTTACCTTCATAAATGACCACAATACACAAGCAATCGTCAAGGCATAGCTGTCTACACCGTGTCTCATTAATCCCGGTAACAAGGTCGTAATCTGAGAACGGCCAATGCACATTTTTAAACTCTGTAAACTCCATATTTTCTTTTTGCTTTTCCCATCCAATTTGGCAGCTAGGCAATAAAAAATCTGGTTTGCACCCTGCAAAAATATTGGATTGGTCCACGGGAGAAAATCCCACAGGACAATCGCAAAATACTGGCCCACTCCCACTTGAATCACCTGCGGTACGGCAAAATCCGTTCGGTCCACAAAACCCACCTCCAGCATCAATAGGAGCACCAGTAAATGCAGCACAAATATCACTGGGAATGCTTTGCACCACAGTCCATGATGAAGAACAGCTCTCATACACACCACTTGGGGTGCTCACCTTTCTGGGGTGCCTGTACAATCTGAAGCCACCATCATAATCAACCCTAGCCAAGTAGTAGAAATCTTCTTTTGAGCCTGCAGGACTTTCCTTGGTAAGGTTGAACACGCTGTTTGTATTTTTTGCATCTCGGATGTAAATGTTTCCATCCTCGGTAAAGTTCAACTGTGATTCCCAGTTCAGTGTGCCGGTGGCAAAATAAGCCTTCTGATGGACTTCAGATGACAGAGATTTTGTCGGAGAATAAAGCACCAAATTGCCATCAAGCTGTAAAGAAAGCTGAAAGCGCCCATTCGAATAATTTGTTTTAGATTGACGAGACTTGAGTGCGGTACCCATGTACAATATTTGACCAGGCAAGATTGTATCAGTAGGCTCTTTGAAGCTTTCCCATATAGGATTATACTGCTCATCTAAGATCACCAAGTTCCCATTGTCCAGCAAACCCGCACAACTGGATTTGGAACCATTCGTTGGAGCCTTCCATAACTCATTGGTTCCAGCGTCGCTGAGAACAAACTCGTTGCTATTCAGCTTCAGTTTTGAACCTTGTGGTGCTGGTTTATTGCCATTTGCAGACCAAACTATGGCTGGTTCTTTGGTTTTATTAAACCAAACTGCAAGCAAGAATTGATACTTCTCTTTCTCACTACTTTCAACAGGATAGAATCCAAAGGAAAATTCACCTTTAGGGGACTGCATCAATGGGCCAGTCCCTAGCTCTGCAACTAAAGATAATTCCAGCGGTATGTTACTGCTACAGTTATTTATGGTGTAGGTGAAAACAGTGGGAAGGAGATCAGGAAGAAGCAAAAGCAAAAGCAAGAGAGAACAAATATGTGAAAGTGTTGAAGTAGTCATTGCAGTGGCTATATGGCTCATGGGTTTCTGGCTTAGAAAGAACCCATGGCAACCTTTATATAGAAGAAGACGTTTCAGGTTTATTTAGTCAAGTATTTGTTCTAAGTCTTTTGTTTGAAATTTCTAAGCATATTGAATTGAAAACCATATTGAATTGAGGAATGAGATTACTAAGAAATCTGAAGTTTGATTATTGTCTACATCATTTGATAATAAAAAACAATATAAAGTGACTTTATGCTTTTAAATTTCTAGTTTCATGTCAATTCCACACGGGTCATTGACTTTATGCATTTCCTCTACACAGGATGCACCTTGGACAAAACGTGACACCCTCCATGTATCTTCCTATTTTGATTTTAAGCCAATTTTTTAGAATCACATTTGGACTTTCAAGCTACAAAAAGCATGAGCCAAAATTGGACCATTTCAATGCGCCAAAAGTTATTTCTTAATGTGATCGTCTTGTTTGTTGAAGAGTCTGACGATAAGTAAACTTGAATTCGAATGCCTGACTTGGTTTTTTATTTTTAAAAATCCCCTTGCAATCATGAATCTGGTTGAATTTTCTCAAGCAATTTTGGTGTATTCTTTTGGATCCTATTTGGTGACCATCGGTAAGTCTCTTGGTATTGTCAAGGATGTAGGCTACAGATTTAGAAAAGCTAGTGACAGATATTGATGAACAGATTTATAGGACGACGTGTTCGTTTACAATTTACTTGTACGTCAATTGTTAGAAATATTTCAAAAAAGGTCATGTTAGTTACCGTGCTCTTAGAATAACTGGTAGGTTGTCCATGTGATGTACATATAATGTTCTAATATTTTATATAAATTTATTTTTGTAAAATATTATACATATATTATAGCATATTTATTATAAAATTTTGTTAGTAATGAGTTTATCATAAAAAGTAACAATTATAAATTGCACATATATATCTATTATAACTATTTTATTCAAGTAATAAGCAATAATTAACACAACTTTAGAGTAATATTGTATAATAAAAGTTGATTAAAGCATATTAATTCATTCTATATTATTGATTTTTATTATATGATGACATAATAAAAAGCTTCATTGAGAAAGTTTCATTAGGAAATCTTTTTTTTTTCTTCAATGCTTTGTTATTGCGGTATGGTGACGCTTCTTATCATCATCAGTTTCTCCATCTTCAACATTTGGAGTTTAGTCCGTCCATATTTGTTCAATTTTTGAGCTTTTATCACTTTTTCTTTTTGTTGCATTATTTGTGTTAATCACTAATGAATTGGCACCAGGAGATTCTTGATTCAAGTTGCAAAAATAAAAGGAATCAATTACCCTTGAGTCACAATGAATCAGTAGAATTAGAGCCTAGCAACACCAAAAATAGCTCCATCAATACACGAATTGCCCACTAAAATTTGTTTTCATACTTAGATAATATAATCTTAGACAACATTGATATTTTCAAAGTTTTACATTTATTTACGTAACTCTCCAGTTCACTTTTAGCTTTAATCTAATTGTTCTATTTCAGGTATTTTTATTATCTATTAATAAGCATGATTATACTGCAACTCTATAAAACTCTAACATTTCACTATAGGTCTAGCCATCATATATTCTACTATTCCTTAGAAGCCACATGATATATATGCATATCTGATCAACCTAATATTTATATCTATAAATCAAATAGTAGAAGCCACAATTTATAGTTCTGCCAATCCTAAAGCCTATGGAGGACCATATGGCTATTCGTACCATTCTTACCTAAGCAATATCAAAGCCTTAAGACTTTTAATTGATGCTGGGCATAAACATAGGAATGACTTGGTGGACTTAATTGACACGGTAAGTATTGTCAAAGCTAGCAAACCAATTATATTTGGATGCTATGATGCTTTTTGGCAAAAGGATTTAAAAACTTTAAATCTTCATAGCAAAAATATCATCATCATCATCATATATATATATATATATATATATATATATTCAATCTAATATTGAAAGCCACCAAAATAGCCTTAAATTATTACTCTAGTAGCCTATTGATCCCATGATGCCGTTGGACTAGTTTTAGACAACAATAAAAAGGTGATGGTTAATCGGTCAACAATTGAGGCTACGTGAGAATGCATATTAACCACAAGCACCTTTTTCCCTTCAACATGGTGACAAAGTCCAAGCCTATTACTCTATTTGGTTCAATTTCAAAGTCTCTTGACATATTGACCATTTCTTAGCTAATATAATACAGTTATAAGAGCCCTTTTCTATTAGTATAATGATGGTCTAGGTGTTAGGATGTGTGCCCTTAAATCCTATTGTATGACGCTATGTATGACTTAATGTTATGTTTAATAAAGTTGTTTTATTTTTATCTAAAATAATGGTAACATGAATATTTGGACATTATCATATAGTCCATGAGATGCATAGTATGTGATTTATGTGATTTAGTCACAGAGGATATAAATCACAAGTTCTTTGTAAACTCAGAATTTATAGTTCGTAGTTGGTGATGAAATTAGACATTTCATCTGCGAAGACTATAACGTATCAACTAAGATGATTTGTCTTGATCATGGAAGTGGTGACTTCTAGTTGATATGTTGATATGTTTTAAGAGTTAAGACATATTGAACTGGACCGTTGTGACATTTATTATTCTCTCAACGACTGTCAAATGAATAATAAATCTCATGACTTTTATTTGCATGAACTCTTAATCTTGAGAGAATAATGAACCTGATCATGACGTGTAAGTTGCTTTGATATATCAGGAGTGAGATATAAAATAACGGTAAAAACCTTAGTATGTTGGGCAGCCACATTTAGTGTTGATGGAATATATATTCTCAAGATGAAATTCATAGTCTCTTGATGGAGATATAAAATATTCCATTGAGATAAGTTTAATGGGTTCAGTTATTCAGAGAGTTAGGCCTAACCACTTTGGTAAGAAATTACTAAAGTATATATTTATAAAATTGGATTTCATAAATATATAATGAATAATTTTAAAGGATTAAACCGGGTACTCAAGGATAAGATGTAGTAATTTTCAAAGTGGTAGTCTATATTTATGACTTTGTATTACTACGAATATTTTATGAAGGGGTTGCGTGTATAATAAAGTCTTGGGATATAATTTATTAATAAGGCCTAGAGTGCAATTTTATTTATATAGTGGTATTAAATATAATTAATGGTAACTTTGGACTTGTCAAGAGTTGACGGAAAAGCCCAAAGCCCATTGGAGCTAGTGTCTTATTGGTCTTTTTTTGTCCCACTCCAAGTCACACACTAAAACCTAATTGGAAATACCCAATTAGATAATCAGTTAGTTATAAAGGGAGAAATATACATAATTTTTTATTTAATTTAATAAAAAAAAGAATCGTAGAGAAAAAGATAAAGTGTGAGACACATTTTCATTTTCCCTTTTGAAACTGATTGAGAGACCACACATCTTGGACATAAAGTGGAATTGGAGTGAAGATTAAAAGTGTTCCCAAGTGCTTCTAATCTTTGTTTTTAATTTCACCACACCAAGGTACGCTATCTTGTTCTTGAATTCTAATATTTACATAGTACATGTTGTCAATCATGAATGAAATAGATCATTGTTTGTTGCTTCTGCTGTGTGTTTTGTATGGGATACAAAACCAGATTTTAACCAACACTAGGTTCATGACTATTGCTAGCTATGACTATTCAAACTTCTTAAATCTAGAGCATGATAAAATCATACTTGTAGACTCCAACTCAATGCCACAGTGAAGAAAGGCAAAGTTCAATAGTCAGTTGAAGCAAAAGGAAGCCCCATTAATAAAATTCACGTGTGACTAAAGAGGAAGAAGATTAGTGTTTTATTTTATTTTATTTTTTAAAACCTTAACAAGGCCCATATATTTACTTATGCCACATCACTTGGGCTTCATATTCCATAGTACATATCTCATTTTTAATATCTTAGGCCCAAATCAATTTAATCCATTTAATTGTAGGCCTCTTTTATAATTTAGGTATAGTAATTAAATTGGTATCAAAACTATGAGATGTTACACTTAAAGCCCCTCCAATCAGACTACGACACATGTCACCAATCAAATTTCACCATGTATCGCTCACCTACCCCCAAATTCCTATAAATAGAAGCCTTCTTAAGGCATTTCAACACACACACACACACACACACACACCAAGAGATCTAGAGCACAAGTAGCATCAAAGAAGAATCAAAAGTATAGAAGCTTTAATTTGCTGGAATCAAGCCTTGAAGCCTCCAGAAACTTCAAGAAAAAGATCCTCAAATACGAAGAACATTTGAAGTAGAATCATCCAAGCTACCTGCCTAGATCTTAAAGTTTGCTGAAATCAAGCTCAAAAGCCTCTAGAAACCTCGACAAACCACAAATCAGTGAAGATCTATGGATCCAAGCCTCTAAAGCACCGAAGAACCTCCACCACAAACCTTCGAACATGAAGAAAGCACGAAGAACATGAAGAACAAAGAATTTCTAATAAGCTCATAGCCAGAGATTCATTGTAATTTTGTTTCAAAGGTATTCGATTCATCCTTTAGCCAAATTGAAGGATATTTGGTGTTTGAGTCAAAATCACATTATTACAATTCCAACCAATATGTCTTTTAAGGAGATCGAATCAGAGGATCACTCTTTTGTAATTTCAAAGAATTGTACCACATATTCATCAATGCAAATTTGCATTTGTGAAACTATTTTACTTGTTTGATTTATTTCAAACTAGAAATTTAGTCTTCTACAAATATTTCCAAAACTAATGCCTTTAATGTGTCTGTTAGCTTTTTCCTTTAAAAAATAACTTCCTATTATGATTCGATGAACAAGAACAACAAATAAAACAATTTTTATGGTAATAATTTGATTTTGACAGTTGCAACATGGGAGGATTTTTTTTTTTTAGTTTTTAATTTGACAGTTACAATGGAGAAATGAGATTTGAACTTTAGACACTTCTATTTGAAACACTAGGAAGTGTCAGTTAAACTACAAATTGACAAAAACAAAACTGTTCAAACATATATAAATAAAGGTTGCTTATAAGTTATAAACAAAACAAACTATTTACTCCTGTAACTGTTAACTAAGTGATATAGAACACAATTTACTATTTAATTATTATAAATTATTGATTTTGGTATTTGATTTGTAATTTTCGTTATTTTAGGTTTATGATTATTATTTCCTTGTTTTTAGGTGCTTTTAATGTTTTTTATGTCAAATTTGGTTCCTGTTACTGTTAGGTATTAATTAGGAGTTATTTTAGAATATATTTTCTTACCTGTCAAGTTTTACGGAGCCCTTAAATAGGCCCCTAAATCTATAAACGTTTTTCAGTATTATTAATGTTAATAAAAATTCTAACTTTTTTCCTTCTATTTTTTGGTGGATTCCAAACCCTTTCTCCTTGTGTATTTTAGGAATTCGTATGGGTTTGAGGTTATTTTCAAAAGCATACATGTTTTGTTTATGGTTTTCTAGAAGTAGACGTGCTTTGTTTCTTGATACTTCCGTAGGCCGCATTAGTTGGTATCAGAGCCTTGACTTATCATGGTTTGGTGTTCAACATATGAGATGGTAGCAATTCTAGTAACAAAAACTTAGCAAGTATTACGTGACGTATAGCCATCACTCACAAATATCTTTGCTAGGATGGCGCCCTTGAAGCAACCTTTTTGAAAATAGTAAATTACTCTTTTAATCGGTTTGTGTTTTTAAATTTAAAATTATTTAATTAAAAGATTTGGGTATTTTAGAGAGTTTAAGAATTTGTGTGAGGATATTTTTGTATGCAAAATGATGAAACCCAAACAAAGAATCTTATTATTAATAATGTAGATTAAAAATTTATAGATTAGAAAACACAAGATCTATAGAAGATCAAAGCCAAACCCGTTTGAAATGGGTTTTCTCCAAATCAAAACTAAGCTAAACTAAGCCGTAACCCAACCCCCACCTCCACGGTAGCTCTTCCCCCATTTAGACCAAACATGTCCCAACTACCTCCATCACTAGTCCAGTCAGTTCTAGAAACAATAGAAATAGTCCCCACAACCAAATCCCTAGAGCTACCCATCATCATTGATTTGGTCAAATCCATTTGGGATTTGTTTGGTCCAGATGGGGGAGGAGCTGCCTTTAGAGGTGATGGGTGGGTGAGGGCTCAATTTGAAATGGGTTTGGCTTGGGTTTTTCATAGATCATGTCCTTTGTTTTTGTTTTTATGTGTAATCTTTTAATATTAAGATTATTTCCACTTCACTTGAAAAATACAAAGTCATTGTTTTGTTAGCCACATAAGCAAGGAGATTATAGAAAATTAATAGAAGGATGAATGACACATTTTTTTTAACTTTAGAGACTAATAACAATTATTTGAAATTTTGGGAACATAAAACTCAAAGTCTAATCGTGTATTTTTGCCATTTTTATAAAGAAAATCAAGGCAAAAATCTGCTTTACATCCTATAACTTTCACCAATTGTTATAATAGTCCATTAACTTTGATGTAGGACAAAATCTATGATTTAATTAACAGAAGGATGAATGACTCTCATTCTTTAAAATTTAGAGACTAATAACAATTATTTGAAATTTTGGGACGAAAAGCATTCACTTGGTAAACTCCATAGTCTAATCATGTATTTTTGCCAGTTTTATGAACAAAATCAAGGCAAAAATCTACTTTACATCCTATAGCTTTCACCAATTATTATTTTATTCCATTAACTTTGATAAATTTTTATTTTAGTCCACAATGTTTAAATACTGTCATTTCGTTCCTTAACTTTGAACAATTGTCATTTTAGTCCACAAAATTTAAAAAATTTCAGCTTTGGGTAAGGTTGTCCACGGGTCAGGTTTGTGCCCAACCTAAACTCAATTCGATATTTTTGGGTGGATAAAATCAAAACATGAAACCAACCCAGAATTCTCATTGGATTGGCCAGTTCAGGTCGTTTCGGGTTGTATCGATCGGTTTTGGGTTTTGTCTTCTGGAACCAGATTTGGCCGGATTCGTTGAGATTTGGCCGGATCTCGAAGGATCTGGACTCGATCTCAATGGATCTCAATGAGATCTCGTTGAATCTGGTCTAGATCTCGATCGTCTAAGGATGTGAGAGAAATATCGTCGGTTAGTTTGGTTTCCGTCAAGTTTTGAAACCCAAAATTGTGCACCTTTTGGATTTTAACGTCGGAGACACCCTATTGGCCGTAGGTTGCTCTGAATGGGTCGGCATCAGTTCGGGCGGGGTCAAGTCGGTCAGTTCTAGTGGGTCACTAGTTCACCTGGAGAACCCTAGCTTTTGGGTTTAAATAAATTAATAAAATAATCATTTGTAATGATAACTTGGTGTGTGTAGGACAGGGAAATGCATAGGTCAGATATATAAAATTGTCAAATACTTGAAGAAGTTTAGATACCATTGTTTCTAAAATAAATTAAATAAAATTAAAAAAAAAAAACATTTTCTTGAAATTGCATATGGATAATATGAACTATCTATGATTGCAGTGATCAAAAAGGAGAAGCAAAGTTATATGATTTCTAGTTTGTCTATTCATTCCAGCCTAACCATATAATACTAAAGGAATTTTTTTTTTAAAAAAATTACTTCTTATATGTATGGATACAACTCTAAACTTAGAAGGTGTGTAAACTGTAGAGTGCATTTTAGCCTTAAAATTTTTAATACAGTGGGTTTTAATTGAAATTCTATTTTCAAAGTTTCAGGAAGTTTCAACAGACTACATTGATTAATTATAATCTGATAACCATTAGTTTAAAAACGTAATTTGTCATATGCCTCCTTAACTGCAAAAGTTCACCTTTTACTGCCGTTGAATATTAGAAGTTAGATCTATATGAATATCCCTACAAAGCTTCACAGAGGCCTCACTAAACAACTATGCAAATAGCAGCGTAAGAAAAATTTACAGACAACGCTAGAACCACGCAACTTTCTTCTTTTGATTTTAGACAGAAAAATCACATAAAAAATTGTTGAGATGACACTTATGGTTTGTTCTGTTTGTCGCCTATATGGACAAATAAAATCAATCTCTCTCTCTCTCTCTCTCTCTCTCTCTCTCTCTCTCTCTCTCTCTCTCTCAAGTGTGTGTTTTTAGTTCCGACATCAAATTGTTTCACTGCTCAGGGCTGGGGTTGATAAAAAAAAAATCACAAAGAAGCTGTCCTGGAAGAAATAACGAATTCAAATTTGATTGACTAGCGTGTTTCATTTCTTTTACTCTTTTAGAATTCTAAGTTGGGTTATTATTATTATTTTTATTTATTTATGATTTAATAGTCATAACTGGTAAGATTGAATGCTAGATATCTTTTTTGAAAATACCAAGAGGTGCCAATGAGTTGAGCTACAAGCCATTTGGAAGAATTCCAAGTTGGTTGACAAACATGATTGGTGTAGTTTGTTTCTTTTCCTTTTTTAGAATTGAAATTGGAACATGTTTGTCGTGATTTAATGAGGGAATACTGTGATTCTCAATCCCCTTGGGTTGCGGTTCTCACAATTACAAACCAAATCAACCCACACACAAGTATGCTTTAACCCCAAAAAAATCACAGCAAGAACAAATAAACAGACCCAAGAAAAAAAAATCAAATTGAACTAGGAATCCAAACTTACCAAGAAGGTGACAAACACAAAAGATAATTAACAAGCACAACACAAGACAACCTTGGTGCCAAGAACAAACCACAGTACAAACAGACAAATGCAAGAAGAAAACACTACAAGAAATTTGGCTATTTTCAACGGTTGGAACCGTCGAAAAAAGTATTAAAAACCGTCGAAAAAAGTATTTTCAACGATTGGAATGACCGTAGAGAACCGTTGTTAAAAACCGTGTCGAAAATATTTTTCTATAACCTATGCAAACGTTGAAAAAAATTATTACACATTTATCAACGGTTAATAACCGTTGAAATATATACACATAAACCTAGATTAAAGTATGCTTATTACTTTTATCCACAGGCTCTCAACCGTTGAAATAAGTATTTTCTTTTTAAAAAAAAAAAAAATTTGAATGCACCCTTTCACATTAATCAAAATTTAATAACTAAAAATCAATACAACTCAACTACTCTGCTTGCTATCCTTTACACTCTAAAACTTACATTGTTCATCTACCTTTCAAAATAGAAGATTCTTATAGCCTTTAACCTTCAAGACCAATTCATTGGAAATTTTAAAAACACATTAACTCGCATCTGCCATCCAGACATCTAGATCTATAGCTAGGTCCTCTTCAATACGCATGAGATCCCATTAATCACTAAGTTCTTTTGATGCTTGCAAAAAGTGCTATCCATCAGTCATTGTTATAAGTACCAAACCTGAACAAAAAGACAAATAAGGGTAGTTCATTTAGGAAGAAAATACACCTACCTAAAAAAATAAAATAAAATAAAACCAGCACAAAAAGTCACATATTAGCAATTTTTTTTTGATAGGTAAAAAGTCACATATTAGCAATTTACAAATGTATAGATGCAAACTTGGTATGTGAAAGTGAATGATTGGACTGAACTATCAACATTGTAAAAGAGGTAATTTATTCTATTAACATTTCCAAAATTCAAATTCAAACTGACCATATCAGAACAGAGCGAACTAGCTAAAACTAAAAGAAACACAATAAACAAAAACAAATAATTGTGCACATGCTTAACCAAAATCGTAGAACCACTCTATGAAGAACACAAACTCCCCAAAGATTGAGCAATTCACCAATGCTTATTGTTACCACTCTATGAAGAACACAAACTCCCCAAAGATTGAGCAATTCACCAATGCTTATTGTTATCCATTACCGCATAAGCCTTTGCTTTTAGATCAGCTAGATGAACATTCATTAGTAAATAACTATGGATGTCTGCAAAATCATCCAACTCAAATCTCAGAGAGAGTTATGAGGTTTACAGAGGAATTACCACCAAAATTTGAAGGAAAAAGGATGAGCCTGCCTAAGAAATATATCTAGCCAACCCCAATCAGTTTCACTAAAACCTATATGAGTCGAGATTGAGAAGCAACCCCACACAAAAACCAGAAAACATCACATAAATAATTAATTTTTAGAAGCAATAAGGACTTAAATTGAATTCCTGTGCTTAAGCCTTAGGCATGTAAATCAAGAATCATTTGATTAGATAAATTGAAATTGGAGTGCAACCCCAAGAAAGCCCTGATGAGGAAGACAGAGAAACAAAACAGACCTGGAACCAGAGACTGATGGAGATGGACGTGAATATTTTCTCTTTGGAGATATGCTGCAAACAACATATAAAATCTCATTTCAAATCTTACTTCGCAAAAACTATTTTACTAAAAAACCTATTTTACTTAACAAACCAAAAGTTAAAAGCTAACCTCCCACTCCTGCCACTATAGCTACGGCTGTGACAAGGGCTTCTCTACATGTAAGGACTTCTAGAGTAGCTCTGTCTTGAATCAGAATCACGGCTGCGACTTCTAGAGTAACTCCGCCTCGAATCATATGGTAATTCATTGTGAAAATGAAATAATAGATTAAATAGAACTCTCTTTTGATATAAAGTTTATCTCTTAAGGGTTTGTATATTAGGGATTTAATACAAATTCCCATCTTTACCAAAAGTTCAATCGGCATTCAAAGAAACCCCGTTACAAAGCCCATTCTTGGCTTTGGACCAAAACAGAGAAAACATATATATTAAAATCAGCTGTGTGATCTCAGAGAGAAAACCACTTATTAGGCCAACCAAAAATTTATATGCATTTTTAGTTTAAAACAACTGGAATTATAAATTTAGGAAGAAGGCCTAAGTTCAAGATTGATAATTGCAACTGACAGTTATTTTAATTTATAATGAAATGACTGGCGAGTAATTAAAGTTAGGGGGACAATTGAAATGGAAATGGACTACTAGCTGAACAAACTTTTTCATTGTGTTCAAACTCAACTATCATTCCGTTCCTCAAAAAAACTAGCTTTCCATTCAGCTGAGATTTGCTAGTAATGTCACAAATGGAAAATCTCAATGAACGCAATGGTTTTTTTGAATTAAAGTGTCTAAATTTTGGACTTTCTGAGTATGATGAGCAAATCAATGATGTTGGAGTGTGAGAGGAGACACTCTTTAAATTAAAGTTTCTTTTTCTAAAATTATTTACATGAAAAGCAATAAATCTATCAATCAAACTACTAGTCAAATATACTACCTAATAAAAATTTTAGACAGGAACGCATTACAAAAATTTCCATCATACCACTAAGGCAGCACATAATTCTTGCTCATTATACCACCGCATTTTTTTTTTCAGAGAAACCTCAAAGCTGAATTCCAAAAGACCATTGAAAAACACTCATGAAAAACGCATCAAACTCTGAATTCCAAAAGACCATTGAAAAACAAACCTAAATTATACAGTAAGAGTAATTATATTAATAAACAATAATTCTAGATTTGCAGTTTAATTATACAAGTTATATATACAAAAAATTCAAAAAAAAAAACAAAACGTTTATGCTATCTACGGAAAAACAAAGATATAGAAAATTGAAAGTTAGGTTTTCAAGGAGAACGTGAAATTGGATTCATCAATGTATAGAAGATACCTAATCAGAGGTTTGGATAGGGAAAAGTGTGAATATATACCAGATTTGGATGCGATTGTACCAACTCGGTGAATCTGAAGCAAAGAAATAGAAAATTGAAGATTAGGTTTTCAAGGAGAATGTGAAATTGGATTCATCAATGCATAGAAGATACCTAATCAGAGGTTTGGATAGGTAAAAGTGTGAATGTATACCAGGTTTAGATGCGATTGTACCAACTCGGTGAATCTGAAGCAAAGAAAAATCAACCAAAGTCAAAAACTCTGTTTGGTTGCCGAGAAAATAACAGAAAAACGCAAGGAAGGAAGAGAGAGGGAGAGAGAGAGAGAGAGAGAGAGAGAGAGAGAAAGAACGTGTGGGGAGCTGAGAGAGGTGTGAGCTATGAGCGAGAGCGAGACTGCGAGAGAGCCCCTTTGGAAATATATAGTGTTATTGTTTTTCAACGTTTTACCGTTGATACAAAATTTAATTTATTTTATCTACCGTTGATCGAGCTGTTGATTAAGTTATTCTCTCTTTTGACCCCCTTTTCCTACGGTGCCTGCAGAAAAAAAAAAAAAAAACTAAAATCAAATATTTTTTAATACTTTTTTTCAACAGTTATAACAATTGCAAAAATAAGATTATGAATTTCTTTATTTTTACTCAATTGTCACCAACAGTAAAAGATTAAACTTTTATTTACAATTTTTAGTGACCGTAAATATAAATATGTTGAAAAAACTCAAGTTTGTTGCAGTGCAACCAACCATCTATCAGCCCGACTCTAATACCATAACAAAAATAAGAATAAGTATTGCACCTAACCTTTAAAAGAGACTACTCAACACGCAGTCGTACGTACAAAGTTACCCATTATCATCTATCCCAAATGGTCACTTTCAACTGTGGACAATGGAAACTCAATAAAGGAACTAATTTTTGAAGGTGGCGAGGAAGTATACAGTGAAGGATTTGGGGGCACAAAAACTTCAATTACTCCCTCAAGCATTTGCGTGACCTTTTTCATAGACGGTCTCAGGGAAGGATCTTCTTGAATACGCCAAATTGCCACAATCACAGGCCTCTCTAGCCGCTTCATGTCATTGCTTGCCTCTTCATCATTTTCTATTAACTTTTCTAATTTTTTTTTTTTTAATTTTTTTAGCATTCGTAAGCCCAATCTATCAATGCCTCCTCTTCTTGCAATGCAAGCACAACGCTAGACTGTTAAATTACCGATTGTCCCTCACGTGTGGGCCGAAACTACCTTTGAATAGGTGAGGCCCAACACGTGAGAATTTAAATGGGAAGTAGAGTGGAGGAGACAAGGATCGAACTCAGGATCTCATGCTCTGATACCATGTTAAATTACCGATTGTCCCAAAAGCTTAAGCTATTGGGATATGGTAAATTTAATCATTTAACCAATACTTCTAACATAGACTTGCAAGATATGATCTCAAGTAACATCACACCAAAACTGTATACATCAACCTTAATGGAAATGGATGCTTCCCTAAACCATTCAGGTGCAAAGTACCCAACTGTCCCTCTTATTCCTGTCCGAGCTGCTAGAGCTTGCTTGGACAATAAAAGCTTTGTGTATCTAAAATCAACAATTCTTGGTGTAAAGTACTCGTCCAAGAGTATGTTTTGAGACTTTATGTTACAATGGATGATTTTGGTGTAGCACTCTTCATGTAAGTACATGAGGCCTCTGGCAATTCCAAAAGCAATCTGCACTCTCTGGTTCCAATGAGGCCAGGATATCCCATAGAGAAAGTCAGCTAAAGAGCCATTACTCATGTACTCAGATACCATAAATCGGTGCTGCCCCTCGTCACAATAACTGAGCAACTGGACTAAATTCTTGTGATGAATCTGACCGATCACACTCACTTCTGTTTTGAATTCCTTCTCACCTTCTTCTATCACCTTACCTAACTTCTTGACTGCAACAAATCTTTTAGAATCTGATGGAAGGACCCCTTTATAAACAGTTCCAAATGCACCTTTGCCCACTGTTTGCTTGAAGCCCCTGGTTGCTTCTTCGAGCTCTTTATATGTATAGCTTCTCACATTTGCTGCTAGTGTGCTACCAATATTCCACGGGAATTTCTTCTTTTTATGGTACAAGCAGTAAACAGCCAAAAAAATAGCTAAGAATAAAAGGATATTGAGGAATGCAGAGCTGCCAAGGAGTAGTGCCAAGACAAGAGTCTCAGAGTGGCCTTTCTTATAAACTGAACCATAACCTTTAGGTAACTTGATGAGAGATATTCTAGTAGTACCTGTACTTTGTCTTCCATTTGACAGTGGAGACTGCTTCATCCAACATACATTACCTGTATCTTCATAAACGACCACAGCACACAAGCAATCATCAAGGCATTCTTGTCTACACCTTGACTTGTTCATTCCAGGTCCTTGAAGAAGGTTGTAATCAGAGAACTGCCAATCCGTGTTTGGAAGCTCTATAAATTCTACAAGCTCTTTCGTTGCTTCCCATCCACTGTCACAGCTAGGCAGTGCAAAATTTGGTTTACACCCTAACCAATTGTTGGATTGGTCCATGGGAGAAAATCCAATAGGACGTTATCAAAAAACAGCATTTGAATTATTTGCTGAAGTACAGATGCTGTTGGGTCCGCAGAACCCACCACCACTACTATAACTAGCAAATGCAGCACAAAAATCGTCAGGAATGCCTTGCACTGCTGTCCATGATAAAGGACAGTTCCCACAGCTTGTGGCGTGCTCATTTTTGAGGTGTTTGTATAGTCTGAAGATCCCATCATAATCACTTCTAGCCATGTGGTAGAAATTTTTATTTGAGCCAGGATCTCACTTTGTAAGATTAAAGGTGTAGTTTGATTTTGCATCTTGGACGTTCAAGTATCCGGACTCAGTAAGCATCAACTGTGATTCCCTGTTCATTGTCATGGTGGCAAAATAAGGTTTCTCAAGTAGTTCAGATGGCATGAAAGAGAATAAAGCACGAAATTGCCATCAAGCTGTAAAGAAAGTTGGAAGCGCACTTTAGAATAATTAGATGATATCCCGCATGATGCGCAGACTACTTTATAGTTTAATTTGAAATCATTTTTATGTATATTAAAATTTAGATATAATACTTAATTAATACTTATTTTTTTGTATAATATTTATGTTTGCTCACAATATTGTTAATTTTGAAACTTGATTTTCTTAATTCATATTTTCTTAAAAAAAATTGTATAACACTATAAGATTATAATATATTATAATATCTACCGTTAAAAATAGATTTTATTTTTCAAATTGATTAAATGATTTTGAAATCTACAAATAAGAATTTAAAGTATATAATACTTTTATATCCTAAAATTACATAAATTTTAGCAATCTACCGAACACTTTCTCAACCACTCCATTCTAACAACCAAATATAGAGACCTTGATTACAAACACCCAATTAATTATCTCAATGAAATTAAGGAAATCATTTGTAGGTATCAACATAAAGAGAACGTGATTAAACAAAAAAAAATTTGCTAAAAACACATTCATTTATCTACATTTAATAGTCTTTAGATGAGCTTTCGTATTCTTTAAAAAAAAAAAGCGAAAACACTTTTAAATCACCATCAATTTTTGTTTTTATCACTATGGCTCATATCGAACAAAATAATAGTAAAATAAACTTACAAAGAAACATATAAATTACGAATTCTAACACAAAATTTTATTAAAAAAAATATAGCTAACTTCATAAATAATCAATTAGAATGTTTCCTTTTCTTTTCTTTAGTTTTTAAAAAAATACATCTATAACTTTCCCAAACCAAAATCTCAAACACCCAAAGACTCCAAGCGAATCAAAATCTTCACAAAGTCTACAATGTCTGACTTCAACATTAAAACCGTAAGTTACCGTTACTAAATAAAAAACATAAGCCCCCTTTCTTGGTCATAGCCTACTCATACAGGTTACTATCAAATGATACTACAATGTTGGAGTTATATAGGTGTCATTGAAAGGTTGAAAGTAAATGACATCATTTTTTTGTCTAAATGTGTTTGAGATGGGATGGTATGAAAGGCTATGGACATGTGTACATAAAGGAGTAGAAGTGAAAAGGGTGAATGGAAATGCAAAGAGTTTTTTGTGTTCGTGAGAAATGAAAAGTCTTGAAATATTGAACCAAATGAAACAAATAGTAGTCTTAAAACATTGAATAATAATGTAACAAAAATAGTCTTGAAACATTGAATCAAATGAAACAAATAGTAGTCTTAAGGGCATTTCAATTCTCTTCGTAGAGTACACCACATGGCAGAACCTCATACACTCTCGTATGAGGTCAAATCTGCACTCTATGTCTCTACCATTTGAAAAGAGTGTTTATCGGCACTTTGGCCATAATTTTCAGAATTTTTATATTTTTACACTTTATTTTCCTTTTTCTCTAATTTTATTATGATTTTTGGAATTTTAAAAATAAATTCGAGGTTTTTGATTATGATGGACTCTTCGTCTAATTGAATTAACCTTAAGCATGGTTAGCCTCTTTAAATTATTTAAATAATTATTTATCCATAAAATAAAATAATTAATTTTAATAATTTATAAATTTGCAATCATCCTATAGGATTATCTTATACTGGTATGTCCAATGATTGTTTTCCATTTCGACCAATAAGAATCAAGGGTTAACTTTTTCTTAGTTTTCTTAAGGACCAATAAAAATTAACCAAGTTTTTTTTTTTTTTTTTAAGAAGGAATAATTAACCAACTTTTTTATAGAGGATTTCAACACTAGTCAAGCTAATTGGAACCTGCATTAACTAACTTTAATTGCATGCATTAAAACCATATTTGAACCATTGAAAATTATTTCTTTGAACCACTTAATTTAATAAAAACCCAAGATATCCTTGAAAACTAGAAAGACTCCTGAGGTTGAACTTTCATAAATGAGAGATGCTAGTGAAGAAGAGGGAGTGGAAGCCCTTCAAGAACTTCTATCATCTGCTCATCTTCATTAAATAGAGGGGAAAAAAATGATATTTTTCTTCTTTCTGCACCAAGCTTGCTATGTGAGGTTCTTCCTCATACAATCATTATGTGAGACAATAATTGGACAAATAGACTACATAGTACATAGGCAAGTTTATCCCAAACTTCTTTGGACATTATCAATCTCTTTAACATGCTTTTGGTCATGTTACCACTATCTACCATGCATGTTGAGATTTGAGCAACACCTTCATTCAGATATTTCAATTATTAAAAAGAAATTGGTAACCCGCGAAAATTAAAATGATACTTTCTAGTTGGAAAAGTCATTCTCACCATGAATCTACTAGATCTGATACAATGTTTTTGAAGTTGGTGGACCTTTACATAATCACATTCCCAAACACTGATACACCACAAATAATGGAAGACAGACACACTTTCAAAGCACACTAGCAAAGATAGAATGAATAGAGAAGAGGATGAGATTTCTTGGTTTGGAATGGAGAAAAGCATGTGTATATATACTATACCATGCAATCTTAACTTCCACTATATTAAATTACATAATTTCAAAATTTTACTACCCCATAAAATAAATAATTTGAATCAAAGAGCTTCAAATCACGTATGGCTTGTTGGTACATTTGGTGTGACATGAAGAGAAGAAGAAAATAATTTATTCTTCTTATTTTTCCCTCTTTCTCCCTAATTTTGATCAATAATTTAAATGATCATGGACAAATGAGGCTTCTACCACGACCACCATAATAAAAGAAGTCGTTCTGTCTTAAGAGATTATAGCAACTGGGATTCGTAACGATTTCATGAATGTCTCTGGGTCCCCTGAGAACTTGTTCATGATCTATAACTTTGAGATTTTGGAAAAAACTAGCCCAGGAGGGCCCTTCTTCAGCGAAATGGCCATTGCCCATTTGTGTTGTGGTGTGCTGCCCACCAAACCTTTTGTTTATCACCTCTCCTCCCCATGAAACCCTTGCAGCTCTATTAGAAAGGAACGAGACTAGGGAGGATGGCCAATATCCCATTAGATACGTATTAGCAACTTGCAACCACCAGTGTCCATATACATTGTCCTACCTCATTGTACATGCCATGCAAATCAGTTTGTAATATTTTGAAAGATAAATGAAGGTATAAAGACTAATGAAAGAGGAAAAAACTGAAGCTTTTTGTGCAAAACAACATGGACACTTAAATTCCCTGTCTTAAAAAATAAGTTAGGTAAAAATAAATTGTGTATAGAAAATATATTGAAACTTTAAAATTTAAAAAGTTGTATATAAAAATAAATAAAAACGAGAAAAAGGAAATTCAAACATACAATGTTACAACTAAAAGTAGAAGAATTTCAAACATATCTATAACACTTGTTACGATGAATTTTTTCATGAGAAAAAAGAAATGACATATGATATCATCATTTATGTGTATCCAAAAATTAGAAGTATTTGATAAATTAATTAAATTGAAATATTGTACTACCTTAAAGACATATAAGTTGAGTGTAGTTTGGGCACCACCATATACAGAATAAGGCAGGAAGGTTGCCCCAAATGCCATCCGGTTGTCGACTTGAACAAAGCCAAGGCACTGCACATTGTAGCAACCGCTTCGGTAGCCATTATTCTGCAGCCATGATAATATATATGTGAAGACACTTTTCATAAATGAAAAATTATTTTGAACAAAAGAAACAATATAAACAATATAAATATGAATCACTCTGCAGCCATGATTTAAAAAAAAAAAAAAAAAAAATCAAAAGAGAAACAATATAAACATGGCTGGTGCTGGCAAGGAAGTCAAATATTTAAACACGTACAGTCCAATACGTGAAGAGTCTAGTCTCGTAATCCCCGTACAATTCATAGTAGACCTGTCTCTCCACACAAATAATTTTGTAAAAAATAGAAATTATTAGTAATTCAATGTTTTGAATGCGCCTGAAAGAAAAGCTGATAAATGAAATAATATATACCATCATTCCAGCTTCAATTGTATCAATGATTGCACCATTATTATCACCTGTCATCCAGAATTCAGCCAAGCTGAACTCATCTGGTTGCTGGACTTGGGGATTCCACAGGTTTATTTCTGCATTCATTCCATAATACGTCTCTCCTTCTCCTTCCTCTATAATCGTTGCATACTAGAAACTCAACCATAAAAATAAAGGTTGTGAGTGTTCATTTGAGTCGTTCATTATAGTAGATACCAATAAGCACAAATCAATTAATAATATTGGTTAAAAATTAAGTTGTACCTCATGGGTCGAGTAATCGATAACAGGGAAATTGTTATCATCATTAGGGATGCTATTGTGTTTTTTCCTTCCATAATTTGCTACAGAGCTTGCCCTTAATAAATCTTCTTCTTTAGTTCTTCTTATGGGAATGGTTCCTTCTGGGCAGCTTCCATTCAAGTGCCATGGCTGAGCAACTATGGGCTTGGAGTTTGAAGAGACGTTGTTGCTTTCTTTGAATAAAAACCCTTTTGGGTAAGAACCAGGTCTCATCTATGGTATACGACATAGATACCAATGCAAACCCAGCCCATACCATGCATACAATAATTATCAAATTAATATATCAAAAGAAATTTAGTTAATTAAACTAGTCACCTGAATTGTGTGATTTTTCAACAAAGGATGATCAAAAGCGGGCTGCTTCTTGATATCTACGCAATCAATTATATCTCCGTCCGGGCTCAGTATCAGATACATTTTCTTATCACACACGCAGATATTGGTTTGAATTCTCAGTGTAGTAATAAAATTACACTGCTATTGTACATGGGAGTCATGGAGACACCACAACCCAGGTGAATGATTCTTCAAAGACTAAAGCCGAAAATACTATATAGGACACAAACATGTTATATGAAGTGATTAATTGTAGGGAATTTCCACGAATTCCTAAACCTGTGAGAAACAAAAATATAGATAAAAACACACGCCAAAGAAAATAATCACACGCACAAGACAGTATTTACGTGGTTCGGCAATTTGCCTACGTCCACGGAGTTGCAGAGATTTCACTATTATCAGGGAAAATACAAGTTACGGCTACAAACTGTTTTTCTCCTCACAAAACCGACTACTTGCGGAAACCCTAATTAAAAACAACCTTTTATACTAAAAACAGGATTCACAATGAGCCAAACACAAACTAGGCTCCACAAAGCCCAACAAATCTCCCACTTGGAGACTAGTTCAATCACCAACATCAGCCACTATCTTCCAAACACAATCCCTCATCCCTGCAACTCATCCTTCTATCCTCAAGCTAGAAGGCCAACTGAAGCTGCACACAGCTTCAGCTTCTCAATAGTGACACCCTTAGTCAACATGTCTGCCGAATTCTTAGATCCACAAATCTTCTCAAGTATTACCAGCTTATCTTCAACAAGGTACTGGATAAAATGGTATTTAGTCTGTATATGCTTTGACTTTGAATGAAAAACCGAATTTTTAGCAAGAAAAATTGCACTCTGACTGTCACTGTGTAGAATACCCATCTCTTGCTTCTTACCCAATTCATCTAAGAAACCATGCCACCAAATCATCTCCTTCCTAGCTTCAGTTGCTGCAACATACTCAGCTTCTGTAGTAGACAAGGTAACAATCTTTTGCAAATTTGAGGCCCAAGATATAGTTGTACCACCCAGAGTAAATACAATCCCAGTAGTACTCTTTCTACTATCAATATCACCAGCAAAATCAGCATCTACATAACCCTGCAGTTTCAAATTTGCACCTGTAAAACAAAGACATGTATCTGATGAACCCCTCAGATATCTTAGAATCCACTTGACTGCCTCCCAATGCTGCTTTCCTGGCCTACTCATGAATCTGCTCACAACTCCCACTGCATGTGCAATGTCTGGCCTTGTACACACCATGGCATACATCAAGCTACCAATAGCTGAGGCATAGGACACCTTACTCATATAATCCCTTTCTTCTCCTTATCTTCTTCACTCATTTTCTGGACAGTGCTTTCAGTCAATTCATCTAAGTTGACAAACTCAGATTTATCTTGATCTACCCCAGTAACATTTGGCACTGCAGTTGACCTGTCCTTATACATAACCTGTTCATTAAATATTACATTTCTGCTTCTGATGATTTTCCTGTTTTGTTCATCCCAACACCTATAGCCAAATTTCTCATCACCATAGCCAATGAAAAAACATATTTTAGACTTTGCATCAAGTTTACTACGAGCATCAGAATCAACATGAACATAAGAAACACAACCAAAAACTTTTAAATGGGAAAACTTTACCTCTTTACCACTCCAAACCTCCTCAGGAAGTCTGAATTCCATAGGAACTGATGGTCCTCGGTTTATTAGGTAAGCTGCAGTGCTAACAACATCAGCCCAGAAAGTTTTTGGCAGTCCAGCATGCAACCTCATACTTCTAGCACGCTCATTGAGAGTTTTGTTCATGCGCTCAGCCACACCATTCTGCTGTGGTGTTCCAGGAATGGTCTTCTCCATTCTAATTCCCTGTGCTGCACAGTATTCACTGAACCCTCCATCTATATACTCACCTCCATTATCTGACATCAAACATTTTACTTTTAAACCTGTTTCTGTCTCAACCATAGCCTTCCATTTCTTAAAGGTTTCAAATACATCAGATTTATTTTTCAGAAAATAAACCCATACCTTTCTGCTTGAGTCATCAATGAAAGTAATGTAGTACCTTGAACCTCCAAGGGATGCAACCGGAGAAGGCCCCCACAAATCAGTATGCACTAGCTCCAATTTTTCAGCCTTCGGTGTCCTACCAGTTTTCAAGAAGCTCACCTTTTTCTGCTTTCCTAAGATGCAACTTTCACACATGTCAAAATCAACAGACTTCAATTCTGGTAGTTTCCCTTTTGACAACAGTATCTTCATCCCTTTCTCACTTATGTGACCAAGTCTGCGGTGCCATAGGCTTGTATCAGTACTTGTTTCAGCAACTGCAATTGTGTCTCTTGGACTTGAGGTCATATAGAGAGTACCAATCTTCTTTCCATGAGCCAACACTCTGGCTCCCTTTGTAACCTTCCAAGTACCACCAACAAATAGCATTGCATGCCCTTCATCATCAAGCTGTCCAACAGAAATCAGATTCCTCCTTAGGTCAGGAATATGTCGAACCTTCTCCAATAACCAAACAGACCCATTGGGCAACTTTATCCGGACGTCTCCCATACCCACAACATCCAAGACTGAACCATCAGCCAAATACACCTTACCAAAATCACCTGCAACATAATTCTGTATGATTTCTCGGTGTGGAGTGGTATGAAACGAAGCTCCTAAGTCCATAACCCAATCATCAAGTGGACTGTCTACTGCAAGAAGTAATGCATCATGTATCTCTTCTATTACAGTATTAGCAGAGTCATCTTCATTCTTCTTCTTAGGATTTCTGCATTGCTTCCTAAAGTGGTCTGTTTTCCCACAGTTCCAGCATTGTACTTGTTGGCCTGATCTAGATTTACTTCTGTTCCGGTTAGAATTTCTGGATTTTGATCTACCTCGGTTTGAATTTCTATCATTCCCTCTGCCTCTTGTCTCAAGATTTAGGGCAGAACCAGATCCAGAGGTTTCACCTGCATCTCTTCTTCGAACCTCTTCAGCCAGAATTAAATCTCGTATGTCGTTGTACTTCAGTTTTTCTTTTCCTGTAGAATTACTTACTGCCATCCTCATTGCCTCCCAACTGTTTGGCAAAGAAGCTAAAACGATCAGTGCACAGATCTCATCATCAAAATCAATTTCTACAGACGACAATTGATTTGTGATAGTGTTAAATTCATTCAGATGTTGTGCTACTGATGCGTTCTCTGCCATCTTCAAATTAAATAATTTCTTCATCAGATGCACCTTGTTGTTGGCTGACGGCTTTTCATACATACCGGACAAAGCCTTCATCAGATCTACAGTGGTCTTTTCCTTCACAACATTGTGTGCAACAGACCTAGACAGCGTTAACCTGATAACTCCCAGTACCTGTCTGTCAAGAAGAGCCCATTCCTCATCCTTCATAGTCGTAGGTTTTGTCCCCAAAAGAGGTAGATGCAATTTCCTCCCATAAAGATAATCTTCAATCTGCATCCTCCAATACGCAAAATCTGTGCCATCGAACTTTTCTATTCCAGACGCCTTTCCTGCTTCCTTTGCCATTGCTCCCACTCAAACCTAACCCTAGGCTCTGATACCAGTTGTAGGGAATTTCCACGAATTCCTAAACCTGTGAGAAACAAAAATATAGAGAAAAACACACGCCAAAGAAAATAATCACACGCACAAGACAGTATTTACATGGTTCGGCAATTTGCCTACGTCCACGGAGTTGCAGAGATTTCACTATTATCAGGGAAAATACAAGTTACGGCTACAAACTGTTTTTCTCCTCACAAAACCGACTACTTGCGGAAACCCTAATTAAAAACAACCTTTTATACTAAAAACAGGATTCACAATGGGCCAAACACAAACTAGGCTCCACAAAGCCCAACAATTAATAACCTCAATGGTTTTAAGAGCAGGCTTGTTAAGGCGCTTCAATTGCCGCTGAACCTCTAGTTTTTGTTTCTTATCAAAGATGGTGTTAGTGTTCCTAACTCCAACTGATGACATTGGTGTGAGAAAGAACAAGCACAAGGTGAACTTTACTGCCCTCATCCACCTCCTCCTACTTCCACAAGGCGATGCCATGAGTAACTAGATAATACTCGAATCAAGTGGCAGTAATAGCTAGCTTTGGTCGCCCCCTTTGCGATATTAAAATGTGTATTTGTTCATCTTCTTTATACTATTCCACATGCCATTTATCAATATATACATAAACAAACTTCTATACTAAGGATCACCTAATTTTTTACTATGTCTATATAAGACTTTAATTTAGCTATTTTACTTGAACTTTTTTAGCTTGTAAGTACAAATTCCTCGTTAAATTTCCTATAAATTAACTACTGCCATTCTTTGTTTTTGTCATTTTTATGATTGGTCAAAATTCAAGGAAAAATAATTTGTCCTCTTTGAACTTTTCCACAAGCTAAAAATATGGGAGGTTTGTTATTTTAAATTTTGCTTAAAGAAAATCATAAAATCAGAGAATACGAGATAAATGAGAAATTTAGTAATGATTTATGTTTTGGATGGTATCTAAAAATTTTGGTTATGTAAGACTTAGTGTCTCAAAAATTATAGACGAATCTCATTTTTGTTTTTTGAAGTAGAGATAAGAATGTAGCGGGAAGTGAGAAAAGTTTAGGTTTAAATTTTGTAAAAGAATTTTATTCTTTTTTTTTTTTGAAGAATGCATAAATGAAATTTCCTTATATGCCTTTATATTTATTTTAGGAGTAGTTTTAAATATCCTACAGACTTTTTATATGAGGAGTGCTTGTACTTCTGATAGCAAAGTATTAATCCCAAAATTTTGTGTTGCTCCTATGGATCCAAAACAATAAAGTATGCACCATCCAATTCCTTCAAACTTATGTAATCAAAAGGATCCCCTATGAAAATTACACTACTCACACATAGAAAATAACAAAATGATATAAAATTTATATCCAAGAGATGCGTAGATATATTTCCATATACCATGAAAATAAAAGTCATTGCGAAATGAAAAATCTATTCTTTCAAGATTGAAAAAGATATAGGTGGAAACACCATTTTAGTCTCTACATTTTAAGGTCATTGTCAATTTGGTCCCTACATTTAGGTAGTAGTCAATTTGGGGTCCCTACATGTTGGCTTGTCTAATGCTAAGGGTCCCCGACAGCAATTAGATGGAAAAAAAAAGCCACATCAACATTTTTATTATTATTAGATGATAAAAGAACTCACATTAGCATTTTTATATATCCTTTTACCAATTCTATCTTTTTCTTTATTGTTATTATTTAGTTTCTTGCCATTTCTTAGTAACCAAACACATTTTCATTTTAATTTTCTTGATTTTCTTTTTTACTTTCTTTACAATTTCTTGGTTGCCAAACAGCATACTTGCAATTTGATTCACCACCACTGATCCTAAAGTACCACCAGCCTAACAATTCAAAGTCAACACTGACCATAATCCATGACCACCAAACTTGATTTATCACCAACCCACAATCCAGCACTACCACCAAACTTCAAATCTGCTACTACCAAACTCATATCCACCCCCACAAAACACACAAACAAACGCAAATCCATCACCACCGCTCAAGGCAACTACTTCTCCAACGACTATGATCTCACTACATTTCTACACAAGGCAAACCCAAAATCCATCTCTAGTAGCCGATCTCATCTCATCTCTCTCCCAATGCCGATTATCGCGCAACTGTCTTAGGTTAAGCCCCAGCCGTCAGCGTCATCTTAACTGTAAGCCATGACTACATCCTCATGCGAAATGACAAAGGCTTCCATTATAGAGTTGGGTGTGTCCAAAATAAGTAGAGGTAGAGGGATTGAGCAAGCAAATGGTCGCTAGCGGCGGTGAATGGCGTGCAGCAAGTTGTAACGCCGATTTCGTCCTCTTCGTTTAGGGCTCTCTCTCTTGATTTGGGTTTAGCTTATATTTGGTGGGTTTGATCGTTTTCTTGGGTTTTGATTTGCTGAGCTAGTGTGATTTGGTGAGGGAGAAATAAAAAGATCCAAATTTTGGGTGGTTCATTCATGGTTTGTTGTCAAGAAAGCATAACTGTATAAGAGCATAAGAAATTAAGAATAGAAAAATAGCATAAAATAAGGATTAAGGTTAAGAATTAAGTTTTCTTTCTTTAAAATTAAGATTTTTTTTTTTTTTGTTTTCTGATAATAAGACATTAAAATTTTTTTCATTCATACAGTGATGAGGAATTTTTTAATATTAATTTAAGTTTATTATAGCCACATAAGCTTTAAGTGTGCCAATTATGCACAGTGTTAGCCACATAGCCATTTTCCATTTGTGAGTTAATAGTAGGGATCAAATTAGCTATAAGTTGAAAATAATAAGGACCAAATTCACTGTAACACTAAAATGTAAGGATCAAAATGGTGTTTTCACCAAAGATATATCTAAAAAACAAAAATTGGTAACAATTTCATATAAATAAATTATATAAAACTTATATTCAATTGATGCATAGATATAATGCCATAACATGAAAATATAAGTCATTGCAAAATGAAAAATATTTTCTATCAAGATTAAAAGAGATTTGTTTTTTTTCATTGGAAACAATTTTTAAAAAACAATGTTTTTTCTAGCATAGTTCGAACCTACTAAGAGGCATTATAAAACCCTATTCTAACAATAAGAAGATTCAAGAATAGACTTATGGAAGAATTAGAAATCAAATATCAATCTAATAAAACAATTATAAAAAGAGAACAATTGATTTGAATAATCAAAGTGTGAAAAACATGCTTGGATTGCATAATGGACAACTTACAACATTGGGGATTCACCCCAAGGCCTAACTTAGGTTCCTAAACTTCCATAGAAAATAAAAACTCTTAAAAATTGATGAAAAATAAGGTTTTCTAGCAGCCAAAAACCATGGCTGACCTCGCATCCCTTAATATTTATAAAATTCAAAACCCTTAAACACATGCCTCCCAAAAAGGAAAATATAAAATGTCAATTCCCGTTTTTCAACAATGGGTCAACTTCTAGACCATTTTTGGCCTTTAATACAACCGACTCTGAAGTTTTGGTAAACTACAAAGCTTTAGGTCTTTAAGATCTCTTTCCATGGCTACAAAAATCAAGACAATCTAATATAGGAGTAAAAAGATATGGCCAAAATACTAAAACTGGTCAGAATATTTCTATGCTAGGATCTATTACATCTTTAGCTCGAACGAATTTCTCTCTTTCCTTTTATGTTTCCACACATATTTTGTTGGGTTAAAATGATTTTACCCCTTGTAATTAATTAATTAATTACCCAAGTTAATTAATTAGATCAAATTTCATGCAATAGCGTGGCAACACAAACAAATCACCAAATTATTTAAATGCAGCAAAAAATAAATTTGATACAGGTGATTTCTTTATGAATGGGGAAAATCACTGAGGCAAAACTCACCAAATCACCTGGTGGAGTTTTGCCTCAGTGATTTTAAGGTCACCATCCCCAAGAATCCACTATTATCAATCACAAGCAGTTACAAGTATTAGGAATCTTACCAAATCCTTTGTTCTATCCCAAAATACCAACCTGCAGTTGAACCCTTACCCCAATACCCAATTGGACTTGTATTATAGTGGCAATCTTTCTGTTCAATGCACGAATCCCAATACGTGACTAACCAATGATGCACGGATCCTAGTACATGACTAACTCCAGCAACTTGAAGAAGGTTGTTGTCTGCAAAGTTCTTCACTTCATGCACAATGAAGATCAGGAAGCTTCTTGGTTACAAAACCCTTTGGTGTAAAAAAGCAATAGCTTCTTTTAGAGAGAATAAGGCACTAGATCACTCAATGCATGCGTGACAACCTTTAAAATAAGCCTTATATATGTCTAGGGTTGTGAGAAAAGAAACCCAACACATACACATTAGCTTGGGCCGAAAATTGGATCTAGAAATTCTGATTTCATAAGTCTCGATAGAAACAGCTTGTGTTAAGCTTCTGTCGAGCTTTGACTATAAACCTTGATAGAAGTCTTTCGGTCGAGATTGCAATCGAGATTTAATGAACAACTTTTCTTCACTTGTTTCTTGGTCAGATCTTCATGGCTTTAACACTTGACTTGAACATCATGTTTTTTGAAGTCCTAAACCCATCCTAGATCTGCTCAATTACAAGTAAAGTGCATTTTGTTAAAAGATTAGCCAATTGCATAAAATATGTCTCTAACATATATGACTCACTAAATTCTTCAAAAGCCACTTCTCATTTGATCTTCACCCTTGGATTCTGTTGGCTTCACATCTACGTGCTTAGCTCATTAATTTAAATCTCCTACAAAAGAAATATACATGTAATAAGTATATTTTAGAGAAAACTTGCAAACTCTCATATTTATGTATAAGTGTGAAAATAAACATAAAATAGATGTGATAATGCCTACCAAAATTAAGATAATATTGTACTTTTAAGCTATTATCATGATTGTTAGGCAAGAAAAATTGGTTAGCTCAATTGAACAGGCTTAAAGGGATAGCCTTGATCATAGCTGCTTTAGAAGCTAAGAACAACCTACCAATTTTATAATTGTTCCAGCACTTCACATCATGATTAATCAAACTTGGTACGAGAACATTAGAAGGTAAGTCAACCACATGGGATATAACTCTCCCTTGCCAAGGCCCAGGTAACAAATTATCTTGATATATTTTCACCTCCGATCCATTTCCTATCCTTTACTTCATACGTTTTCTAATGACATCACGCCCCTTAAAAATGCTTTTCCATGCAAAGGATCCTTTATTATCTTTGGTATAAAAAATGGAACTGTGGGAAAATTTTTTTGATTTGAAGAATCTGAAAAAGAGAGATTCCTGATTCTTCAACAACCGCCAAAATTGCTTTGGTAGCATGGCATCATTAAATTTTTGAAGCTCCCTAAACCCCATTCGTCCAACCGATTTAGGCCTACACATTTTGCTCCATTTTACCCAATGAATCTAGCTCCTAGTGCCTTGTTGTCCCCACCAAAACTTCCTAATCATTGCCTCTATTTCATGACAAAGTGTAATAGGAAGTTGAAACAGCGTATAGAATATGTAGGTGTTAGGATATATGCAAATCATGTTAAAAACATATGTCATTTAGAATTGGCTAATCCAATGACAAAACGCACTTTACTCATAATTTGGTAGATTTAGGATGTATTTAATACTTTAAGGAACAAGAGTTCAAGTCTAGTATTGAAGCCATACAAATCTGTCCAAGAAACAAGTGAAGAAGTGCTAATTCATTAAAGCTCAACAGTTGCTTGACAAATACTATCTATCGAGGCTCGACAGATACTATTTATCGAAAATTATGAAATTCAAATTTCTAGGTCAGATTTTCGGCCCATGCTGACATGTATGTGTAGGGTTTCTTTTCTCACAACCCTAGACATATATAATGCTTATTTTAAAGGCCGTCACGTAAGAGAATACAAGGAGAACATATGCAAAAAGTAACCGAGTGCCTTATCCTCTTTAAAAGAAGCTACCGCGTCTTTGCGCCTTAGGGTTTTGTAACCAAGTGCTTCTTAATCTTTATTATTAATGAAGTGAAGAACTTTGCAGCCAAAAATTTTCTTTAAGTTGGTGAGTTAGTCATGTACTGGGAACCGTGCATCATTGGTTAGTCATGTACTAGGATTAGTGCATTAAAAGGATGGCGTTCATGTCTTGAAGAGTTCAGAGGTTCTGAAGCGGTAGAAGGTTTCTGCTGTAAGTTCATCTACAGGGATTGTAGAGTCTAGGGACAAAGGTTTTGTACTAGATCTGAAACATCTCTTTACTATAGTGAATTGCTTTTTGGGAATCCCTAGATTTTTTACTCTGAAACTAGTTTATTTCATTGATTTTCTTGGATCATTATATCTTGTCTTATTTACTTTTTCGATGTGCATGATATTGATGTTTGTTTATTTTAACAAAGAATATTCAAAATAAATCTAATTAAAAACTTGAGTTTAAAACTTGTTAATTTTATCAACTAAGGTCTAAATTTCCCAATAGTAGGGATAGCTCGCACCACTGCCTTTAAGAAAACATCCCTACAAGCTTAGGATAATAGCTTCTCTTTTCAACCTTGAAGCTTAGGCCAAATCTTTTCTATGATATAGACCAACCTACCTTTTTTATTCCAGCCCATAAAGGAGGGATTGCCCAAATACTTCTCATACTACTTAATTTCTGGAACCCACAACAATTTTTAATGGAATCTTGAACTTCAACAGCTGTGGCTTTACTAAAAACAGGGTTGTTTTTGTCTCTATTCAATTTTTGATTGGATATTTCTTCATAAGTTGTGAGGAGGTGTTGGATATGATGACATTCCCTGATAGAAGCTCTGCAAAACAAAAGATTGTCTTCTGCAAACAATAAATGGGCTAATCTAGGCCCATTCCTGCGAATGGAATCCCTTTGATATCACCTGAAGCAGCAGCTTTGGTGAGTAAACCATGTAAACCCTCAGTACAGAAGGGGAAGAGATAGGGAGATAAAGGGCCCCCGCTGCCATATACCTTTAGTAGGGTGAATGATGTCTGTAGGTTCCTTATTAATCAAGATGGAATAGGAGACAGTAGCAATGCACTCCATCATTAAAGCGACCTATTTACGGTGAAAACCCATTTTTTTCAACAAACAATCCAGGAAAGACCATTCAACATGATCATACACCTTACTAATATCACGATTAAGAGTCATGAAACTTGGTGTGGGCACAACGTGCAGTTGTGCCACTTTTGGGGAGTACACCTTAGTCGAGGGTGGAGAAAAGGAGTCGCCACCTAGTTTTATAGTCTAGGAACTATGAATATAGCACCCTAACATGGAAGAACTAATCTTACTACCAGAGTATGGGTTAAGAGTTTGGGTATGGTCTTGGGAAGGTGTTAGGCACCTAAAACCACCCAACCCGTGGGTCAGCTTCTACTCATTGTGTCCTACGTCTTAATCCTATTAAAGGCACATTCAATATTGCATCTTAAACACACCCACAAACTAGCATACATCTAAGCATGTAACATGGCATTTCATCCCAAAACCTAACATTCATCTATCATGCTAATTAACCAACCCTAACATACATCTATCATCACATCTCATCACATCATAAACCCTAGCATGCATCTATCATGGCACTCATCTCAAGCCTAGTATACATCTACTGCGCATATCCTATCATCTCATCAAAGGTAGAAAACAAACCATGGCAGAAACATGGTGACAGGCCACAAACGCGTTGACCCCTTGTGATAAATTAAATGATTAATTAGTTAAGTTATTAATTAATCAAGTTATCATGCAAATTATAGTGGCAGCACAAACAAATCACCAATAACTATAGTACGCAGCGGAAAATAAAAGACACGGTGATTTGTTTACGAATGGGGAAAACCTAACGGCAAAAACCCCACCAGGTGATTTAAGGTCACCACTCCCGAAACTCCACTATTATCACAGCAAACGATTACAAGCAAGGAATCCCAAGTACCTTAACAACCTACAGTTGAATCCTTACCCCAATACCTAATTAGACTTGCTCTGTAGTGACAGTTTCTCCTTTCAATGCACGGCTCCCAAGTATGTGACTAACCAATTGCGCGGATCCCAGTACGCGACTTCAATTCACCAACTAGAGAGAGAGTTGTTGGCTGCAAAGTTCTTCAAATCATCCATACGATAAATATCAGGAAGATGCTTAGTTACAAAACCCTACGGTGCACATTACATAGCAACTTCTTCACAAAGGATGAACTAGGGTATGAACTTTGTCTTTTTTATCACAAATTGCATGAACAAGAATTACTCAATACTTGTGCAACTTGCATCTGTTTGACGGCCCTTAAAACAATCCTTTTATATGTCTAGGGTTAGGAGAAAAGAAGTCCCAAAGACACATTCATGGATTGAAATTAAAACATAATTGAAAATCTGTTTTCTTTAAATCTCGACAGATAGAGGTGTCGAGGATCTGTCGAGAAGCTGTTGAAACTCGGGCTAAAACAGCTTCTTAAAGCTCGATAGATGCATGTGTCAAGACAGGTGTCGAGCTTTAGTAAACTTGCACTTCCTTGCTTGTTTCTTGGACAGACTTGATAACTTCAACACTTAGTCTTGAAATACTGTTTCTTGACGCGTTAAACATATCCTAAATCTACCCAATTACAAGTAAAGTGCATTTTGTCAAAGGATAAGCCAATTAGATAAAATAGTGACATATGTCAACAACTTGAACTACATATGTCCTAACAATCTCCCCCTTTGGCAATCCGTGACAAAACCACAACAAACAAATGAAGATATGAGAGAAGTCATAAAACACTTTAACTTATATTCACTTGTTACATATAATAAAATCTATCCTAATACAAACTTTTGTAAAACTTTGCAAAAAGAGAGTTTATGGCAAGTAGACTTTGACAACCTATATTTCTGAAACACTTATAAACGAAACACATCAAGGTATCTTTGTGTGAAGTAGAAATAATAGATTGCGTACAAGTAAAAGAAACATGTGTATAAAGACAGAAAAGAAACAACGCATGGACAGATAGGTGAAAGAAACATACATCATCATATATATCAAGAAATAAGTACAATGTATTTTAATACATGATCAATGTATCTCTAAAAAGATAGAAAAGAAAAAAATACATATGATCCTCACTACATCCCTTAAATCAACACTCCCCCTATCAAAAATGTCCTATACTAGCTCTCCCCCTAAGTATGACTACTCTCATACACCAAAACTACTCCCCCTTTTTGTCACAAGTGACAAAAGGTAAAGTGTCAAGTAGATATCTCATCAGAAGAGCTCGCATCTCCATCATCATCATCCGAAGCATCATCGTCATCACCGTCATCGTCAGCCTCAGTCTCAGAGGAAACATGAGGTGGCGGAGGAGAAGCCTCTGGAGCAAAGCCGCCCAAAGTCACCTGTCGCCTAGCGATGTGACCGACACGAACGTTCACCTGATACAACTCCGTGGAGAGAGTATCGAGGCGAGCATCCATGCGTTGAAGCTGTGCCATGATGTCTCCTAGAGTGACGTCGCTCGAAGAAGAAGGAGCAGATGTCGCTCGAGTAGATCTGGAAGTAGTCGGACGGGAGGAATGAATAGCAGGATCTGACTGTCTCGATCTGAACTGTGCCTCGCTACGTTTTACGGTAGCGGCGTCTATGGCAGACATGACATAATATGGATCGGACGAAGGAAAGGGGATGGAAAAACAGCGAAGTATCCTCGTGATAGCAGAAGGGAAAATGAGCTTATCAAGGGTGGTTGTATCTCTATAGACATCTATGATAGAGAAGATAAAGTGAGAAGGGAAGTCTATAGTGAGATGCTCTAAGAGGGATAACAAAAATCGAGCACGAGGCTCTGTGATAGAGTTGTAGTGAGAAAGTGGATGCAAAAAAAAGTCATCACCATGTTAAGGAAATGAGGACCTTTAGCAAAAGGCCGACATGGTGTGTACTGATGATCTCCCCAAGAGGAAGGACGCTCACAGAATGCCGAGATCATCTCGTCTTTGGACACAGTCCATAGACGCTCACAACTAAGGTAATCAGGATGATCCACCCTAGGAACATGAAGAACCTCGGAGACTAACTCTAAGGTGACAGCAAAGCGCGTATCTCGAATGCTAGAGTAGAAGAGAGGTACTGAAGAATCAATCCCGTGGATGTTGGAGTAGAACTCCTGTATCAACACGAGAGGACAGGTGACCGGGACGTCACACAATGACTCCCAAGCCCGACTGTGAATGACATCGGGTAGGTCAGTGTCGACAAAGTCTGCCAGGATAACGTGGCGTTCCAAATGAACATCTCGTTTAGAGAAGTTCTCCGAGAAGTCCTTATGGGCTTTCTCATCACGGAACCGAATAGACAACGGAGTGGAATCCGAAGAAGAAGATCCCTTAGAACGCAAAGGGTTCTGGGATGGAATAGACTTACGTTTAGGTGCCATAGATACTAGTAATACAAACATAGAGAGGGGGAAGAAAAAAGAGAAACACACAGAAAAGTCCCAAACAGTTCAATATAGGAAGAATATATTGAAAAGAAAGAACGTATGCATTGGAAATGCATGAACATGTGACATGCAATTTAAAAACATCATGGGCTCAGCCTAATCCAAATCTAACAGCACACAACAAGTTTGCACACATCTATACGCATGAAAATACAATTAGAATGCTAATGTGATGCAATGCATGTAGTTTTAAAGATCAAATTTATAAAACCAACCCAAAAATTTCATGAAAACTTCAACAATTTTGAAAAACCCCAAAAATTTTCAAAAATCTCAAAACCTAGGGTTTTAAAACATGAAATGCATGAAGAATGGAAGAATAGATGCTTACCAAGTGAGGAGAAACAAAAAACACTTGAATAATCCTTAGAAAGAGGTTTGGAGAGAGTGAGAATGGTTTTGGGAGAGAAAACACGAGCTATCGAGTGAGAGAGATCGAGTGAAATGAGAGAAAATCGCGAGGAAATATTATATAGCCCTTCAGTAATTCTCGACAGATGTAGGTATCGAGAGGTGTCGAGACAGCTATTGAGGTAGGTGTCAAGAAAATGAACTTCGACAGATGAAGCTATCGAGGTCATGTGTCGCGAAAGAATGATCAAGCATGAAGGAATCTCGATCGATCTAGAAGCTGTCGAGCAGACAGAAAGTTTCTCGATCGATCCACCAGGTGTCAAGAATGTGTCAAGACTGCGTTGGGAAAACAGACTAAGAAGCTTGACAAACAGCTAGGTGTCGAGAGGTGTCGAGGAGGTGTCGAGATACCTTAAAAATAGTTTTTCAAGAGAGGAAAAAACAGACATGAATGCAATCACGCATGCAACTCAACCAAAGATTCAAACAACACATTTAGCTCTCAAAATCATCTCTCAACAAGAATTTTATGCACATGTATCTCAAAACACGCACACACACACACACTAAACAAGTCTAACCAATTTTATATTTTAAAAATGAGTTAAGACAGTTTAATGAGTATACATTAACATATGTAAACCTTGTGATGACCAAATCACATTGTACCTGCACATGTATCAAGAATAGCAAAAAATATTGCGTGTTGTGTGTGAAAACATCGCAAGATTGCATAAGTGTCTCAAAGTTATGACGATTTGAGATATGAGAAAATCACTTTAACTCACACACAATCATAACCATTTGATGGGGACTATCACCTTCGAGGTACATCCTATAACTCCCACATCTCCTAGAAAACACGTTTGCAACCATATTTTAAAGCATTTTTAATCTTTTTGCTTTTATTTCTTTGCACATTTTCTTTTATTAAGCACATCATGCATGGGCATATAAGAGAAAGAAAAAAAAATACCTAATTATGTTAAGCTTTTGACATTGCACTTTTGCTATGCCGAAGCATATAGATGTCATTGACATTGCACTTTTGCTATGCCGAAACATACAGATGTCATATCATGATTGACGAGTAACAGTGGTGAGATGGTTATTTATGCCTTTCTCTTAGGATTTTCTAGTCCTACCCGTCAAAAAGAGTGATACGAGTGTTAAGTAGAAGAGATCACTTAACCTTACTCATCACAAACAAAGAGCTACAAAGCTCACTTGCTTAGTTATGCAAAAGAATGCTCATCTAAGCTACAGATGATACAAAGTTTAGAAAACTCTATTTCAATGGCCATTTTAAAAGTTCACATGAACCAATGCACACAAACACACATTGTTTTTGTATTTTTCAATTTTTCAATTTTTTTGATTTTATTTTATCAGAAAAGCAAAAAAATAAAACACAAAACTGAAAACACACAAACAAAAACAAGTTAAAGAAAGCAAAACAGTGCATAAAACTAGACTGACTCAAAATAGTAAAGAAACACACAAGTAATGCAACACAGAAAAATGGGGAGAGAGAAGAAGAAGTGACTAAAATCACTTAGAGCTCTTTTTCTTCCATACCTTGGAAGAACCTTTCCTTTTAGTCAACCCTTGAACCGATGACGAGGAGGAAGAGTTTAAACCGTTCAAGTTCGAAAGGAACATGAGGGCTTTAAGAATGTCTCCAAGAGGAGCGAAAGAGGTCTGAACCTGATTTTGGTTCCCAGATGCTATCATGCCATTGCTTTGTTGAGTGGCTAGCCACTTGTAGCAATTTGGTCGAGTATGACCAGCAACACCACAATGATAACAGAGATGCTGCTTCTTCTGTTTAGGCTTTTAGAGATAGTCTTCTTAGTCCTAGGGTTTCTAGTTTCCCTTTTCTCAACTTTAGGGGCTGCTCCTAGGATAGACTTGCCCTTATCTACGTTCTCACTTGCTAATTCAGTTTTAACATTTTATCCTTAGTTTTAATGTTATTAGCAGGTGGAACAAAAACAATAGTACTAGCAAAAGGAGTATTAGAGAGAGAGAATTCATATCCCAATCCAATACGATTCGAAGAAGATTTCTGAACACTTAGCATCTCATCCAGCTTTGCACATGATGTCCTTTCCAATTGTGCTCTGACTTAAAATAGCTCCGCTTCAAGCTTTTTGGTCCTCTCAGCCAAGAAATTGTTTTCGAACCTCAATGCTCCAATTGTCTGATTTGCTTGATCAACCTTAGTGGAAAGCTCCTCATGGTCAAGTTCCACATCACTGAGCTTCTTGGTGGCCAGCCTATAGAGTTTCTCATGCTTCTCAGAAAGCTTGTACAGTTTCTCATAGGTGGTATGGATATCATCTTGATCATCCATAGTCTCAAATTTGGCATCTACCAATTCCTTTTCTTCATCAACTTCTTCAGTAACCCCATCAGTGAGATTAACAGTGGTAGTGAAGGCATTCAAGATTCTGTCATCTTCATTTTTGGAATCATCCTCGGGCTCCGTGTCGCTTAAGGTAACAGCAAGTGCCTTGCTCTTCCCTATACTCTTAAGGTACGTAAGACACTCTTGTTTCATATTTCCGAAGCCTTGACACCCAAAGCATTTTGGTCTAGCGGGAACAGTATACTGATCGTCATCCTTGACATCCTTCTTCCCTTTATCTGAAATCTTGAATTGAGAAGAACTGGATTGCCTACGGTCTTTGTTGAAGCCTTTTCCATTGGCATTCTTCGTGAATTTCTTGAATTGCCTTGTAATATAGGACTTCATTTTATAATCTTCATCGTCAAAAGAATTGTCTGTATCACTACTCTTGGCTTTTAGTGCCATGCTCTTGCCCTTTCTTAACTTGCCTATCCTAGTTAGCCCTAACTCGTAGGTTTGCAAGTTTCCAACCAGCTCAGTCAGAGGAATTCTGTCAATATCCTTCGATTCCTAGATCGTCGTGATCTTAACATGGAATCTCCCGGGCAGCGATCTGAGCACTTTCCTTACTATCTTGGGTTCAGGAATGATTTTTCCAAGATTGAAAGCTGAGTTCACTATGTCTTTGAGCTTTGCATAGAACTCATCAAATGACTCATCCTCCTCCATCTTAATTTCTTCAAAGCTTGTTGTGAGCCTCTGTAGCTTTGAATCCTTGACAGCCTTAGTTCCCTCATAGGTTGTCTGGAGAATGGTCCATGCTTCCTTAGTAGTTTCTGTTAAGGAAATTTTCTTGAACTCCTCATTGGTGACTGCACTGAATAGGGCATTCAATGCTCTGCTGTTGAAATTTGCCGCCTTGATCTTGGCATCATCCCAATCGGCCGGCGCTTCTGTAGGCTTAGTCCAGCCTATCTCCACAGCTTGCCACACTTTCTCATCTAAAGACTGCAAGAAAGCTTTCATGCGTACTTTCCAGTATGCATAGTTAGTGCCATTAAATAATGGAGGTAGAATAAGAGATTGACCTCTATCCATGACAGCAGGGGTCAATAGATTACACACAAGGATTAAACCCTAATCAGAGTGTGCTTGCTCTGATACCACTTGACAGGCCACAAACGCGTTGACCCCTTGTGATAAATCAAATTGATTAATTAGTCAAGTTATTAATTAATCAAGTTATCATGCAAATTCACGTGACAGCACAAACAAATCACCAATAACTATAGTATGCAGCGGAAAATAAAAGACACGGTGATTTGTTTACGAATGGGGAAAATCTGATGGCAAAAACCCTACCGGGTGATTTAAGGTCACCACTCCCGAAACTCTACTATTATCACAGCAAGCGATTACAAGCAAAGAATCCCAAGTACCTTACCAACCTACAATTGAACCCTTACCCCAATACCCAATTAGACTTGCTCTGTAGTGACAGTTTCTCCTTTCAATGCACGGCTCCCAAGTACCTGACTAACCAATTGCGCAAATCCCAGTATGCGACTTCAATTCACCAACTAGAGAGAGAGTTGTTGGCTGCAAAGTTCTTAAAATCATCCACACGATGAATATCAGGAAGATGCTTGGTTACAAAACCCTACGGTGCACATTACACAGCAACTTCTTCACAAAGGATGAACTAGGGCATGAACTTCATCTTTTTTTATCACAAATTGCATGAACAAGAATTACTCAATGCTTGTGCAACTTGCTTCTGTTTGACGGCCCTTAAAACAATCTTTTTATATGTCTAGGGTTAGGAGAAAAGAAGTCCCAAAGACACATTCACGGATTGAAATTAAAACAGAACTGAAAATCTGTTTTCTTTAAATCTCGACAGATATAGGTGTCGAGGATCTGTCGAGAAGCTGTCGAGGCTTGGGCTAAAACAGCTTCTTCAAACTCGATAGATGCATGTGTCGAGACAGGTGTCGAGCTTTAGTAAACTTGCACTTCCTTGCTTGTTTCTTGGACAGACTTGATGACTTCAACACTTAGTCTTGAAACACTATTTCTTGACGCGTTAAACATATCCTAAATCTACCCAATTACAAGTAAAGTGCGTTTTGTCAAAAGATAAGCCAATTACATAAAAAAGTGACATATGTCAACAACTTGAACTACATATGTCCTAACACATGGCAACAAAGTATTACTTATCAAATGTATCCTAAACATCTAGGCATGAAATCGAGCATCAAACAAACATATTCATCATTTAAAATGCATGTTCATGCCAATGCATGTCTTACCTCACTGCATCACAACATTGATGGCATTAATGCATGTTCATGGTATCAAAGCAAGAAACAAAGAAAAAACCCTAATCTAGCATGTTAAAGACAAACAAACAACTAAATAGAGAAATAGAGACTTAGAAAGCATAAACTAGATTAAAACATGAGCATATAACATGAAAGAAACAAAGAAACAGAAACAGAAAACCTGACTTAAGGTTCTAGGCATAAGTATGCGTGCGCATACATAGGCCAGCGTATGCAACCCAGTTGTATGCATCACATACTACAAGTCTGCATGCGTGTACAAAATCATGCGTACGCAGACAGAATGGAAGAACCCTAACCCAAAACATAAGAACACAAAAAATAGAGTAGAACTTAAAACTAACAAATCTAACAACCTAACATGTTTTAAAACATAAAAATACAAAAACCTAAACTAAACAAACATATTAGCACATAAATAAAGTAGGAAAACAGATTAAAAAATGATTAAAAGCATAAATGAAAGGAAAAGAGGTTAGAACATATACCTCAAAACAAGAAGCTTTTTAAGCTTGATTTTGACAGTTCTCTTCAGTCCATCTTTTCACAATCTAATATAATAGTGATTATTAATTTGAAAATCAAAAGATCAAGACTAGTAAAGATCCCAATTAAAAAAAAATGATATGAGGATATTTTGTGAAAAACTCCCTCTATGATTCATTATTGCTAGTGAATCTTATGGTTTCCCTTAGGATTTTCTATGTGTTTTGAAAAGGTGTTATGTATGGCTTTATAAAATGGGAAAATAGGGGTTTGGCATAACTCCCAGACGACGTGGGGTTCGTTCCAAACCTCAACATTAATGCAAAATACTTTCCTTTCATAGGTCTCTGAAACCCAGCTGCGTGCGCCGGCCTGTGCCTGTGTGTGCATGCATCAGACTTGCATACGCATGCTCTAGCTTGCGTACTTAGGCCGAGGGTTTTCTTGGCCTTTTATTTTTCAAAAATAGATTTATTTTCTCATAAAAAGTTATATTTTCCATTTGAACGACTCTCAAATCAATTTGTAATATAATTGGGCCTTAGAATTTTAGCATCATTGGAGAATGCAAGCCTGGGTTGTAAGAGGTACAAAATGCGCTGTCTACACCTAGGTTGCCATACTAATGATTTTTCATGTAATGGAGAGTCTCAAAAGCCATAAGGATATTATTTGTGACCACATGTTTAGCTTGGAAAGAACTTTAGTTTTTAGAGACAATTGAAGGCATCAAAGGTTTTAACCTATTGGACAAAACCTTATGAATCAATTTGTAAATAAAATTACGAAGGCTGATTAGTCTAAAATTTGAGATTCTCTCAAAACTCTTTTCTTTAGGAACAAGACTAACATATGTATATTTAAACTCAGGAGGTATATGGCAATTATTTAGACAATTAAGAACAGCAATAGAGACATCGTCTCCTACAACAGACCAAAAATATTGAAAGAAAAAAGGAGGCATACCATCTGGTCCCTGTGCCTTAAGCGATTCCATATTCTTTAAGGCAAGACCAACCTTCTATCTAGTAAATTCCCTGACTAGATTGTTATTCATATCATTTGTAACCAAGGGTTGTATTACCTCTATTATTCAGTGAGCATCAAAATGCCTAGCAGAGGTAAAAACATTTTTTTACCATATAAAGCTAAATTATAATCCCAAATACAAAGAAAAATAGGAACACCATACGGTCCATGTATATCGATCATAATATTTTGTTTCCTCTTCCAAGTTATCCTAAGAACGTAGAAGTTACAAATTAGCATAGATTGAAATGTTGATTATATTCAATTTTTGTTAAAATGATAACCTTTCATTATTTTTTTCTTCTAAAATGTTGGCAAATACATAAATTACATTGTTGTTGATAGGAAATATATATTATAAAGCATTAGATTACTAATGAAAATTCTTCTAGAAAAATGATTATTTAAGAAGTGATAATTTTTTACAAATTCTACAAATGAAAACGGAACCAAATATAAAAAATGTTAAAGTTATAAATCTTTTTACAAACTAGTAATATGAAAAGTAATGTCAATGGTAGGTTTAAATAAGAATCAGTAAAAATTTACCATAACAACTATCTAAAAAAAATATTATGAAATAATTTGTGGATGTAGCCTTGCTCAAATATAAATGGGCCAAAAGATAAAGGATAAAGATAAAATAATATCTCTAAGATATTTCTACCTTAAATAGTATTTATATATTAATAGAAAATTGAAAACTTTAGGCTAAGGACAAAAGTGTCCCTTTATTTTTTTTAGTCTTATTTCTATAATAAAAATAGAAAGAGAAATGTCATTTACATTGCAATTTCACATGAATTTCATTTGCATTTTCCCCTAAAGTCATCTCTATCTCTCCCTAACTCTCTATATCTATGTGTATCTCACACATAAAAATTCGAACATAACTTATTATAACAATGAATTTTGAAAGCAGAAAGACTAAAGTGAAGGTTCAAATAAATGTCAAGTAACCTTCTAATAGTTTTTTTGGCAGTTATCCATTTTAAATCTTGAACAACTTATTAGAGAGAGAGAGAGAGAGAGAGAGAGAGAGAGAGAGAGAGAGAGAGAGAGAGAGATCATCTATATTCTCCGTTGACTCATAGATATCCTTGAAAACTAGAAAGACTCCAAAGGATGAACTTTCATAAATAAGAGATGCAAGTGGAGTGGAAGCTCTTCTAGAACTTCATTCATCTACTCATCTTCAATAAATAGAGGGGGAAAAAAGAAGAAGATATTTTTCTTCTTTCAACTCCAAGCTTGCTATGTGGGTTCTTCCTCATATAATCATTATGTGAGACAATAATTGGACAAATAGATTGCATAAGTAGGTTTATCCCAAACTTCTTCGGACGTTCTCAAGCTCTATGATATTCTTTCGGTCAAGTTACCACTATCTACCATACATGTTGGGATTCGAGTAACACCTCCATTTAGATTTTCAATTATTAAAAACAAAAATTGGTAACTCATGAAAATTAAAATGATACCATCTAGTTGGAAAATGTCATTCTCACCATGAATCTGCTAGCTCTGATACCATGTTTTTGAAGTTGGTGGACCTTTACATAATCACATTCCCAAACACTAATACACCACAAATAATGGAAGATAGACATACTCTCAAAGGACACTAGCGAAGATAGAATAAATAGAGAAGAGGATGAGATTTCTTGGTTTGGAATGGAGAAAAGCATGTGTATATATACTAGACCATGCAATCTTAACTTCCACTATATTAAATTACATAATTTCAAAATTTTACTACCCCATAGAATAACTATTTATTTTCATTAATGAATCAAAGAGAGTTTCAAGTCATGCATGGCTTGTACACTTAAATTCTCCAGTCTTAAAAATAATTAGGGAAAAATAAATTGTGTATAGAAAATAATATTGAAATCTTAAAATTTTAAAAGATGTGTGTGCGTGTGTATATATATATATATATATATACAAACGAGAAAAAGGATATTGAAACCAGAAGAATTTCAAACATTTGTTACGATGAATTTTTTCATGAGAAAAAGAAATTACATATGATATGATCATATATGTGTATCCAAAAATTAGAAGAATTGGATAAATTAATTAAATTGAAATATTATACTACCTTAAAGAGAAAGAAGTTGACTGAACTTTGGTCACCACCATAATCAGAATAAGACTCGAAGCTTGCCCCAAACGCAAGTCGGTTGTCGGTTTGAACAAAGCCAGGGCATTGCAGATTGTAGCAACCGCTTTGGTATCCATTATTCTGCAACCATGATAATATATGTGTATATATATATATATATATATATATATATATAAAGACACTTATCAGAAAATAAAAATTATTTTGAACAAATCTAGAGAACAAAAGATTTTAGTAGCCTGTGTTTTGATATGAATCACTCTGCAGCCATGATTTAAAAATAAAAAATAAAAAAATAAAAAAAATAAAAAAATAAAAAAACATATCTAGTGCTGGCAGGGAAGTCAAATATTGAAACACGTACAGTCCAAAACGTGAATAGTCTAGTTCTGTAATTTTGGTGCAACTCATAGTAGACCTGTTTCTCCACACAAATAATTTTGTAAAAATTAGAAATTATTAGCAATTCAATGTTTTGCATGCGCCTAAAAGAAAAGCTGATAGATGAAATAATATATACCATCACGTCACCTTCAATTGTCTACTGTTTACACCATTATTATCAGCAGCTACCAACCAGAATTGAGCCGAGCTGAGCTCGTCTTGTTCCTGGACTTGGGGGTTCCACATGTTTATTTCTGCATTTATTCCATAATACGTATCTCCTCACTCTGTAAGCGTAGCATACTAGAAACTCAACCATACATACAATTGTTGCTCTCTTTTGGGCTTGGAGTTTGAAGAGGCGTTGTTGCTCTCTTTGAATAAAAGCCCTCCTGGGAAAAAACTAGGTCTCATCTATGGTATTCGACATAGATACCAACGCAAACCCAGCCCATACCATACATACAATTAGTATCAAATTAATATATCAAAACAAATTTAGTTAATTAAACTAGTTACCTGAATTGTGTGATTTTTAAACAAAGGATGATCAAAAGCTGGCTGGTTTTTGATATCTACACAATCAATTATATCTGCATCCGGACTCTGTATCTGTCGAATTTAAGTTCTATTTTGATTCCAATCCGTGAATGTGTTTTTGGGACTTCTTTTTTCCTAACCCTAGATACATTTTCTTATCACACGCACATAGATATTAATTTGAATTCTCTGTGTTGTAATAAAATTACACTGCTGTTGTACATGGGAGTCATGGAGACACCACAACCCAGAAAAGTGAATGATTCTTCAAAGACTAAAGTTGAAAATATTGTATAGGACACAAACATGTTATATGAAGTGATTAATAACCTTGATGGCTTTAAAAGCAGGCTTGTTAAGGCGCTTCAATTGCCGCTGAATCTCCAATTTTTTTTTTTCTTATCAAAGATGGTGTTAGTGTTCCTAATTCCAACTAATGACATTGGTATGAGAAAGAATAAGAACAAGGTTAACTTTACAGCCCTCATCCACCTCCTCCCACTTCCACAAGGCGGTGCCATGAGTAACTAGATAATACTCGAATCAAGTGGCAGTAATAGCTAGCTTTGGGCGCCCCCTTTACAATATTAAATTGTGCATTTCTTCATCCTCTTTATGCTATTCCACATGCTATTTATCAATATATACATAAACAAACTTCTATACTAAGGATCACCTTATTTTTTACTATGTCTAGATAAGACTTTAATTTAGCTATTTTACTTCAATTTTTTTAGCTTATTAGTACAAATTCCCGGTTAAATTTCCTATATACTACTGCCATTATTTGTTTTTGTCAAAATTCAAGGAAAAACAATTTGTCCTCTTTGAAATTTTCCACAAGCTAAAAATATGGGAGGTTCGTTATATTAAATTTTGCTTGAAAAAAATCATAAAATCAGAGAATATGAGATAAATGAGAAATTAATTTAGTATTGATTTATGTTTCGGATGGTGTCTCCAAAATTTTAGTTATGTAAGACTTATTGTCTCAAAAATTATAGAATCTCACTTTTGTTTTTTGAAGTAGAGATAAGAATGTAGTGGGAAGTGAGAAAAGTTAAGGCTTAAATTTTGCAAAAGAATTTTATTAATTTTTTTTTTAAAGAATGCGTAAATGAAATTTTCTTATATGTCTTTATATTTATTTTAGGAGTAGTTTTAAATATCCTGCTGACTTTTTATATGAGTGCTTGTACTTCTGCTAACAAAGTACTAGTCTCAAAATTTTGTTGCTCCTATGGATCCAAAGCTAAAAACTATGCACCATAATCAATCTTATGGTGCATAATCAATCATGATACATAATAATTTTGAGCAAATTTTCTTGACTAATCAAATTCTAGGAGCATCTCTATATCCCCTTATTAGACAAACATCATATCTAGGTCATTTTAAGTTTTAATCACAATAAAGTTATTATCAAGTTTAAGGTTGCGTTTGTTTTGGCTGAAATGCATTTCAGGAAATTGTTTTACACCATGTTGTGTGTTTGGTAGGCACAGAAAATTTGATCAAACTGAAAATTATTTTCCAATTTGACCGAAAATAACCCTTCTTTGGTGAAAAATCCTTTCCGTTCTTCTTTTACCTTCAAATAACATTTTCCAGAACACAGAGTGAGAGAGAGCACGAAGAGAGAGTAGAGAGAGTGAGATCGAGCTCGCGCCGTCGAGCTCAGACCACAGCCCCAAGCCTAGATGCGCAGTCGAGCTCGTGCCGGCGAGATCGAGCTACAAGATCGCTACCGCCTCTAGATCGAACCACCACCCACCCCGGTCATCACTACCACCTCTAGATCGAACCACCGATCTCGTCGCCCAAAGCCCCAAGCTCGAACTGCAGTCCTCCAGGCCAAATCGGATCTCTCTCTTTCCCGATCTATCTCTCTTTCCCTCAATCTCTCAATCTTTCTCTCTTTGATCTTTGATTTTTTTTGTTGTTGTGGTGGTGAGGGTGGTGGTGTTTTGGTGGTTTTTGATCTTTGTTGTTTTTTGTTGTTGTGGTGGTGGTGTGGTTGTTTTGGTGGTTTTTATGTTGTGTGGTGCTGGTGTGTGGGTGGTGGTGAATTCTCTGTGGGTGTTGGTCCGTGGGTGCCGGTGAATTTTCTGATATAAAATTTGTTTGGAAGCTGAGAAAATAGCCGAGAAAATGTGAGAAACTAGTAGAAAATTTACATTTTCAAAATATTGCCAAACACTTGAAATTATTTTCCAATATAATTTTTAAAATGCAACCAAACACTAAAAAATATTTTCCTTTCCCAAAAATGTTTTCACCTGATATTATTTTACACTCGAAAAATATTTTACACTGAACTAAACGCAGCCTAAATTAAATTATAAGTTATATAATCTGATGAATTAAGCAGGTGGGTTTGAATAGGTCCATTAGCCTTTCACGTCAACCCCATAGGTTTGGAAGGCCCATGACTATGAGATCCAATACCCAGCGCCTAGGAGGAGTTAATTTTCTAGGCCCCTTTAGAAATTAAAGTTTATAGAGTGAGCACTTTCTAAATTTGAAGTTTTGGAGTTTCAAATGAGCATTATTTGTTCTTAATGTTTCAAAAAAAAAAAATTAAGGATCATTATGTTAATGGATATTCGTTTCATTTTCTATGCGGCTGATTGAACAATACCATAACATTTAGTCATTTAATAGGGACATGACAATATTTTTAATACTAAAAAATTACACATTAAAAAACGCAAGACTTACGGAAGATCAAAGGTCAAAGCCAAATCTATTTGAAATGGGTTTTCGTCAAATCAAAACCAAGCTAAAATTTCCATTAAAAAAAAAATCAAGCAAAACTAATGACTTTAGGGACTGATAACAATTTTTTTAAAATTTTAAGAGTGAAAAGCGTCCACTTGGTAAACTTCAAAGTCTAACCACGTATTTTGGCCATTTTTTAAAATAAAATTCAAGGCAAAAATCTACTTTATATCCTATTACTTTCACCAATTGTTATTTTAGTCCATTAACTTTTATCAATTGTCATCTTAGTCCACAATGTTTAAATACTGTCATTTCAGTTTATTAACTTTGAATAATTGTTATTTTAGTCCATTGAATTTAAATATTTTCAGTTTTTGGACTTAAATAAATTAATAAAATAATCATTTGTAATGATAACCTGGTGTGTGTAGGAGAAGGAATGAATATGTCCGATATAATACTTAGATACTGAAAGAGTTTAGATACCAATTTTTTTTTAAATAAAAAAAAAAAACATTTTCTTGAAATTGCATATTGATAATATGAATTACCTATGATTGCAGTGATCAAGAAGGAGAAGCAAAGTTATATGATTTCTAGTTTGTCTATTCATCCCCGCCTAACCATATAATACTAAAGGAATTTTTTGTTTTTTTATTTACTTCTTATATGTGTGGATACAGCTCTAAACTTTGAAGGTGTCTAAAATGCATTTTAGCCTAAAAATTATTAACAGAGCGGGTTTTGATTGAAATTCTATTTTCAAAGTTTCAGGACTACACTCATTAATTATAATCCTATAACCAAAAGTTTGAAAACGTAGTTTGTCATCTGCTTCCTTAACTGCAAAAGTGCACTCTTTGCTGCTGTTGAGTATTAGAAGTTAGATCTGTATGAATAACCCTACAAAGCTACACTGAGGCTTTGACGCTTGTTTTGTCTTTTCAAATAGCAGCGCCAGAAGCACTCGACTTTCTTCTCTTGATTTTAGACAGAAAAATCACATTAAAAAAGACATTTATGGATACTTGGAGGTTGAAACTAAACATAATTATGTCTGCGCATTACAACTTGGCTAACAGAGTTTTAACTTATTCCAATTCTTTTCTGAAAGTTTCAAACCATGAATAAAGTCAATACAGTTACGACCACTATTTTATGAAATTATAGTTCCAATGCATGACCTCTTTAAATTAGATTATTTGATTACCAGAAAATATTTTAGAGCTTTCAGATAGTGGAGAGGCTAACTAGAATTACATCATTTGGCCCCAACCTCCAGAACCTAAAGGTGCTGGCATGCAGGTTCATGCTCTTGTTATCCAAACAAAAAGCTATAGTTTGTTGAAGTTATAATAAACTTCACAACATGCTCATATATGTCTCCCATGCAGTATTGGTATTTGGTTCCATTGCTAGCAGTGAAATGATTTGCAATTTAGACCAACAATAAAGGAAATTTAAATAAGATTTAAGAATCCAATAAGAAAAACAGCAAAACCCATACAAAATCAAGTGATTGATGGCCAAAAAAACTCAAACCCATTGATATTTCGAAATTAAAAATAGGAGAAAACCACCAAATCATGAGAAAATTAGCCTTGAGATTGTAACACTAGACTAACGGCAGATTCGACATCTTTTTCAAGCCCCAATAACGACTCCGGTGATGACTGTGGCGGAATGAAGCTCCGAGATGAGAAGGAAAGTTTGCCTTTAGTAAAATTGGTGTTAACTTAATATTTGGGTTTTAATTGGGTTATAATTGCATGTAATAAGGTGTACCGAGTTTAAATTCGTTGGTTGATGTGTCGCTCCAGGATTAGTTGGCATAAACAGTATCTTTTATGCCAGCTTCAGATTTAACTTATTCTCTGTTATGCCACTTAATCCTGAAAAGTACTGCTTACCTAACCTAACTTAATCAGTGGACCACTAAGGCAAGGTCATATGTGAACAAGAAGATGCTCTGTGAGTAACGTCACATACATCAAATATATGTGGTCCTGATTTTGAGAAATTGCATGCACCAGGACCACAATTTAACACCTTGACCTTGAGTCAGTCAATTGCAGGCCACACTACTTTATGTCAAGACTTGAAAAATATCATCGGATGCTTTATTGTTCTCTCTGTAGAATTTAAATGAGTATAATTTATAAGGACAATTTATTGGTTTAATTATTTTCATCTGCTATTAATGTAGATTGTACAAAATTGCACAACAATGTGTACAATATAATGTTGTAGTATAAATCTGTACAATATTGTATATATTTATATAGTCTATAATCATGCAAGTTTTACATGTGTACATAGTAGAAAGTAAACTAATAACCTTTCAATTTATAGTTAATATGGATATGGTTTTATAAACCTCATGTATAGCTTCTATCGTTTTCGTCAAATTCATACGATGATTAAATTGTAACAATTTGAAGTCATATAGTTGTGCATATTAAACTTTAGACTTTTATTTTATAGAATATTGAATCATAACGTTTATTTTATAATTATTTCCAAATGTGATTATTTATTCACTCATTTTTACGGAAAATAATAAATTATTATAAAAAGAGTTAACTATATGAATTTAAGCGTCCGTTTAGAAACAACTTATTTAGATTTTTGTTGAAAACATTATAGATAAAAGTTAAAAGGTAAATAAAATAAGTAGAAGATACACGTGAAATTTACAAAAAGTAGGAAAAAAGAAGAAGAAGAAATAAGCTAGTTTATAATCAAGACCCTAGCGCATACTAAGTCATATAATTGCCCATATTTTTTTTTTCTCTTCCATTAAAAAAATTTTCGTCTTTATTTTCCTTTCTTTTATATAAATTTTGAACATTAAAAAATATTACAAAATATGAAAAATTTTATTTTTATATTTTTTTAGTGAAGCTATTTAATGTCCTCAATACATGGCTATTGAATTGACTATAACGTACACTTTTAGTCCAAAAACTTCTATGATATAGCAATGTAAAATTAAAGCATAGGTATGATACCTAGAAAGTTTAATAAGTTACTGTCGCACCGAAAGCATGACCACATAAATTAAGAAATGCCTCATCTTGTTTGCATCCGAACCCTTTCTCAGTAGATTAGGTTTTCAAATATCGACTTATTAAATAAATAAATAAACACTTTAAATGGGTTAAAGAATTAAAGTGTATGCACTATTTTTGGGATGTAAAAAAAAAAATTATTTATAGATGGATATTATATTTAATATTAAGTAGATTGAAATGGGCTGTGTCACATTTGCGTCAACCTAACATAATCCATTTTGACAGGCCACAAATGCGTTGACCCCTTGTGATAATTAGATTAATTAAATTAGCCCAGTTATTAATTAATCAAATTAACATGCAATCACGTGGCAGCACAAACAAATCACCAAACTAAGTTAAGCAGCGGAAAATAAAGAACACGGTGATTTGTTCACGAATGGAGAAAACCTTACGGCAAAAACCCCACCGGGTGATTTAAGGTCACCACTCCCGAAACTCCACTATTATCACAACAAGCAGTTACAAGTAAGGAATCCCAGTACCTCACCAACCTACAGTTGAACTCTTACCCCAATACCCAATTGGACTTGTTCTGTAGTGACAATTTCTCCAGTTTAATGCACGACTCCCAGTACGTGACTAACCAATGTGATGCACGGATCCCAGTACGCGGCTTACTCCTTTGCACGAATCCAAGTACGTGACTCACTCACCAACTTGAGGAAGAAAGAATGTTGGCTGCAAAGTTCTTCAAATCATCAGAGATGAACTAGGGCACGAACTTTGTCTCACAGATCACAATTTGCATAAACAACGAGTTCTCAAAGAAGATGCAACTTGTATCTTGTGATTTCCCTTTTGACGGCCCTTAAAATAATCCTTTTATATGTCTAGGGTTAGGAGAAAAGAAGTCCCAAAGACATGCTCACGGATTGGACTTGAAACAAACTTGGAATTCTGTTTTCTTTAATTCTCGATAGATAGAGGTATCGAGAGGTATCGAGACAGCTGTCGATGCTCGGGCTAAACAGCTTCTTTAAATCTCGATAGATGTATCTGTCGAGGTATCTATCGAGCTTTAAAATCTTGCACTTCCTTGCTTGTTTCTTGGACAGACTTCGACGACTTCAACACTTAATCTTGAACCACAGTTTCTTGAAGTGTTTAACACATCCTAGATCTACCCAATTACAAGTAAAGTGCGTTTTGTCTAAGGATAAGCCAATTACATAAAATAACGACATAAGTTCACAGACTTGAACTACATATGTCCTAACACATTTATTAAGCGTATTAGGTGAGTTGAGTCAGGTTGACTCAACTCTACTTATTAACAGGCCAGACTAGGGTTAAAAGATCATGACACAATTATTAAATGGATTAGGTTCAAGTTGAGGCATTTAGTCAAATGCTCTTACCTCGGCACGGCACGTACTCGACATGCTAACTCAAATTCACAAATTGACACTTCTATTAATAATCACCCGTAAAAATGTGTCATTTAAAACTATAGTTAAAATTTTGTAAAAACATCATTTTTTGTTCTTGGTGCAGAAAAGTTAAGAGTCTATTTTTCAAAGAAAACAAAGAAAACAAAGGCAACACCAATCTAATCCCCTTATTTACGCTTCACTACTTTTCTTCTTTTTCTTTATTTTATTTTATTTTATTTTTTTTTACATCTATATAATAAAAGCAGCAATGCCGCTATAGTGCTTTTGTAGGTATTGACACTGTGCAGCACTGTAGCGGCAACAGTGCTTTGGTTTAGTGATTTTTTTTTTTTCCAGTAATCAGTTTATGTTTTTTTTTTTTTCATTTAAATATTGATGTAAGTTGAAATTTATATTGTTATACAGACACAATGAATTTTACAATATTTTCACAATTATTAATGTGTCAATTTTTTACAAGTCGAAATAAAATAATATCTATATAATAAAAGCAGCAATGCCGCTACAGTGCTTTCGCATTGTGCATTCAGTGTATTGGCACTGTGCAGCACTGTAGCGGCAATAGTGCTTTGGTTTAGTGATTTTTTATTTTCTTTTAGTAATCTGTTTTTTTTTCTTTTAGTAATCTGTTTTTTTTTCTTTTAAATATTGATGTAAGTTGAGATTTATATTGTTATACAGACACAAAAAATTTCACAATATTTTCATAATTATTAACGTGTCAATTTTTTACAAGTCGAAATAAAATAATAAAATAAAATATGAGATTGGTTATTTTTTTTATCAGTAATCGGCTTGTGTTTTTATCAGTAATCGGCTTATGTAAGTTGACATTTATATTGTTATACTGACATAATAAATTTCACAATAGTTTCACAATTATTGACGTCAATTTCTTACAAGTCAAAATAAAATAATAAAACATGAGACTGTAGCTAACTACAGCTGAAAATAAATGTTTTAAAAAAATGGTACAATACTTATTGTTATCACAATATTTTCATAATTGTTGAAATCTTAGTTTCTGTAGAGCCAATGGGCCCAAGGTATGTGTTGGGCCGGCCCAAAAGCTCTGGCGGGATGGAAAGCCTAATCTAACGGTGTGTGTAGTCCGAGGACGTGAGAGGGTTCGCTTGTGAAGTAACGTGACAGAAGAAAGAATCCATGCATGAGCAGAACATCCCGAGGATAATGTCTGAGGATGACAACGTCCTCGGCTGTGTAGCCGAGGACGAGAATAGTGGTCTGGTAATTCAAAAGCATCAATACTAAAGACCTTAGACGCGGAAACCAAAAAAAAAAGTGTAGGAGACAAAGAGAGGTGACGAAAAATATCAAGAATAAAGCTGCTACTACCGCATTGAAGGCTCTGCACCTACCTTTCTGGCCGCATTAATGGGAAAATGACACCTGAGTGTTGGGATTCATCCTTATACCTACTGTCAGAAACTTTGATAAAAAGGGGTGATGAGACAAGTATCTAAAGGAAGTATCTAACCTACACATGGAGGAGAGGAGAAGAAGGAGAGAAGTCTATAAAAGTCAAAGGAAGGAGAAAGAGAAGAGGAGGGAGAGAAAAACACATACAGACGAGAGAGAGATTGTAAGAAAAACACAAAGAATTGTTCTCGGCATCAATATATAAGAAAGTCTTCATCCCTATATGATGAGTATGCATGTGTTCTGTGATTTAATTCCTCTTTCGTGTTATCTACCGTCTACAAACCTAGATTAGAAGCCCACTCTCTATAAATTCATTGTTTTAGGCTTATTGGGCTGGTTCCGAAAGTGCAATTTTGGTCCAGCGCTATTTATGCCCTTACAATTGGCGCCGTTTGTGGGGATTTCTTGTGTTTTGGCGCTGAATAACGTGATAGCGGGTTTAAATCCAGACCATGCAGAGTCTTTGGGATCTGAGCACGAAGATCCTTTTCAACATTTAAAGCAGATGGGAGATCGAGAAGGCAGCGTGCACAAAGGGCGAACTGCCAGCAGTCACTCACAAGGTGGAAGCAGAATTTTTCATGAAGGTGATACTAGGGCCATGCGGAAGAAAATTGACCACCTGAAAAGGAAGCTGCGTCGTGCTAAGCAAAAACGGACGCCTTCAGTATCTGATCCCTCTTCAGATGGCTCCCAGAGCAGTGGTTATAAGCCCAGGTCGAGAACCCCTCCTAGCGAAACTTTCTCATACCAGGAGGGAAGTCTTCACGATAGAATGAGCAAGAGGCCTCCTCCCAGGGGCTTGGGCAGTGATGCCATGGGAAAGACGTTGCACCAGCTTTCTAAATCTCCTTTCACACGTAGGATTGAGAAGGGAAAGCTTTCTCGTTGTTTTACTCAACCAAACTTCACCATTTACAATGGCAGAATAGACCCGGTGGAACACGTGAGTCATTTTAACCAACGCATGGCGGTCTATTCAAAGAACGAAACCTTGATGTGCAAATTCTTCCCTTCGAGCTTAGGGCCTGTTGCGATGAGATAGTTTAATGGCTTGAAGGCTGAGTCCATTGATTCCTACATGGAACTCACAATGGCATTCGGATCTCGTTTTGTTACTTGCAGTAGAGTACCTCAGCCTCTGGACTCGCTATTGTCCATGGCCATGAGGGAAGGGGAGACCCTGAAAACGTACTCGGACAGGTACTGGGAGATGTTTAACGAGATTGATGGCGATTTCGACGAAGTAGCAATTAACACCTTCAAAGTCGACCTTCCGCTTGAACATGATTTGAGGAAGTCTCTGACCAAGAAACCGGTGAAAAGTGTACGTCGGCTCATGGACCATATTGATGAATATAAACGAATAGAGGAGGACCAGCTGCAGAGCAAAGGCAAAATGAAAGTTATCCCTCAGGAGAGGAGGGATTTCAGGTCGGAAAGGGGTAATAGCAAATGGCCTCGGAGGGACTTCGGTGGACAATCTGGGTCGGCTCCCCCTCAAACAGTAAACATGGTGTTTTGCGAACCCATGCAGCAGGTGTTGGAGAAGATTCATTATGAGCCGTACTTTAGGTGGCCTAGTAGAATGATAGGAGACCCGGCGAAGCGTAATCAGAACCTCTATTGCCATTATCATCAGGACAAGGGTCACACCACGGAAAATTGCAGGACCCTGTGGAGCTATCTGGATTAGTTGGTCAAAGAAGGAAAGTTGAGACAGTTTCTGAGCCGGCCTAATGCGCAGAACACCCAATCTGGTTCAGTGAATCAGGGTAGCAATGCTCTAAAACCCTCGTTGGGCACGATAAATGTTATTTTTGCTGCCCCAGGTCGGATTGGGTCTTGCCCTACTAGGGTGATGTCAATGTCCCCATATCCCAACGAGGATCAAAGTCCTGAGCCGAAGAGGACCAAAGGGAACCCTCCACCCATTTTGGGATTTTCTGAGGAAGATAAGGTTGGTACAATTCAACCGCACGATGACGCGTTAGTTATCATGCTAAGGATAGGGGGTTACGACGTAAAAAGAGTGATGGTTGACCAAGGGAGTGGGGCTGATATTATGTACCCGAACTTGTTCAAGGGGCTTAATTTGAAACCTGAAGATCTTACAGCCTACGACTTGCTGTTGATAAGTTTTGAAGGAAAAGCCGTCATCCCAAAGGGGTTGATCCGGCTACCTGTGCAGTCAGGATCTGTGGTGGTGGATGTAGACTTTATTGTAGTGGATGCCTACTCCCCTTATACGGCCATAGTGGCAAGACCATGGCTGCACACCTTAGGTGCTGTGTCCTCAACCCTGCATCTTAAGGTGAAATTCCCGTACGGGGATGTAGTTGAAGAAATAGTGGGTAGTCAGTCCATGGCAAGACAGTGCATAACAGTAGCAATTACGCACCAGGCCAATCAGGAGTCCCAGGCCTCGGCTGGGACAAATTTGTAGCAGTTAACGTCCTCGACCAAGCCAAAAATGGCCGAGGTCGAGGAGACTGAGTGTGAAAGCCTAGAGAAGGTACTTATTGCCGATGATGTGGAAAGATTCTTCCAAGTAGGAAGCTAATTATCACTCCAAGAAAAGGAGGAGCTAGTTATGTTTTTGAAGCAGAACCTTGATGTATTCGCGTAGGACGCTTATGAAGCCCCAGGGGTGGACCCAAATTTTATCTGCCATTACCTGAACGTAAATCCATTGGTCGTGCCGAGGAGGCAGCCACCTCGGCGCTCATCTAAAGAGCATGCTGATGTTGTTAAGGAAGAGGTGCTAAAGCTTAAAAAGGCGGGGGCAATCAAGGAGGTATTTTACCCTGAGTGGTTGGCGCATACAGTGGTAGTGAAGAAGAAGAATGGGAAGTGGAAAGTTTGTGTGGATTTCACAGACCTGAATAAGGCTTGTCCCAAAGACTCATTCCCAATGCCACGCATAGATCAACTGGTTAATGCCACTGTAGGACATCCTCGGATGAGTTTGTTAGACGCCTTCCAAGGTTACCACCAGATACCTTTAGCTTTGGAAGACCAGGAGAAGACAGCCTTTATCACCCCCACGGGAAATTATCACTACAAGGTGATGCCTTTCGGCCTGAAGAACGCTGGGGCTATTTATCAGAGAATGATGACGAGGATGTTCGAGCCCCAACTGGGAAAAACAATTGAGGTGTACGTGGATGATATGGTTGTTAAGAGTAAGTCCATCTCGGCTCATATACCAGACTTGAATGGTACCTTTCAAACGTTGAGAAAGCACAAGTTACGCCTTAATGCATCCAAGTGTTCTTTCGGGATTGGATCCGGTAAATTCTTAGGGTACATGGTAACACATAGGGGAATTGAAGTCAACCCCGCTCAGGTCAAGGCAATCAATAGCTTGCAGCCACCTCAGAATCCAAAAGAGGTGCAAAGATTTACCGGGATGACAGCAGCCCTCAATAGATTTATCGCACGGTCTGCTGATCGGTGTAGGCCATTTTTCCAGTTACTAAACAAGTGGAAGGGATTCGAATGGACAGAGGAATGTGTCGTCGCCTTTTAGCAGCTTAAGGAGTACCTCTCATCCCCTCCTATCATGTCTCGGCCCGAAGTTGATGAAGTTCTATTTGCATATATAGCAGTGGCGAGCCACGCTGTTAGTTTGGTGCTGATAAGGGTCGACAGGAATGTGCAGAAGTCGGTCTACTATGTGAGTAAGTCCTTGCACGAAGCCGAGGTCCGTTATTCACCATTGGAGAGAGCCATCCTTACCGTAGTGCATGGTACACGTAAGCTCCCCCATTATTTCCAATCTTATACGGTGGTAGTTCTGACTCAACTCCCTCTCAAAGCTATACTCCGAAGTGCAGATTATACAAGTAGGATTGCTAAGTGGGAAACCATCTTGGGCTTTTTTGACATCAAGTACATACCTCGCACATCAGTGAAGGGTCAGGTACTAGCAGATCTAGTCATGGAATTTGCTGAGCCTACAATAGAAGATAATACCAAGAACATGGACATGGATGAAAAATCAGTTGGTATGATTGCGTGTAAAAGACTCCCAGTGTGGACTGTTTATGTTGATGGGGCTGCCAATCAAAGGGGATCCGGTGTAGAGTTGATAATTATAACCCCAAAGGGTCTCACGCTGGAAAAATCCTTGAGATTAGGATTCTCGGCTACCAACAACAAAGCCGAATATGAGGCTCTACTAAAAGGGATGGATATGATTCAGAAATTAGGTGGAAAAGCCGTGCAAATGTTTTCGGACTCGCAACTAGTTGTCGGCCAAGTAGGTGGAAAGGTGGAGGCCAGAGATCCGAGAATGCAGGAGTACTTGACTCAAGTCAGGTTTTTGGAACGCAAATTTGAATCCTTTACTTTGTCACACGTCCCTAGGAGTAACAACACGCATGCCGACTCTCTAGCAACTCTTGCCATGTCCTCAGCACCATGTTCACCACGGATCATCCTTGTCGAGGACTTACCTAAACCCTCGGGAATGATGGGAGGTATTATCCAAATTCATCAGATCAGGACGGGACCTAGTTGGATGGACCCCATTGTATCATTTCTTAAAGATGACATTCTGCTAGAGGAAAAGGTCTAGGCGGACAAGGTGCGTAGGAAAGCACCTCGTTTTTTGTTGTCCGAGGATCATAAACTGTACAAGCGATCCTTTTCTGGGCCATACCTGCTATGTATACATCCTGAAGCAACAGAGCAGCTTTTGGAGGAGTTACACGAGGGAATTTGTAGAAGTCATATGGGGGCGAGGTCTCTAGCTCACAGAGTTCTAACGCAAGGATATTGGTGGCCCAATATGCAACGAGAAGCTCAAAATTACGTAAAGAAATGTGATCAATGTCAAAGGTTTGCACCAAACATTCATCAGCCTGGTGGCGTGCTCAATCCTCTGACAAGTCCTTGGCCTTTCGCACAGTGGGGTCTGGACATAGTGGGACCCTTCCCGAAGGCGCCTGGAAATAGGAGGTGGTTGATAGTGGGCATCGACTATTTCACCAAATGGGTGGAAGCCGAGCCCCTATCGAATATTAAGGATGTGGATGTAAAGAAGTTTGTGTGGAAGAATATTGTCACCAGGTTTGGAGTTCCCCATACTCTCATCTCGAATAATAGTCTGTAGTTCGATAGTAAGACTTTCAGATGATAGTGCTGTGACCTCGGCATAATCAACAGGTATTCCACCCCAGCTTACCCGCAAGGAAATGGGCAGACCGAGGCGGTCAACAAAGTTATAGTCAACGGGTTTAAGAAAAGGCTCGATGACGCCAAGGGTAGATGGGTGGAGGAATTGCCTCATGTTTTGTGGACATATCAGACCACGCCCCGCCGATCAATGGTAGAGACGCCATTCTCGATGACTTATGGCGCCGAGGTTGTGATTCCTTTAGAAACTGAATTCCCGACAATGAGAACAAGTTCCTTCACTCCGGACGGTAACGACAGACTACTAGAAAGGAGCTTAGATCTGGTTGAAGAGTGGAGAGAAATAGCAACGATCCAGTTGGCTCATTATCAACAAAAATTAAAGCAAGGGTACGACTCACATGTGAACTCAAGGCCACTTGCTCCTGGAGACTTAGTATTGAGAAAGGTCGTGGGTAATACCAAGAATCCAGCATAAGGGAAATTAGGACCAAACTGGGAAGGACCATATCACATCACTTCAGTGGCTAGCATAGGGGCTTACTATCTTATAGACTTAGATGAGAAGGTTGTGCCGCATCCTTGGAATGAAAGTAACTTGCGATGATATTACAATTAATAAAAGGCACTTTAGCCACTTTAATTTTATTATTACTATGTCATGCTTAATGTTAATATAAATCATTTAACAAAAACAGGGTTACGCTGGGTCCTCGGATCCTCTATCTTGGCGTAAAAACAACAACAGGGTTATGTCGGGTTCTCGGATCCTCTACCTTGGTGTAAAAATAAAAACAGGGTTACGTCGGGTCCTCGGATCCTCTACCTTGGTGTAAAAACAACAACAGGGTTACGCTGGGTCCTCAGATCCTCTACCTTGGTGTAAAAACAAAAACAGGGTTATGTCGGGTCCTTGGATCCTCTACCTTGGTGTAAAAATAACAACAGGGTTACGCCGGGTCCTCGGATCCTCTACCTTGGTGTAAAAATAAAAACAGGGTTACGCCGGGTCCTCGGATCCTCTACCTTGGTGTATAAACAAAAACAGGGTTACGCCGGGTCCTCAGATCCTCTACCTTGATGTAAAAGCAAAAACAGGGTTACGCCGGGTCCTCAGATCCTCTACCTTGATGTAAAAACAAAAACAGGATTATGCCGGGTCCTTGGATCCTCTAACTTGGTGTAAAAGCAAAAACGGGGTTACGCCGGGTCCTCGGATCCTCTACCTTGGCATAAAAGCAAAAACAGGGTTACGTTGAATCCTCGTATCCTCTGCCTTGAGGAATAAGCGTTTTAGTGCTAGTTGTTAAACAAAAATTGGATCGCGCAGACTCCTCGGGGTACATGTATACGTCCTGCAGCGATAAGTACTTTAGTAAGTACCTAACAGGTATGTGATCGCAAAGGGTACCTCAAATGCGGATTTCATGGAACTTCATTTGTTACTAATTATTCGGTGCAACATTTGAGGCACCCCTAGTTCAAATATGGAACATATCGGAGAGGTTAGTGTTTCTTGTCTTAACATCTTGGTATGAAAATAGTTTTTAAGCAGGTCTTAACCGAATTGGTTTCACATGAACATCTTGCTTTTTCAGTGTCTTATTCATCATTGGAATTGAGTAAAAACTTATGGTCATCACTTAAAGCATTTGCAAGTATATGAGTTTCGTAAATTTCCTTTGCCCTTATGATATCGGATTATTAACGCGTGCCATGAATTCAAACTATCGTTTTGCCATATTACATGAATAATAATAGAAGAACTTGTCAATGCCAAGTATAACACGAAGCAGTGATTCAAATTGGAAATTCTTCTCATTAAGTGAAAAATATTTCTATACATTCATAACCAAATTGGCAAACTACAAGAGAAAGAAAGTAAGTGCTGAAACTAATTAACTATAGTAAACCAAAAAAAGAGGAAGAAAGAAAATACAAAAAAAAAAGAAGCAACAAAAAACAAAGCAATAGAGATAGGGGCCATCACGGCTTGGGCTGGACTTGGTTTTCGGGGTCAGTTGGAGCTGTTGTTAAGGCCGAGGATCCTCCAGTCACCTCCTTACCCTTGGGACCCCCCTTTAGCATAATAGGCAGAGTCGCCAAAACTAACTCCAAAGTTTCTCTAGCCTTAGGATTGTGGGGTAGCTCTTTTGGGGCAACTGGAAGTTATGCATCTTCAGGTTGAGCCCTTTCATCTTGCGTTGGAAGGGAGGGCTCAAGAACAGTAGTGTCAGCAGCAACTTCCTCTCTTTGTATCCCAGCTGCAGAAGAGCCGGCATCATCCTTGGCTTTACCAAAAGTGGCCACTCGGATGGCAGGAGGGATGTAGGCATTTTCTACCTTCCATAGGGGAGAGGAAGCATCAACCCCAGCTTGGGAGAGGGCTTCCTTCCACACTTGGAGGTAGTAGTCCCTACAAACCTTCGGCACCTGAGATTTAAAGGTGTCAGTAGTTTCTGCCACCCCCACATCATAGCTGCTCTGTTTAGCCTGGCCAACCATCTCCTTAGCCTCCCGTGCCTTAGCAAGTGCCTCCTCCTTAGCCTTAATGGCCTCCTGTTTAGCCTCCTCATCTTTCTTAAGGTCCTGCTTGAAGCCTTCAATCAGCTTCTTGGCAGAGGTGAAGTTCTCATCGGCCTGCCTATCAGTAGTCTTGAGCTGAGCCTCCAAGCCAGACCTTTCACTTTCTGTCTTGGTTAAGCTGGAGGAAACTTCTTGTAGCTTCTTTTCCTTTAGCTCAAAGACCCTTTGGGTGTGATCTAGCCTCACCTCCCTGGCCCTTAGTGACTTATAAGAATTAGCTGCGATCTCCTCTGCCCTATGCGCAGATTGAACAGTCTACGCACAAAGTATTGTCAGTTAGTGGCATACAGAAGCAGTTAATATCAAACAGGAAGTAATAATAACAAGTATGATAACAAAAAAAAAGGGTGATAAGGTACATTCAATTGAAAACTTTACCATGGCTAATTCTTTCTTCAGGATCATAAAAACGTTCTGATCCCTCATCCTTCGTAACTCGCCCATGTCCTCGGGCAGCAGAAGCACTTGCTCCAAGGCATCGGCGATGCAAGCTGCGGTGCCTTCATTGGATCCCCTTATGGAAGCATCGGCAGTGACTGCCTGATCATCCACGTTCATCTAGGGAGCCCAAATGGGTGCATGGACGGCTACCGGGGGATCAGCCCGTCTTTTCGACCTCGTCTTAACATGACGAGCATGTTTCCCTCCCCTTTCCTATTCCACATCTTAAGTGGGGAGGTCTTTGCCCCCTTCAACTACTTCCTTCCCCTTGGGCTGATCCATTTTCCTCTTATGATCAGCTGGGTCTGAGTGTTTGGATTAGGTTGAGGGAGGAAGAGGAAGTTTTACTAGAGGAATCCTCTCAGTGACCTTATCTTTGGTCTTCACCTGGGGCATTTTAGGAAGCTCCAACTCCAACTTGAGCTTCTAGCACTTCCTTAAGACTGGGTTTAGATCTACGTTGTATACCCATAGTCCCGAGTCGTTGGTCAGCGTCCGAGGATGTTAGTAAAGGCGTGCCGACAACAGGAGACTGGTCTCCAGGTAATGGAAATCGGTCAAAAACTTTGAACTCTTCTTTTGAATTTGAGAGTTTAACGATCTCTTCTTCTTCTTCTTCCTTTGCAATTGGCTGGGAAAAGGAGTTTTCACCCAGTTTAGGGCGGGCCGAGGACGCAGTGAGAGGAAGGGCTCTTGGGACAATCCTCACGGGCTCAGTGACGAAAGTCCCTTGAGGAATAGGAGCACCGGCAGGGAGCAGAAAGCCTTCAACTGCAACGCTTATCCTAGGCAGCCGTGGGTCTTTCTCTTTGATGACGCACTTTGGCACTTGGAATGCAGTGGAGATAGGATTTTACCCAAGGATAAGGTGTGCTGCGTGAAGCTGACCGTCCGAGTGCACGAATACCTCGGCTCTTAGAATCTTGTCCAAACGAGCAAAGTTGACGAGGTGAGCACGACGAGTGAGTGCGCGGCGATCTGTGTGAGTATTCAAAAAGCAAACAGTAAGGGCAAATCAAAGAGAAACATAACCATAGAAAGACAACAAAGAAGAAAAATAGAGCTAACACTACACCAATACTCACCAAGTTCCCCCTCCCTCGTCGGACAGGGGAGACCGTCATGCCAATCCCTGGACAGTATTAGGAAATCCTTGTTCAAACCTTTGTTGGAGTGGGGAAGGCATTGAATTAACCTAACCTCGGCATGCCTAGATTTTAGGTAATATCTCTGCCCCCTCAAATGGTGAAGGTTGTACACCCAGTTCACCTCATGGTGAGTAAGTCCTAGTCCCAGTTTTTCGTTTAGGGCGTCTACGGCACCTAGAATTCTAAACATGTTTGGGGCACACTGTGTGGGAGATAATCTAGCCATTCTGAGATAGCTACTAATGACCAGCCCTACGGGGATTTTCATTCCCCCTTCTATGAATGCTATCATGGGAATCACCACCTCACCAGTATCCCTATCGGCATGCCACCCTCTCAGCTTGCAATATTTGACGGATACTCCCAGTGGGATTCCATATTTGGCCTTAAACTCCTCTATTTTTTCGGGGCTATCTACTAGGTGTGCGAACCTACCCATTCTCTAAAAATAAAGAGAGAATATTGTAGCAGGGTTGAGGAATTTAGATGGCAGAGGACGAAGAAACTAAGAATAACGAGAAAGATTGAGTAACAATAATGAAAGCAGAAAGTTGGAAAACTTACTTTAGAGTAATAAGATCACCTCGGCTTAGATTCGGGAGGATGTAAAGGCACGCGTAAGTTGCAAAAGTGACGGGGTTTGTTGTACAAGCTCTGAAGTGAACAGAAAACTTTTAAATTGGCAGTAGTTATACCACAGAAAATCGTAAATCGTAAAGCAGGAAATCTCCCACCTGCATCCTTACACAACGCTCATCCGTTGGATGGGCATCGTGCGGTTGAACGAGGGGAACAAAGAACCGCCAGCATTTAATCTAAGCATACCGAACGTCAGAAGCGCGCTATCCGAGGGACGTGTATCGAGATCCTCATCTCTCCAAATTAAGTAGAAATGAGGATCCCGAAGGGCTATTGTAGGGCCAATGGGCCCAAGGTATGTGTTGGGCCAGCCCAAAAGCTCTAGCGGGATTGAAAGTCCAATCTAACGGCGTGTGTAGTCTGAGGACGTGAGAGGGTTCGCTTGTGAAGTAACGTGACAGAAGAAAGAATCCATGCATGAGCAGAACATCCTGAGGATAATGTCCGAGGATGACAACGTCCTCGGCTACGCAACCGAGGATGAGAATAGTGGTCTGGAAATTCAAGGGCATCAATACTAAAGACCTTAGACGCGTAAATTGAGAAAACAAAGGGTAGGAGACAAAGAGAGGTGACGAAAAATATCAAGAATAAAGCTGCTACCACCGCATTGAAGGCTCTACACCTTCCTTTCTGGCCGCATTAATGGGAAAATGACACATGAGTGTTGGGGTTCATCCTTATACCTACTATCAGAAACTTTGATAAAAAGGGGTGATGGGATAAGTATCTAAAGGAACCATCTGACCTACACGTGGAGGAGAGGAGAAGAAGGAGAGAAGTCTATAAAAGGCAAAGGAAGGAGAAAGAGAAGAGGAGGGAGAGAAAAACACATAAAGACGAGAGAGAGAGAGATTGTAAGAAAAACACACTGAATTGTCCTTGGCATCAATATATGAGAAAGTCTTCATCCCTGTATGATGAGTATGCATGTGTTCTGTGATTTAATTCCCCTTTCGTGTTATCTACCATCTACAAACCTAGATTAAAAGCCTACTCTCTATAAATTCATTGTTTTAGGCTCATTGGGCTGGTTCCGAAAGTGCAATTTTGGTCCAGCGCTATTTGTGCCCTTACAGTTTCTTATAGATCAAATAAAAAAAAATGCTAAATCCACAACATTTTAACATTAATTTCTACAGTGCCTAAAGTTTTTTTTCCCCAATAATCGATTTGTGTGTTTTTTTTTTCTTTTAAATATTTATATAAACTGGTATATATATTGTTATATTGACACAATAAATTTCACAATAATTTTACAATTATTGAGTAAAATTACTTTAAATGAGTAAAATTTATAAGGACAATTTATTGGTTTAATTTTCATATGCTATTAATGTAAATTTGTACACAATTTCACGACAGTGTGTACAACAGTGTGTACAACATAATGTTGTAGTATAAATCTGTACAATAATGTATATATTTATATAGTCTATAATCATGCAAGTTTTACATGTGTAGTAGAAAGTAAACTAATAATTCTTCAGTTTATAGTTAACATGGATATGGTTTTATAAACCTCATGTATAGCTTCTATTATTTTCGTCAAACTCATACAATGATTAAATTGCAACAACTTGAAGTCATATAGTTGTGCATATTAAACTTTAGACTTTTATTTTATAAAATATTGAATCATGACGTTTATTTTATAATTATTTCCAAATGTGATTTTTTATTCACTCATTTTTATGGAAAATAATAAATTATTATAAAAAAAGCTAACTATATGAATTTAAGCATCCGTTTGGAAACAATTTATTTAAATTTTTGTTGAAAACATTATAGATAAAAGTTAAAAGGTAAATAAAATGAGTGGAAGATACACATGAGATTTACAGAATGAAGGAAAAAAAAAATAAAAAAATAAGCCAGTTTATAATCAGGACCCTGGCGCATACTAAGTCATATAATTTCCCATATATTTTTCTCTTCCATTAAAACATTTTCTTCTTTATTTTCCTTTCTTTTATACAACTTTTGAACATTAAAAAATATTACAAAATATGAAAAAAATGATTTTTATATTTTTTTAGTGAAGCTATTTAATGTCCTCAATACATGGCTGTTGAATTAACTATAACGTACACTTTTAACCCAGCAACTTCCCTGATATAGCAATGTAAAATTAAAGCATAGGAATGACACCTAGAAAGTTTAATAAGTTACTGTTGCTCCAAAAGCATGACCACATAAATTAAGAAATGTCTTAGCTTGTTTGCATCCGGATCCTTTCTTAGTAGATTAGGTTTTCAAATATCAACTTATTAAATAAATAAACACTATAAATGGGTTGAAGAATTAAAGTGTATGTACTATTTTTAGGACGTTAAAAAAAGAAATTATTTATAGATGAATATTATATTTAATGTTAAATAGGTTGAAATGGATTGTGTGACTTGTGTTAGATTCGCATTAACCCAACATAACTCGTTTGTTAAGCATATTAGGTGGGTTGAGTCAAGTCAACCTGACTTATTTACAGGCCGAATTAGGGTTAAAAGATCGTGACATAGTTATTAAATGGATTAGGTTCAAATTGAATTATTTAGTCGAATACTCCTAGTTCGGCACGGCATGAGCTTGACACGCCAATCTAAATTCTCGAATTGACACTTCTATTAATAATCACTTGTAAAAATATGTAATTTAAAATTATAGTGAAAATATAGTAAAATTATTATTATTATTATTATTATTATTATTTTGTTCTTGGTGCGGAATAGTTATGAGTTTATTTTTCAAAGAAAAGAGACACTACAAAGAAAACAAAAGGCAACACTCTAATCCCCGTATTCATGCTTTACTTTTTTTTTTACATTATCATCTAAAGGCTCTAGTCTAATCCTCTAGGACCACCGCTAATACGTGAATAAAACTTTAAAATATTCTTTCATGTCAGTCTTCCACTAACTTTAATAAGGTCGGAGAAACTTTAACATAATTTAAAGTTCGTGGAACAGCTACATAAGAGTGCGTGGAAGAGGGACATCTACGTCTTTCACATAGTTTGATTGACCACAATGACCCCGGTATGGTTCGTTGAAAGTTCAAAGCGTTATTTTGGGCTTTACCCGGAAACTTCCATGATATTGCAATTAATGAAAAATGCGTGTCACTTTGATGAGTGATTGGATTGGACCTCCCTCTCTCTCTCTCTCTCTCTCTCTCTCTCTCTCTCTCTCTGTCTCTGTGTCTGTGGGGTTAAGTCATGATGTCATCACCCACGTGTCGGGTACTATGTGGTTGGTCGCATACAGAATCATTCTCCGCATGTCCCTCTGGTAGCTTGGACTTTGGAGGAGCCAAGGTTGTCTTTTTAAAAGAATAAAATAAAAAAAATTGATTTGGGTTTTGGTCATTTATTAGTGGATAATGTTAGGTGGACCCCCCCCGGTAGTTCTCTGGAACTGGGGTCCCACTGTCACCTCTTCAACGCTTATTTGAAGCCGTCCGATGTGCCGATCGAGGCTCAGTATGCATCAGAGCTTATTTGCTTTGCACCCACGTCTTTATCCAATCATTAACATTAGTGAACAGTGATAACAGAGATAAGATGACTAATCTACAATATTACAGCGGTGACGGTGAGCAAATTATTAGCTAGCTAGCTAGGCTTGAGAGGTTCTTCTCAGCCTACTGCCTAGCTCTCTCTCTCTCTCTCTCTCTCTCTCTCTATATATATTAAAAGACCTACCAATACTATTTTTGTCTTTTCTGGTACAAAAGTCTTTACAGTTTACTTTTTCATTCCCATTTGTAATGGTTTGGAGTGAGCCGGTTGGATACCAAAAAAAAAAAAAAAAATTTTATTTTACTATTTAATTTATTTTTGTTATTATTTATGAGTCTAATTGTACTTTTTATTATTATTTATAGGTTCTATTGCATTTTTTAATATTATTTATAAGTTTCACTGTATATTTTAATCTAACTTTTATCTATATTTACAATAATTTCAATAAAAAAATTTCAATAAAATAAAATAAACGATATCCAAAAAGACTTTAAATCACAAATTTACATTATATTTAATACTAATTTGTAACATATGTTGGAAAAAGTACATGTTGGGTACATATGTCATATATAAGGCTTTTTTTTATATATATTTATGAATCATGCTAGGACATTATTGGCTATATACACCAAAAAGATAAAAATTGTTATGTATATTTAATTAAAAAAAACTAATATCACTTTCGTATGAAATATAAAAATAAATAAAAAAGTTCGTTACTTTTTTACTTTTTCATAAATTGTTTTAAAATATTTAGTAAATTAATACTCTAATAACATTCATTAATTTTTTCTTTTTTTTAAAGCTTAGTGTTTGATAACATTTTCATAATAAATTTTAAGTGGTAGATTATTAAGAGTTATTATTAATGAAAGAAAAAGTAAAATTAATAATAAGTTCAAATTAAAACCATAATTTACTAGCTATGATATATTATTAAAATATTATAAATGTAACATTTATTTGCTTGAAATATTTAACTTTCTACCAAAATAGTATTTCTGGGATGATTTTTTCTGTTCTGTATACTTATTTGTTTTCCTTGGCCTTAGCTTTCTCATTTGTCAGAGCTTTTAATTAGTAGACAGATTTGAACGTGTAATTGACTTGGTGGGAAGAGGCACTTATTAATCTTGATTAGAAGATTTATCTTCCCGATTCATCACTCATTAAATTGTAAGAATACGTGTAACACTTTTACTGCCTTTATTTCTTTATTTATTTTTTTTATTTCTTTCATAAGGTAATGCATGAATTGCTTGAAATTATTTAATGCTGTAAACATTAAAAAAATGCAATTCATTAAAAGGCTGATATTATAGCAACTAGCAATATGATGACAAGCATAATGATAACACCTCTTATCACTAAAAACAAAATGATGACACGAATATTGCACCTTTGCTCTCTGTCCCATGTAATGACATTCCAAAGTTATATTTAGCACCCCAATAAAAAACCAAGACCATTTCTACAAAATTTATTCAAAGTGACAACATTTTATAACCATAGCTTAGAAAGTATTTCCTCCCAATGACAATGCTAGTTTCCACTTTTCCAATACATGTTTCCACCGGTATCAGACTTATGAACACAATAATAGAAGTGATGCCATGACGTCTTTCACATAGTTTGATTGACCGCAATGACCCCAGTATGGCTCGTTGAAAGTTCAAAGGGTTATTTTGGGCTTTACTCAGAAACTTCCAGGATATTGCAATTCACGTAAAATGCGTGTCATTTTTTGAAAGCAAGACTACAATATAAGTCTAGCCTCTTGCATCCATTCACTCACCCTCCTCCTGTTCACTTTCCTCACTTTATATTGACACCGCTGTCACAGCTTTCCTTCTTCTCCTCCTCCTTCAACTTTTTTCATCTTTCTGCTCATAAATCCCAATGGCCTCATCTCACCAACTCAAGAACTTTGATGTTTTCTTGAGTTTCCGAGGTGAAGATACTCGCCGAGGTTTCGTAAGCCATTTATTTGAGGCTCTGACTCAACGGGGTATTCAAACCTTCATTGATGATAATCTCACTAGGGGAAAAAACATTTCTAAAGAGCTTCTCAAAGTCATTGAAAACTCAAGTGCATCAATAATTGTATTTTCTAAAAGCTATGCATCCTCTAGTTGGTGTTTGGATGAACTTGCTAAGATTATTGAGTGCACTAAGAAAGTGCTACCAGTTTTCTATCAAGTGGATCCATCTGAAGTACGGAAGCAAAAAGGGGATTTTGGAAAAGTGCTGACTAAGCTTGAAAAAAAAATTAAAGATAAGACAAAGGTACAAAAGTGGAGGGAGGCTTTAACTAATGCAGCTAATATTTCTGGTTGGGACTACAAAGACAAAGACAAAGACAGGTATTTGTATAGTACTACCTACTCCTGTTTGTTGATCTTCAAGAGTTTTAATGGTTTTGTGATGTCCATTAAATTTTACTGTTAATTAAACAACAACTAGAATTAATTGTTAGCTTTTATTTTCTCTTTAAATTTTACTAAATTATGAAAGTAAATTTTCTTGTCATATCTTTTATACAATGCTTTTTTTTTTTTTTTTTTGAGAAGAATCATTTATACTAAGCTAGTTAGCTATAGATTAAAGATGGAAATAAAAGAACTTAATATTAGATTACTTACCATTATTAATTAGGAATTTCACCCCTCATAATATTTGGAAAAATTTTAAAGAAAAAAACTTAATTCATTTTTTCTAAGCATGTAGTGAGATCTAGTAAGATTATGTTGTCATCTAAGTGGACTTTTAATGCCACTTCATCCCAAAAGCTAATTGCTACCCAAAAAAATGAATTAAATAAAAAATTTCAATCTCAGTTACATGTCGCTTACTTCATCTAACAACACTTTAACTGTGATGTAAAAATTAAACATCTTGCATACAGTTTATGTTATTTATTTTTGGTAAATTTTACTAACTGCCCTTGAGGTTTGGGATAATACCAAACAAGTCCACAATTACTCAAAACTAACCAATTTGGTCCAAAGCACAACTTAATCTCTAATTAGACTTAAAAGACGTTATTTTTAACTCTCCATTTTCTCTCTTGTCCTCTCTGGCCAAAACTTCTCTTCTATCTTCTCACTCTATCTCAAACCACCACCGTGACCACCACCAAAACTCAGACGGCAAGACACCCACCCACCAAATCACAACACCACAGGTCCACAACCCACATACGCCGCCGATTCACGACAAGTCCGAACTCAAATCTTGCCCAAAAGAAAAAAAACCACCACAACCCACAGATCCACTCGTTGAGATACCAAAACCACCACCTCGCCACCATCGTCATAGAGCCCACCACCACAAACCAAAACCATAAATCGGAGCCCAACCACCACAGATTTACAGTCATAGCTACCCAAATCAAACCAATTGAAAAACTCACGGCCAAACCAAACCAATTTCAGCCAACCAAACCACTAAACTCATGCACCCCGCTTCACATACACAGAAAAAACACACAACCCCAAACTCAAGGTTCATAAACCCCACCCCAGAAACACCAGAAAATTCAACAAAACCCACCTCTTCTCAAACCCAAACCCATAATCATTGAGACCCACAAACAAAAAACCACCACCACTAATTAAAAAAAAAAAACCAACCCTCCAGAAAATACCAAATCAAAAAGTTTGATCACCTGCTAAAGGAAGTCTGATCACCACCAAGATTCGAACCAAGATTCACCGCCGAGATTCGAACTCCGTTGAAGCTAATAAAGAAAGTCCGATCATCTGCTTGTGCCCACATCCCTGACAAAAAGTGACATCACCAACCGGATCGGCGAGTCAGAGGCAGCTCGTGTGTGGCACTCCTTGTTCACGGAGCGGCATACCAGAATAAAAAATCAAGAAAGGCCCATTCTGCAACCTTCTGTTGTAGGTCTTGCCGATTATGTCTTGGTGGTTATAGTGGTGATTTGAGAGAGAAGAGAGCTTTGGGTTAGAGAGGATAAGAGAGAAGAAACGTCTGAGATAGAGTGAGAAAAGAGAAGAGAAGTTTGGGCCAGAAAGGAGAAGAGAGAAAATGGAGAGTTAAAAATAACGTTTGTTAAGTCTAATTAGAGATTAAGTTGTACTTAGGACCAAATTGGTTAGTTTTGAGAAATTGTGGACCTGTTTGGTATTACCCCAAACCTTAGGGGTAGTTAGTGAAATTTACCCTTTATTTTTCATAGTCTAACTCGTTACATGTGTTAATTAAATGCTCTGTGAATGACAGTTGCACTGAAGCTGAACTTGTTCAAAAAATTGTTGAAGAAATCTTCAATTCTGAATTCATTCAGATTCCATCAAATGTTGCTTCAATGCAACTGGTTGGAATAAATTCTCGCATAGAGGCGGTAACAAAACTTTTAGATATTAAATCAAATGATGTTCGCATGGTAGGGATCACAGGCCTTGGTGGAATAGGCAAAACTACAATAGCAAAAGCTATTTATAATACCTTTTCAAACCATTTCAAAGCAAAAAGTTTTGTAGAGAATGTTAGAGAGGGGTCAAAGACAGAGGAAGGCAAAATACGTTTACAACAGACACTTCTTAAGGGTATCTCAAAGGACAAGAATTTGAGTGTGGATACTCTATATGAAGGAAGCACAAGGATAAAAAAAATTCTTCACCTAAAAAAGGTTCTTATCATTCTTGATGACGTGGATGATGCCGACCAGATAGAAACATTGCTCGGACAATGTGAATGTGTTGCTTGTGGAAGTAGAATCATTCTGACAACAAGATACAAAAGCTTGCTAGTTAATCGAAATGGTTTTTCAACCTATGACTATGGGGTTATGGAATTAGACGAAGATGAAGCTATTGAACTGTTTCGTAAGCATGCCTTCCCAAGTAAAGAAGTCCCTGAAGGTTATTTGAAACTTGAGAAACAAGCTATAAGTTATGCCAAAGGCCTTCCTCTAGCTCTTAAAGTAATGGGCCGTGATTTGTGTGAGAAAACTATACATGTATGGGAGGATGCCCTAAATTATTATAAAACAAATCTTCTTGACGATATTCAAAAAATTCTAAGAAGAAGTTATGAAGGATTAACTAAAAATGAACAGAATATTTTCCTTGATATTGCATGTTTCTTCAAGGGATATGACATGAGTTATAATATGATTAAGGATGTATTGAAAGCTTGTGGTTTAAACCCAGTGTATGGTATTCAAAAACTTCTTGATAAGTGTCTCTTGACTATTGATAAAGATAATAGTTATTTGTCGATGCATGACTTATTACAACAAATGGGTTTGGATATTGTTCGACAAGAAGAACCACAAAAGCCTGGGGAACGTAGCAGACTATGGTGTTATGAGGAAGCTCTTGATGTACTAACTGAAAATATGGTATGTTTGTTGTTTTGATTCACTTCCTCCCTTTACTTCACATAAAAGATGTATTACTCTTTTTTCCCTTTTTATTTATTTATTTATTCTGAAGAAGATTTTTGCTTTAAGTTTATTAACTACTCTATGTTTTGGTGATTCGCTTTCCCTATTGTTCAACTAGGGTTCAGATAAACTTCGAAGCATAATATTGTGGCCGTGTAAATCAGAACCAGTAGAGGTGCAAATAAAGGCACAATTTTGTAAGATGAAAAATCTTAGATTGCTTTTGATTCGTAATGTACGTTGTTGCAATGGACCTCTTGAATGTCTTCCCAATGGATTAAGCTTGCTTGATTGGCACGATTATCCATTTTCTTCATGGCCACCAAATTTTTTTCCTAAAAATCTGATTGTGCTCAACATGCCTAATAGCCGATTAAAGGAACCACTCATCCAGGTATGATTATTAGCATTCATAAATTATTATTTTTTTCAAAGTTTTTAATTTTTAATTTATTTATATATACTTCTTTAAAGATTAAACCATGTTCTAACTTTCAATTTTTTTTCTACAGAATTTTGTAACTATGACACGTGTGGACTTCAGTTATTGCAAACTGATTACGAAAATACCTGACTTATCAATGACCCCAAACATAATGACATTGAAACTTAAAGAGTGTACAAATTTAATTGAGATTGATGACTCCGTTGGGCGTCTTGATAAGCTTAAAGTGTTTGATCTTTTTGGTTGCAAAAAACTTGAAATGCTTCCGAACTGTCTTACGATGAAATCTCTTACATATTTTAATCTCTATAAATGCATTAGAATTAAGAAGTTTCCAGATATCTTGCACGAAATGAAAGGTGTTAAATCACTTTATATTCCAAGGAACTGTGCTAATAAATTGCCTCCGACATATGGGAATTTGATTGGGCTTCAGTCCTTATATGTAGGAGACTTTGATTCAGGAGAGGAGCATCTTTCGGGTAGCATCTATAATTTACAGCATGTAGAGGACCTTGAGTTATATGGTAGTGCCATATTTCCAAAGAATGTGGAGATTGATAGAAAGCCAATGTGCAAAACTCTTGGATGCTCTTCCAAATATGTTTTTCCAATGTTGACAGGACTATTTCTTGATGGCAATAAAATTTGCTCAGAAATAGAATTTATTTTGAATTATTGTTGCCCCCTCACACTGGAAGTGTTAAGCATCCGCGACAGCAAAGTTGTCACCCTCCCAGAAAGCATGAGCAGATGTGAGAGATTACATACGCTTATTATTAAAGGTTGCGATGAGTTTCGGAAAATCCCAAGGCTTCCACATGGTATAAGATGGGTAGAAGTAACAAGTTGCCCCTCGCTGGATTTAGAATCATTGTTTCAGGTATATCTCTCTTAAAGATATTAAGAAACTATTTGTGTTACCTTCACAAATACTACATGATTTGCTAAGATGTAACTTACTGAATTTGCTAATTGCATGCAGCTGCTTCCAGAAATCATGGGCCTTCCACCAAATCTACCACCATGTTTAGGTGTAACAAGCCACATGTTAATGTCGCAACAGCTGCTTCCACACCCATCTACATTGCCCACATGTTGGCTAGACCCCCTTTGTGAATATAGTTTTGAGGTATCAGGAGATGAGAAAGATATTCCAAATTGGTTCAACCATCAAAGGGATGGAAATTTAATATCATTCTCGATTGGTCCCGAATTTCCAACAATTACTCTCTGCGTTGCTTTTGGAATACAAGATTCTTTACGGGAGTTTGATTATTATGTCAGTTTTTTCATCAACGTCATTGTTTCCATCAATGGTAGTGAACGAACGTTTGAAGGAAAATACATTAAAATAGATAGGAGATTTGGGCATCAGAGCTCATTGCAGAAACTATTTCGGGACTTGCAACTAACTGATCGGAATCATGTTGAGATCCTCTGTGAAACTTTCGATTCTGATTATCCTTCATGCGGAGATATTGCTGTTCCTATCGTTAAAAGGATAGGAGTCCATGTAGAATGCAATTGCCTTCCTCCTCAAAATCCCAGTATCTTTCAAGACATTAATAGGCACCTTTCTTTGCAATCAGGTTTGGGACTTCCAATGGATACAGAAAATGGATCTGACTTAGGTTTGGCATTTGACTCATCAAATGTTGATGGGTTTGATTTGGGCTCATCTTCAGTGGCCCAGCCTGTAACGCCCCAAGTAAAAAGAAAGAGTAAAAAAAGAAAAGGGAAAGTAAGGCCATGTTTTGGAACATTGTTTAAACAACAATTTCCTTTGTTTAAAAAAAAAAGAAAAAGAAAAGTGATGGTCTGATTTATTTAAACAACTGAACTCAACTCAACTCCAAGCTCAGATCAGATCAGATCGAATCGAATCCAAATCCAATGGCTATCACTTTCTCAGATCGAATCAGGCCTCAAATCTCTCGACGAGTTTCTTTCCGGAGACAATCTCACCAAGGATGACATCAAGGTATACGCTGCCGTTTTGGTGACTCTTTCCCCAATGTTTGCAAGTGGCACGACATTTTGTAATTTTCTTTGTATTTGTTTCAGATTTGGCTGGTCAAAATGGACTTCAGATTGTGTCTCCACTCTAACATTCTCAGATCTGGTGAACATATTTTCAACTGGCCTTTTCAGCATTATAGATGGTTAAGTAAGGGGGATCCTATAGCCCTTCTCTTATGTTTCTTTTTTGTTATGAAGATGCTGAAATGGATGATTGCAAGAGCAGCAAGAGGCATTCTTATTGTGTTTCAGGTGAGAAAGGTAACTGAGATTTCAAACTTCATTATAGATGATCTCTGCATCATCTTCTATTGGAAATTTAACCCAGCTTGGTTATCTTAGTTTTCTGCTTCTTTGCATTGAGAAATTTCTGCATTAAAAAAGAATATGGGTTTCAAGTGAATTGGTTTGAGCAGAAGATGAATTGGCAGATATTGTACGCTGTAAGGTAGGTTCTCTTCCCATGTGAAATTAACTTTATTAATTGCTGCAAGGATCTTTGTTTTAGGCTGCTTGGAATTTGATGATTGAACAAATATGGACATATATATGGATGTTAAACTGAAGTGCATTTAACTACTTATTTTCTTTCTTACTTTAGTATGCTGATATAGGTGGTTTATATGTATGATAAATTGAAGTGCATTTTCCATTTTTGTGTTTGATTTCGTTCAAAGTTTCAGATAAAAAATTTGCAAAATTGTAGAGAAAAAGACGTTATTTTATCTAATATATTTTCTTGTGGAAGGGGGTGCCCAATTTTTTCCATCCTAAATAATTCCCTTTTCAATTTTCTTATTACAAGGCTTTAATATTGTATTTTGCAAACGCATTTGTAATCATGTTAGCAAGTCAGTGATATGGAAGGTGAAGGAGCCTTGTCTCTGATCTATTTGTAATCACTCTTAGTAAGGCTTGCTGTTGCTTCTTTTATTGGTTTGTCATTGCTGAACTATGATTTGTTTTTATTTTTATTCTTTTGGTTATCAGTATTATCTCACAAAATGTTCTGTTTTAATACATTTGGTAATATACTAATATGCTATTCTGTATTTTTCTCAATCAACTTTCAACTTGATGTTATTCTTTTCCTTGGCTGCCAAATAGAGGTGAAGATTATTATCTGATTTTACGATTTTGTAGGAAATGATTCCTTAGTATTGTTGGAATAGACATTTTTTAAGTCTATGACTACTTTTTTATTATGGTTTGGACTTTGGACCATCGCTGCATATATTTTTTTCCTAATGTTTTTAAATTCTCTAATAATTTCCTGGACTCTCACTCATTGAATTTTGGTGTGCGTGTGTTTGTAAAAGCTGCTTATGAAAATCCAGGTATTAGCAAGTTGATCAAGATGTTGGTTTCATGTAATGGTGTCTGTAAGATTTTCTTTTCACAAGTCTATAACAGATTGACAGAGATTTATATTTACTTTGATTTATAATTTCTCTGAAGTTGCAAATTCTTAAAGAACTCTAAAAAATTTTAAATTAAGATCTTTTGAACAAACATACCATAATAGAACTTTCTCAATTTTCAAAGATTATTTCTTATATAAAGAAATGACAACCACGATGAAAGGCAAAATTACCAAACTCTGGACATTAAGGACTATGAGCTGGCTCTCTCTCTCTCTCTCTCTCTCTCTCTCAATACTACCTATAGGTAGAAAAGATTGGTATACAATTTTGTTTTCAACACTGTTCCAATGTGTTCTATTATAGGCATTTAAATGATCTTCTGACTCTTGACTTTTTATCTAAAAGTCTTTTTTTTTTTTGTTCTTGTATCATGTGTTCTTGTATTTACGTGATAAATATAATCACGCAAGTTATTCCTTTGAAGGGTAAAAATATTAGCAATTCAGCCCTGGTCAATCATCATTCCTAGAAGTTGACTTCCAATCAGATATTTAAATTTGTGTGCAACGATGCTTCTATCTATTGAGAAACCTCATGCACGAATTGGTATTTTGCCAGTTGAACATGTTTTTAATACATTTCTGCTTAATTTGCTTGCCTTAAAACTCATGGCTACCCCTTCTTTTTTTCCTTCAAATGTTGCAGTCTAAGAACTTAAAATTTTTTTTGGTGTGCAAAATTTTCATTTTATAGGCATTTACATGATCTTTTCACTATCTACTATCAATGTAAAAGTCTATATTTGTCTTTGCAGGCTGAGGACTTGAAATAAGTTTTTTTTTTAATGTTATTGGACAATTTTATTGACTTGATCCATTCAAAGAAGATAACAAAAGAAAATAGAAAGAACATTTTTGCAGTTGGTGATTCTTCTTCTTTCCATTCATTATTTATAATTTTACTTGTTGATTTTATTTTTGAGAAATTTAAAACTTTTCAATTACATACCAGAAGATATTTATTGTTTAGTTAAGTATTATATGTATGATTCTAAATGATAATATTCATTTGAGTGGCATCAAGTTATATTAGGTTCTCTATCTCATACACACCTGTTTATGTATCAACAATGAACCATCCTATTTTTATTACACTAAAAAAGACAGATTCTTGATGAGAAATAGTATATTTGTATGCCAAATTATAACAAACAACAAAGAAGCAAATGTACCTCTTTTTTATTTATTTATTTTTTTAATATTATTAGTCATTGTTTCTAGCATAAAGAAAAGCAACATTTTCAAAAGATCAAGCATGGCAGAAAAATATAAAATACATTGAAAGCTTGGAGTGCAATATAAAAGTCTGGAAGTCATCCAAGAAAATGTGCTTCTCAACAAAGGATGACATTTAGTGATAGTATTGAACATATCTGAAAATAGGAAACATCAATCACATAATCTTGCAAGATTTGGAATCCCAGGACTTGAACTTGATTAAAAATTCAATATGTTCCATGTGTCAGATCAAAAACAAGAAACATCAATCACATGGTAGCCAATAATACGTGGTTCTTGGAAAGAGTGATGCAGCGATACTTGGAATACATGCATGTTGTTTAGGGTTTGGAGTCTGGATGTCCTAATTTGTTTTTGTTTTATGCGTAGGGGCATGACATTTTGTAATTTTCTTTGTATTTGTTTCAGATTTGGCTGGTCAAAGTGGACTTCAGCTTGTGTCTCCACTCTAACATTCTCAGATCTGGTGAACATATTTTTAACTGGCCTTTTCAGCATCATAGATGGTTAAGTAAGGGGGATCCTATAGCCCTTCTCTTATGTTTCTTCTTTGTTATGAAGATGCTGAAAAGGATGATTACAAGAGCAGTAAGAGGCATTCTTATTGTGTTTCAGGTGGGAAAGGTAACTGAGATTTCAAACTTCATTATAGACGATCCCTGCATCATCTTCTATTGGAAATTTAACTTAGCTTGGTTATCTTAGTTTTCTGCTTCTTTGCATTGAGAAATTTCTGCATTAAAAAAGACTATGGGTTTCAAGTGAATTGGTTTGAGCAGAAGATGAATTGGCAGATATTGTAGGCTGTAAGGTAGGTTCTCTTCCCATGCGAAATTAAATTTATTAATTGCTGCAAGGATCTTTGTTTTAGGCTGCTTGGAATTTGATGATTGAACAAATATGGACATATATATGGATGTTAAACTGAAGTGCATTTAACTACTTATTTTCTTTCTTACTTTAGTATGCTGATATAGGTGGTTTATATGAATGATAAATTGAAGTGCATTTTCCATTTTTGTGTCTGGTTTCGTTCAAAGTATCAGATCAAAAATTTGAAAAATTGTAGAAAAAAAGACGTTATTTTATCTAATATATTTTCTTGTGGAAGGGGGTGCCCTTTCTCAGATCCCAATTTTTTCCATCCTGAATAATTCCCTTTTCAATTTTCTTATTACAAGGCTTTAATATTGTATTTTGCAAACGCATTTGTAATCATGTTAGCAAGTCAGTGATATGGAAGGTGAAGGAGCCTTGTCTCTTATCTATTTGTAATCATGCATTAAGACTAGTTAACACTTAACATGAAGCTGCATCTGCTTCTATTTGAAGTTGAAATAAATCTTGTACTTCTGCACTAGCTATGTGATACGCTTTTCTCTCCTATTTCTTGTAGTTCAATAGGCTAGACATGATCTTAATTAAGGGACCCTTTTGTATACTAATTACCTTTGATTCTGTACCCAAATTGAGTGGCATGATTTTCTGGTTTAAGTTATTTGTGTGTTTTATGTAGTTCACAATATAATGGTGTTTAAAAAAAACTGAGTCAGATTTCAATTCAGTTCAGGCAAGGATTATCAAGAAATGACTTACCATAAAAAAAAATGACCTATTAGATCATGAAGATATTGTCTGAGTTGTGTACAATATTCTTATACTTTTGTTATTCAAGTGTCACTTAGAATGAAAGACATCTGTGACATTATGTACACAAATATGGGCAATTATATCATTTGTTTGTTAATAGATGGTATATATGCAAAGATATCTAATATAAATATAATAAAGCAGAAACATCTAGTGAGGCTCTGCCATGATTTTGAACTGTTTGTGAAATTTAAGATTTATAAGATAAAATGGTATAGTTGTAATGGAGGGTTAGGGGGGGGGGGGGGGGGGGGGGGGGGGGGGGGGGAGGGGTGGTGAACACAGGAGGAGGAGAAAGTTCAAGTCATTACACTAACTTGTGTATATTGGTGTGGTTCTTTTAGGTGAAGAGAATGATCAATCCTTTGCCAGTAATGAGCTTGATGAAAGAGTATACAGGCATTACAAGTCTCCTCAAATAGAATGGCTTTTCTTGGGATGAAATTTGCAAAACAGTGGCCCTGTGGCAGCTTATGTTTAGCTTTGGGAAGCTTATATCAAGGTGCCATTCTATCCCATTAGTAATTTTGCTAGGATAAAGGGTTTTCCTCTAGTTATCACTAAAGAGCACCCCAAAGCATAGCATACAAACTTGTATATTTTTCCCCTTTGATGAAATGATATTACTTCTGTATTCATTTAGTAAACTGAGTGTTTTTGGGTAAGGTGAGATGAAGAATATATGATCATATTGATTCTATAATAAGCAATGAACTGGATAATTTTTTGTAGCTTATGTTTAAAAATGACATTTTGCAGGAATATTCGGATTTGTGCTTGATTTATGGTAATGAAAGTCAAAATGGAAGATCAAGTTCGTTTGGACATGAAAATGGAGGTCAACAATAATGGCCTTTGGATGGGATTGACGATAACTTGGGATATGCTATATCCAGCTAGGGAGTTTGAAATGTCTTATCAGGGGAAAAATGAAAGTTTGGAACTTCTTAAACCTCAGTGTGTTCTCAAAAATTTCATAGATCATTAAGGAAGAGATCCAAGATGCACTTGAGGAAAGGCCATGCATAGTCAAAACAAATGTGGGTACCGAGAAGGACAAAGAGTACAATTGAATAGAATGTATAGATACAACATTTCAAATTGTTCCTGAAATAGATGAGAAGCTCTTTTTGGAGGGTTTTTGAACTCTTAGAAGATGAGAGAAAGGCCACGAAATTTGCAGCGATGAAACGGTTATTGAGAAAAGTTTGACAGGACATCTATTTTTCTTGTCAAATTGGGATTATAACTTAGATTTGGTTCTAGAGTTTTGTCAATGTAAATAAGATCCAATTTTAGAATATAGATATTTTTGGAATAGAATTTCTCGCTTGATTTAATTGTTATATTTATACACAAATCGTTTTCAAGTGTTCAAGGTTTTAATAGGAAGTCAGTTTGATTTTGTTGGGAGTTCCTGCAGCTGCATGGTGATGTTTACTGTCTTGCTTCATTGATGAAAAGGTTACTAAGTTTATATTAAATATTAACTTGTCACTATCATTCTCTAGGCTTGAGACTTGGGATAACCCAGAACCAGAAGACAAAAAGTAATTGAACGTACTTTCAATTACTTGTACACTGATTTACTTTTTTAAGGCATGCCGTACTTACAAATTATAAAATAAAAAACATGGTCATTCATCTTTTATTAACTTATTTCTAGGTGGTTTGGGCTCAACCCCCAAGTGTGTTTGGGCTCATGTATGTAGAATTTATCTACCTATCTCTTGTATTCACTTAGCAATAAATAAATAAATAATACTACCAGAGTACCAGTAAGTATAAGCAAATTTCATGCATGGCAAAGAGGGTGTTGTTTGCATCCAATGCATTATACATATATAACCTTTTTGGCATTTCTGCCATTTGGATCTCTTAGAACAACAACCCAAACAATTTATACTTGTGGCCCAATATGTCAAAATTTACCCTATTTGTCAAACTGTATATTGTTTATTATCCAATTTATAATTGTGTCATTTTTTGTCTTAATGCGGATCATTTCATTTACATATATGAGTTCAATAAACATTATGCTGCTTGTAGTGTAAATTTGAGTAGTAGACTCAATGACTGTGGATTGGATGCTATAACATAGAAGTACAGGTAAGAGCATCTGCATTGGACTACTCAATAGGCTAGTCCAGGCAAAATATGCCAAGAAAGCCCAATTAATTGACCCCCATTGGACTCGCAACCCAATAACAAAAATTCATGCAAGCGACACTAGTCTTCCAAACATAATTGGCATTGTAGCTTAAACAATTGCATTTTTTTTTTTAATTAATTTTCTTCCTGCATACCTGAGCTGTTTGGAAGTAGTTGGTTGCGGGTGTGGGTAGCAGCATGGGCAAAGGTCTGCAGTGCAGTGTGGCATAGTGGGATTGACGTGTGCATTGGCAAAGACAGTGAGAAAAATGTAAATAGAAAGACTAAAAAAACCAAGAAAATCAATCTCCTCTCTTACGGTATTTTACATACATTTATTCATACCCTCAATCTCGAATAAATTACTTCAAAGGGTTTCAAATATACCACCGAGGTGCTCTCTACACTTTTCATTGATTTTTTCTCACCCCAGCCATTTTTATTTTTATTTTTATTTTTGGTTAAAATTAGTTTGGTCCCCTCCCATTTTTTCATCCTCCAACCAAATGGACCAAGTGTTTGTTTAGAAAGAAATTGATTTTTATGTTTTTTATTTTTGTTTTCCATTCATATGCTGTGGCAGTTTTTTTTTAAATCACCACGTAAGTTTTAAGTGTGCCAACTTGTCATTTGTTTGCCACATCAACATTTTTCGTTAATAAGTTTTCAGTAGAGATTAAATTAACTACAAATTGAAAATAGTAAAGACTAAATTGATTGTTACTAAAATGAAGAAACCAAACTAAAATGGTAATTTCACCACCCACCCCCCCCCCCCCCCACCAAAAAAAAAAGGAACATAAAGTTAAATTCCTACTTGGCAGTTCTAATGTGCCAATGGCTATATAAGACAAATCTTTTTCAATAGCTCTATTTTGTCCCAGTACCTTTATTTTTTATGCCATACCAATTACGAAAGGACAATTGACCAAGAGCAATCTTTGAAATTCCTAGAGCCAAAGATGTTGTCACTTGCATGAGTTACATTATGGTTAATAAAATTGCTATATTTGACATGAACCTCAATCATATTATGATAAATACTTGGGTCATTCACAAATACAAGTTGCTATTGAAAGTTTGTTGTCCTCAAAATTTTTTGGCTTCGTATCTTGGTTGGAATGTGGTTTCCGATGAGCATTTCTACACATAACAAATTTCCATTAATCGCATTGTTTGTACCTATCTCAATGGTGTGTAAAGTGTTGCTCAAGATGGAGAATTGGCACGCCTTTCCGTTGAAGGTAAGCAACCCAAACAGTAACTGCAACTAATGATTCTTAATTTATTTTATATAGTTCCCGATGATGAATCAGCTTCAATTAAAACTAAGCTACAACTTAGCATATGATATTCTTTGAATATTTTTGAAAAAAATCACTACCAAAATTGGTCACTAAAGCTGCTTCTCTTCACTAAATGAAATTCTCTAGGAATTTAATAGTTATCCTACTTTGAATATGATTATAATAAAGTGCATCTATAAATGAAAATTCACACAGTTTATTTATTTATTTTTTTAAAATTTTCTTTCAGGTCTTGACTACTATGTTTGATAACCATAAGGGCAATCCTTAAATAATTGGTGATATATTTGCATCACTTGGAATGAAGGTCCATGATGGCAAAAATGGTCCTTATGTGTGGGACATTTTTTTTTTTTTGGTATTTATTCCTGCAATGTAAGACTTGGTATTTGTGGCAAAAGATATATTTCTTAATATACCTTGCAAAAAAAAAAAAAAAACTAATTATTAACTCAAATCAAATGAGACCAATGGGATAAAGAAAAAGAACTTGATATCGAGAATTGTAATGCCAAAATACATAAATATGCACAAAAGTCTATACAAATTTACCAAAAAGATAAACAAATGTAATGTGACAATTAAATTAAAAAAAAAAAAAAGAACCATTAGTAGAAAAAAGTGGTTGAAACAATAGATAAATAAAAAATCCACCAAAAGAGAAACAAAATTGGAGAAAGAGAGAGAGTGTTGAGCTTTTTGGTTGTGAACAACTTGGAAGGAATAGGGAAGAGAGGTGGAAATGAAGTGAAAAGAAATTTGTATGAAAATTAAGATGGAAGAGGGTGGAAGTAGATGAAAAGTTGAATAAAGTGAAACTACAGAATTTAAAAATATATTACGGAAAAATATTTAAAAATCTATAAAGAGAATCAAATTAAAATTTTAAAAAGACAATAACTGGAAGGGATGAAAGATTGAACTAATTAATAGACAATGGTTGAAGAAGGTAAAAAGTTGAACAAAGTAAATATTACTAAAAAAAAAAAAAAAGGGATGCTAAAGATGTGGTGCATAAAGAGTTTTATAAAATTTATTACAAAATTTCCATTATCATATATAGTATAGATATGTATAGACATTGTTTTTGGTTTTTTATTTTTCATTATTTAGTTTTAAACATTTAAATTAAACTAGATAAATATGTAAAGAAAAAGTTATATGTAATTTTAAAACTGCCCAAGATGAATGTGTAAAATCAATAATCACTTTATATATATTTTTGTAAAAAAGATAATAATAATTTCGTGACTAATGATGTGGCAATGAGGTGGCGCAATAAGAGCTTAGCAACAATAAATAATACGTTCAACTTGCTTTTATATATGTGTGTGTGTGTATTACATCAATGCAATTTTCCATAAAATATTACATTTATCCTTGGCTCCAGAAATCATAGATGACTTCAATAAAGAAAATAAGGAAGCATCAACTCACTTGAAGTTTTACAGGGGCAACACTAATTGCCATTGAGCCAAAAAAAAAAACAAAAAATTGTAGTTACATGCTGCATCAATATGATTTTTCATTTGCATATGACTTTCAATAAAACAAAAAAGAAGCATCATTTCAATTGAATTTAAATAAAGACAGCACTAATTGTCACAAAGTAAAACAAAACCTAGGAAAATTATTGAATACTTCGTGAGTACCATATATATACCTCACCTCTCTCATATGAATTGTGGGTCTCACCATAAATTTAATTTGAAATTTTTTGTTATAAAATTACGGCAAAAATACATCTTTGATCCCTATATTTTGGACCAATTCTCATTTTAGTTCCTAAATTGATTTTGCGCCTGCCTCAGACCCTAAAAACAAAAAATCATTTTCATTTTGGTCATTGTTTTCAACCCACTAACAGTCCTACGTGACAAATAGAGTATATCATTGGCACAATAAATGCTGATGTAACTATTAAAATAATATTTTAAAAATTTATTTGACATTTAAAAATTGTCACATCAGCATATAAATTAATAAAAAATAAAAAAGATTTAATGTATCAAAAACAAAAAAAAAATAATTCAAATACTAAAATAATTCTAGTTTCTCTTAAATAATAAAAAAAAAAAAACTGAAGAATTTTGATTTAAACTAAAATAATTCAAAAAACAAATACAAATAAAATTTAGTTGAAATTTGCCCAAAAACAATAAATTTAGTTGTATTTATAATTTGCCCCAAAAACAAATAATTTTTTTTTTTCAAACAAGTTCTCCCTCTATCAAACCCGTTAGAGCCCTTGGATTTGTCTCTCTCTCAAACTGTTGGATGTCTCTTGGTTCAAGCTCTTTCAATTCAAGCCATTGCCACTGCATCTGACGGCTAAAAACCCAGATCACAATACCTATTAGCTCTCACCCCAATACCTTTCAACTCTCACCCTCCCATGCTCTCTCTCCCTCTTAGTTTCCTCTCCATAGCCCAGCCACCTCTGATCACTCTCTCCCACCCATCACTGACTCTGAGATCTAAGATCTATGTTAGAAATATACTTATCATTCCGATCAGTTATTTGAAGTATTAATGAGACCGATTGCTCATCATTTTCTTCACCTTTTATCAAAAAGGAATTGTCTTTTGTGCTCTTTTAATCTCCACACACCGAGAATGGGACCCAACATCAATAGAGTTAACAATAGTGGTGATAATGGGTAGATTACCATCATTGTCAACATCTATGGAATGGGGTTTATTTCATGTGCTAGTTGGTCATTTTGACATCAACCAACGATTTCTAAAAGCTCCCATTTTGGGAAGAACAATATGGTTTTTTGGTGTTGATTTGGTTGTGTGAGATTCATTTATTTCTTTGATGATTTTGATTTTGGTTGTTTGATATGAGTTAGGGATTATGATTTTCAAATCTAGGTTTTTTTTTTTTTTTTTGGGTTTTAGTTATGTGTGGCATTATGATCTTCGTGTGATGAAATTGTTGTTAAATATTTGACACATCATTTTCATGTACACAACCAAACATTATAAAATGAAAAATATTTTCCTAAAAATATTTTACTTGTAAAATATTTTACTTCTACAAATATTTTACATCAAAATAAACGGAGCATAAAATATAAAAAATTAATTAGAAATTTTATATCTCGAAATGTAATAAGAAAGGGGTTTTAACTAAAAAGAAATTAATATAGAAAATCAAATAAATATTATTTAATTAATATTAAAAAAATCCATCTAAATATATACCCAATCTCAATTCTCAAAATATATCTAGTCAGTCCTGAAATGTATTATTTTCTTCATTTAATTTTGTTCTTTATTTATATTATATATTATATAATTTGAAAGGTATATATAGTATATAGTATAATGCTTTTTTAAGATAGTATACTCTTAGTCATAGATACAAGAAATGATATCTTTTTTTCAATCTTAACTACCAAATAAATACCAAAAAACAAAAATTAATTAAGAAGCTTTAATTTATGGTGTGTTTGTTTGGATGTGAAACATGGTAAATGGAAAACTTTGGAGAGAAAATGGGAAGGAAAATTTTTTTGAAGTGTGTTTAGTTAAGTGGGGAGGGAGGAAAATAAATGGTGGAGCCAAGTATATTCTCTCTGGAACCACTAAAAAGTTTTTTTCCCAAAATGGAGAGAAAATTAAGTGGAGATGAGTTTTTTCTTAATTGACAAAAATACCCATATGCACATGGGCTTCTTCAAGTTGCCGTTATTTTTTTTTTCTTCTCCCCATAATAGTCATTGCTTTTTTTTTTTTTTTTTTGGTTTTGTCTGAACGGTAAGTAACGTTGCCTCTTTCTTTTTATTTTTTCCTGTTCTTTTTTTTTTCCTTTTGATTTTCTAGGGCCTGGGTGTGCTCTTTTTTTTTTTTTTTTTTTTTTTTTTAACTAGACGTGATTTTTTATTTTGGGACATGATTTATATTTTTTTAATAAATTTGGGTAATTGCTCTTTGTTTTTTTGGGGTTATTTGTCACTTTTTTGTTTTAATTGGGCATTATTCTTTAATAATGGTATATGAGTATATTTACTCAAACTTATTTTTTTTATCCCTCCACTTTTCAACATCCAACCAAACAAAAAGGAAATAAAATAAAATATTTCTATCCTCTCACTATTTTCTATCTTCCCACTTTTCCACCGTACCAACCAAATGGACCCTTAAGAAAACGGTGTTGAAAAGGTATCTTAAGGTATTCAAAAGTATTCACATTGTATAGGCATCCATGCATTCTTGACGCTAATGTTACTAGTTTGACATTTTCCAAACAATTTTTTGTTAGTTTATTATATATCCGAAGAAGACTCGGGCCAAGAAAAAAGACATTGGATCTTTATTACAAGATTTAAAACCAAGTTTAAAACCAACCAAACATTTTCTTCTACAAAGGTTGTCGTGGATTTCTTTCTAACTCATGAACCCAAAAACCTGTGCAATGGTTTCTTCAACACTTCCTCATTGTTGTTTTCTCTTGCGTATATATACTTCTGCTTCCTCCTCTCCTTCCCACTGTTTTCACTTAACACCACAGATGACCGTGACATACAGCAAGGAACTGGTCGACACTCAGTTATTTACAACGTAACCTATTATCAACTATCTCAAATGCTTACCTTTCAACTGAGAGTGATTATACGTACAATGAAGGACCTGGGGGCACAAAAACTTCAATTACACCCTCAAGCATTTGTGTGATCGTTTTCTTGAATACACCAAATTGCCACAATTACAAGCCTCTCTAGCCTCTTCATGTCATTGCTTGCTTCCTCATCGTTTTCTATCAACTACACTAATTTTTTTTTAGTGAATTAATGAATTTCATTGAAACGGCACCGTTTTTTTCTATATATTTGCTTAAGGATTTAATGAAACGGTATCCAGCACTCAAGGGTAATGAGCTCAGTAGTTTGGCAATTGAGTGTAATATTACTCTTAAAAATAGAACACGTGTAATATTACTCTTATTGGCAATTGAGTGTGACGAACTTTCCCAATAATCTTGAAATTAGTTTCAGAGTTTTCTTCTTCTTCAATTAGAATGTATATAAATAAATAACACTAAAAAAAAATGTATATAAATAGCTAGTCTTTGTAATCTATTCTCACAACTGTTTGGAATCCGCTTATTTTGCTGAAACTGAAAATTTTTTGTTAAAAGTACTATATATAAAGGTAAAAGTTAGCTGAAATAGTAATGTGGAACTCATGAGTAGTATCAAAAAGTAAAGTGGAACCTACTAATAGTAACAAAAATAAACTGAATAGTAAAATAAACTGGTAAAAAATAAGCTATCCAAATAGATATCTCTCTTTTCATTCAATAAAAATGTAAGTTTTATTTTTGGAGAGATTCTTCAAGTGTTTAGAGGTACCAATCAATTTGTTCAATATTAATAGTTTTTTTTTTTTTTTTTTTTTTAAATTTGAGAAGAAACATTAATAGTATCTAGGTGTCTCACATGATGAAGCATTGATGACTTTGATAGCGAATTATCCAGTTGTTAGTTCTCTCACAATGTTCTCTCACAATATTATTGCCCAATTAATGTTCAAAGCCTGCCTCAAATACAATGAATGTCAAATTGATCTGCTAGTTGCTACAGGTCATGTACCAACTGAATCGTAATGATTCCAACACAATGCATAATATAAAGCACAGTGAGACTAAAATTATACGCTCATGAACACATATTCAGTCTCTTCAATATGTATAATTCCTTTACATACGACTCAGGAAGACCATGCACAAATTAATTAAGGGAAAATAAGGGATCGTCTCATTTTTCTTTCATCAAGGTGATAAGAATATGACATCAATCCCATGAGGTATAATCATGTGAGAGTATGGGTTCAATTTATGTGTACATTATTTTCTCAAATTTATGTAGAAATACATCTTAACATTTACACTCATCATAGGCGCAAAGTCTAATTGGTGCAAACACAAGGAAATTGGAAATAGAACAAGAGAAACTGAATAGACACACTTCTGGATAAATCTTATTTGAGATAATTACACAACAAAATTTTTGGCTGTGGCACGACGCTCACCCTCTTTAAAATGAGATTCAAGCTCTCGATGGGCTAAACGTTGTGACTGGTATAGACCTTCTCTAACTTGTCTCTTCGAGATTCAACAGTCCAAGAAATGTCATATGGCTTGAACAACTTCTGAACAAAGTGTTAAAGCCCAAAGATGGTATTTTTCACTTCAACAGTGACCGCAATTTGGTTATTGAGCCACAATTTGGTTCTTGAGTTAGGGCAGTGGTGGCTCCAAGAATTTCAGTTCATTAACTTTGAATAATTGTCATTTTAGTCCATTGAATTTAAATATTTTTAGTTTTTGGACTTAAATAAATAAATAAAATAATCATTTGTAATGATAACCTGGTGTGTGTGGGATGAGAATGCATATGTCCGATATAATAATCAGATACTTAAAGAGGTTTAAATACCAATTTTTTTTAAATAAAAAAAAATCATTTTCTTGAAATTGCATATTGATAATATGAATTACCTATGATTGCAGTGATCAAGAAGGAGAAGCAAAAGTTATATGGTTTCTAGTTTGTCTATTCATCCCAGCCTAACCATATAATACTAAAGGAATTTTTTGTTTTTTTAATTACTTCTTATATGTGTGGATACAACTCTAAACTTTGAAGGTGTCTAAAATGCATTTTAGCCTAAAAATTATTAACAGAGTGGGTTTTGATTGAAATTCTATTTTCAAAGTTTCAGGATGACTACACTGATTAATTGTAATCCTATAACCAAAAGTTTGAAAACGCAGTTTGTCATCTGCTTCCTTAACTGCAAAAGTACACTCTTTGCTGCTGTTGAGTATTAGAAGTTAGATTAGTATGAATAACCCTACAAAGCTACACTGAGGCTTTGACGCTTTGTTTTGTCTTTTCAAATAGCAGCGCCAGAAGCACGCCACTTTCTTCTCTTGATTTTAGACAGAAAAATCACATTAAAAAAGACATTTATGGATACTTGGAGGTTGAAACTAAACATAATTAAGTCTGTGCATTACAACTTGGCTAACAGAGTTTTAACTTATTCCAATTCTTTTCTGAAAGTTTCAAACCATGAATAAAGTCAATACAGTTACGACCACTATTTTATGAAATTATGGTTCCAACGCATGCATGACCTCTTTAAAGTAGATTATTTGATTGCCAGAAAATATTTTAGAGCTTTCAGATAGTGGAGAGGCTAACTAGAATTACATCATTTGGCCCCAACCTCCAGGACCTAAAAGTGTTGGCACGCAGGTTCATGCTCTTGTTATCCAAATAAAAAGCTATAGTTTGTTACAGTTATAATAAACTTCACAACATGCTCATATATGTCTCCCATGCAGTACTGGTATTTGGTTCCATTGCTAGCAGTGAAATGATTTGCAATTTAAACCAACAGTAAAGGAAATTTAAATAAGATTTAATAATTCAATAAGGAAAACAGCAAAACCCATACCAAATCAAGTGATTGACGGCCAAAAAAACCCACACCCATTGATATTTCAAAATTAAAAATAGGAGAAAACCGCCAAATCATGAGAAAATTAACCTTGAGATTGTAACACTAGACTAACGGCAGATTCGACATCTTTTTCAGGCCCCAATAACAACTCTGGTGATGTCTGTAGCGGAATGAAGCTCCGAGGATGAGAAGGAAAGTTTGCCTTTAGTTTGCCTTCAGTAAAATTGGTGTTGACTTAATATTTGAGGTTTTAATTGGGTTATAATTGCATGTAATAAGGTGTATTGAGTTTAAATTTGTTGGTTGATGTGTCGCACCAGGATTAGTTGGCATAAACAGTGTCTTTTAAGCCAGCTTCGGATTTAACTTGCTCTCTGGTATGCCACTTAATCCTGAAAAGCACTGCTTACCTAACGTAACTTAATCAGTGGACCACTAAGGCAAGGTCATATGTGAACAAGAAGATGCTCTGTGAGTAAAATTGCCATCTAAAAAGACAACCCACCTAACCATTTTGAAATTATATACTACCATGCAATTGGTCTTTACCAAGTAACGTCACATACATCAAATATACGTGGTCCTGATTTTGAGAAATTGCATGCACCAGGACCACAATTTAACACCTTGACCTTGAGTCAGTCAATTGTAGGCCACACTACTTTATGTCAAGACTTGAAAAATATCATCGGATGCTTTATTGTTCTCTCTGTAGAATTTAAATGAGTATAATTTATAAGGACAATTTATTGGTTTAATTATTTTCATATGCTATTAATGTAGATTGTACAAAATTGCACAACAATGTGTACAATATAATGTTGTAGTATGCTCATCAAAAAAATATAATGTTGTAGTATAAATCTGTACAATATTGTATATATTTATATAGTCTATAATCATGCAAGTTTTACATGTGTACGTAGTAGAAAGTAAACTAATAACCTTTCAATTTATAGTTAATATGGATATGGTTTTATAAACCTCATGTGTAGCTTCTATCGTTTTCGTCAAACTCATATGATGATTAAATTGTAACAATTTGAAGTCATATAGTTGTGCATATTAAACTTTAGACTTTTATTTTATAAAATATAGAATCATGATGTTTATTTTGTAATTATTTCCAAATGTGATTATTTATTCACTCATTTTTACGGAAAAAAATAAATTATTATAAAAAGAGTTAACTATATGAATTTAAGCGTCCGTTTAGAAACAACTTATTTAGATTTTTGTTGAAAACATTATAGATAAAAGTTAAAAAGTAAATAAAATAAGTAGAAGATACACGTGAAATTTACAAAAAGTAGGAAAAAAGAAGAAGAAGAAATAAGCTGGTTTATAATCAAGACCCTAGCGCATACTAAGTCATATAATTGCCCATATTTTTTTTTTCTCTTCCATTAAAAAAATTTTCGTCTTTATTTTCCTTTCTTTTATATAAATTTTGAACATTAAAAAATATTATAAAATATGAAAAATTTTATTTTTATATTTTTTTAGTGAAGCTATTTAATGTCCTCAATACATGGCTATTGAATTGACTATAATGTACACTTTTAATGCAAAAACTTCCGTGATATAGCAATGTAAAATTAAAGCATAGGTATGATACCTAGAAAGTTTAATAAGTTACTGTCGCACCGAAAGCATGACCACATAAATTAAGAAATGCCTCATCTTGTTTGCATCCGAACCCTTTCTTAGTAGATTAGGTTTTCAAATATCGACTTATTAAATAAATAAATAAACACTTTAAATGGGTTAAAGAATTAAAGTGTATGCACTATTTTTGGGATGTAAAAAAAAAATTATTTATAGATGGATATTATATTTAATATTAAGTAGATTGAAATGGGTTGTGTCACATTCGCGTCAACCCAACATAATCCATTTATTAAGCGTATTAGGTGAGTTGAGTCAGGTTGACTCAACTCTACTTATTAACAGGCCAGACTAGGGTTAAAAGATCATGACACAATTATTAAATGGATTAGGTTCAAGTTGAGGCATTTAGTCGAATACTCTTACCTCGGCACAACACGTACTCGACATGCTAACTCAAATTCACAAATTGACACTTCTATTAATAATCACCCGTAAAAATGTGTCATTTAAAACTATAGTTAAAATTTTGTAAAAACATCATTTTTTGTTCTTGGTGTAGAAAAGTTAAGAGTCTATTTTTCAAAGAAAACAAAGAAAACAAAGGCAACACCAATCTAATCCCCTTATTTACGCTTTACTACTTTTCTTCTTTTTCTTTTTTTTTTTTTTCTTTTTTTTTTTACATCTATATAATAAAAGCAGCAATGCCGCTACAGTGCTTTTGTAGGTATTGACATTGTGCAGCACTGTAGCGGCAACAGTGCCTTGGTTTAGTGATTTTTTTTTTCCAGTAATCAGTTTATGTTTTTTTTTTTCATTTAAATATTGATGTAAGTTGAGATTTATATTGTTATACAGACAACGAATTTCACAATATTTTCACAATTATTAATGTGTCAATTTTTTACAAGTCGAAATAAAATAATATTTATATAATAAAAGCAGCAATGACGAAAAATATCAAGAATAAAGCTGCTACTACTGCATTGAAGGCTCTGCACCTACCTTTCTGGCCGCATTAATGGGAAAATGACACCTGAGTGTTGGGATTCATCCTTATACCTACTGTCAGAAACTTTGATAAAACGGGGTAATGGGACAAGTATCTAAAGGAAGTATCTAACCTACACCTGGAGGAGAGGAGAAGAAGGAGAGAAGTCTATAAAAGGCAAAGGAAGGAGAAAGAGAAGAGGAGGGAGAGAAAAACACATACAGACAAGAGAGAGATTGTAAGAAAAATACAAAGAATTGTTCTTGGCATCAATATATAAGAAAGTCTTCATCCCTGTATGATGAGTGTGCATGTGTTTTGTGACTTAATTCCTCTTTCGTGTTATCTACCGTCTACAAACCTAGATTAGAAGCCCACTCTCTATAAATTCATTGTTTTAGGCTCATTGGGTTGGTTCCGAAAGTGCAATTTTGGTCCAGTGCTATTTGTGCCCTTACAATTGGCGCCGTCTGTGGGGATTTCTTGTGTTTTGGCGCTGAATAACGTGATGGCAGGTTCAAATCCAGACCATGCAGAGTCTTTGGGATCTAAGCACGAAGATCCTTTTCAACATTTAAAGCAGATGGGAGATCGAGAAGGCAGCGTGCACAAAGGGCGAACTGCCAGCAGTCACTCACAAGGTGGAAGCAGAATTTTTCATGAAGGTGATACTAGGGCCAAGCGGAAGGAAATTGACCAGCTGAAAAGGAAGCTGCGTCGTGCTAAGCAGAAACGGACGCCTTCAGTATTTGATCCCTCTTCGGATGGCTCCCAGAGCAGTGGTTATAAGCCCAGGTCGAGAACCCCTCCTAGCGAAACTTTCTCATACTAGGAGGGAAGTCTTCATGATAGAATAATCAAGAGGCCTCCTCCCAGGGGCTTGGGCAGTGTTGCCATGGGAAAGGCGTTGCACCAGCTTTCTAAATCTCCTTTCACATGTAGGATCGAGAAGGGAAAGCTTCCTCGTTGTTTCACTCAACCAAATTTCACCATTTACAACGGCAGAATAGACCCGGTGGAACACGTGAGTCATTTTAACCAACGCATGGCGGTCTATTCAAAGAACGAAACCTTGATGTGCAAAGTATTCCTTTCGAGCTTAGGGCCTATTGCGATGAGATGGTTTAATGGCTTGAAGGCTGAGTAAATTGATTCCTACATGGTACTCACAATGGCATTCGGATCTCGTTTTGTTACGTGCAGTAGAGTACCTCGGCCTTTGGACTCGCTATTGTCCATGGCCATGAGGGAAGGGGAGACCCTGAAAACGTACTCGGACAAGTACTGGGAGATGTTTAACGAGATTGATGGCAATTTTGACGAAGTAGCAATTAACACCTTCAAAGTTGGCCTTCCGGTTGAACATGATTTGAGGAAGTCTCTGACCAAGAAATCTGTGAAAAGCGTACGTCGGCTCATGGACCATATTGATGAATATAAACGAGTAGAGGAGGACCAGCTACAGAGCAAAGGCAAAATGAAAGTTATCCCTCAGGAGAGGAGGGATTTCAGGTCGGAAAGGGGTAATAGCAAATGGCCTCGGAGGGACTTCGGTGGACAATCTGGGTCGGCTCCCCCTCAAACAGTAAACATGGTGTTTTGCGAACCCATGCAGCAGGTGTTGGAGAAGATTCATTATGAGCCGTACTTTAGGTGGCCTAGTAGAATGATAGGAGACCCGGCGAAGCGTAATCAGAACCTCTATTGCCATTATCATCAGGACAAGGGTCACACTACGGAAAATTACAGGACCCTGTGGAGCTATCTGGATTAGTTGGTCAAAGAAGGAAAGCTGAGACAATTTCTGAGCCGGCCTAATGCGCAGAACACACAATCTGGTTCGGTGAATCAGGGTAGCAACACTCTAAAACCCCCGTTGGGCACGATAAATGTCATTTTTGCTGCCTCAGGTCGGACTGGGTCTTGCCCTACTAGGGTGATGTCAGTGTCCCCATATCCCACCGAGGATCAAAGTCCCGAGCCGTAGAGGACCAAAGGGAACTCTCCACCCATTTTGGGATTTTCTGAGGAAGATAAGGTTGGTACAATTCAACCGCACGATGACGCGTTAGTTATCATGCTAAGGATAGGAGGTTACGACGTAAAAAGAGTGATGGTTGACCAAGGGAATGAGGCTGATATTATGTACCCGAACTTGTTCAAGGGGCTTAATTTGAAACCTGAAGATCTTACAGCCTACGACTTGCTGTTGATAAGTTTTGAAGGAAAAGCCGTCATCCCAAAGGGGTTGATCCAGCTACCTGTGCAGTCAGGATCTGTGGTGGTGGATGTAGACTTTATCGTAGTGGATGCTTACTCCCCTTATACGGCCATAGTGGCAAGACCGTGGCTGCACGCCTTAGGTGCTGTGTCCTCAACCCTGCATCTTAAGGTGAAATTCTCGTACGGGGATGTAGTTGAAGAAATAGTTGGTAGTCAATCCATGGTAAGACAGTGCATAACGGTAGCAATTACGCACTAGGCCAATCAGGAGTCCCAGGCCTCGGCTGGGACAAATATGTAGCAGTTAACGTCCTCGACCAAGCCAAAAATGGCCGAGGTCAAGGAGACTGGGTGTGAAAGCTTAGAGAAGGTACTTATTGCCGATGATGTGGAAAGATTCTTCCAAGTAGGAAGCTAATTATCACTCCAAGAAAAGGAGGAGCTAGTTATGTTTTTGAAGCAGAACCTTGATGTATTCGTGTGGGACGCTTATGAAGCCCCAGGGGTGGACCTAAATTTTATCTGCTATTACCTAAACGTAAATCCATTGGTCCTGCCGAGGAGGCAGCCACCTCAGCACTCATCTAAAGAGCATGCTGATGTTGTTAAGGAAGAGGTGCTGAAGCTTAAAAAGGCGGGGGCAATCAAGGAGGTATTTTACCCCGAGTGGTTGGCGCATACAGTGGTAGTGAAGAAGAAGAATGGGAAGTGGAGAGTTTGCATAGATTTCACAGACCTGAATAAGGCTTGTCCCAAAGACTCATTTCCAATGCCACGCATAGGTCAACTGGTTAATACCACTGTAGGACATCCTCGGATGAGTTTGTTAGACGCCTTCCAAGGTTACCACCAGATACCTTTAGCTTTGGAAGACCAGGAGAAGACAGCCTTTATCACCCCCACGGGAAATTACCACTACAAGGTGATGCCTTTCGGCCTGAAGAACGCTGAGGCTATTTATCAGAGAATGATGACGAGGATGTTCGAGCCCCAACTGGGAAAAACAATTGAGGTGTACGTGAACGATATGGTTGTTAAGAGTAAGTCTATCTCGGCTCATATACCAGACTTAAATGGTACCTTTCAAACGCTGAGAAAACACAAATTACGCCTTAATGCATCCAAGTGTGTCTCGGCCCGAAGTTGATGAAGTTCTATTTGCATATATAGCAATGGCGAGCCACGCTGTTAGTTTGGTGCTGATAAGGGCCGATAGTAATGTGCAGAAGTCGGTCTACTATGTGAGTAAGTCCTTGCACGAAGCCGAGGTCCGTTATTCACCATTGGAGAGAGCCATCCTTACCGTAGTGCATGGTACACGTAAGCTCCCCCATTATTTCCAATCTCATACGGTGGTAGTTCTCACTCAACTTCCTCTCAAAGCTATACTCCGAAGTGCAGATTATACAAGTAGGATTGCTAAGTGGGGAACCATCTTGGGCTTTTTTGACATCAAGTACATGCCTCGCACGTCAATGAAGGGTCAGGTACTAGCGGATCTAGTCGCGGAATTTGCTGAGCCTACAATAGAAGATAATACCAAGAACATGGACATGGATGAAAAATCAGTTGGTATGATTGCGTGTAAAAGACTCCCAGTGTGGACTGTTTATGTTGATGGGGCTGCCAATCAAAGGGGATCTGGTGTAGAGTTGATAATTATAACCCCAAAGGGTCCCACGCTGAAAAAATCCTTGAGATTGGGATTCTCGGCTACCAACAACAAAGCTGAATATGAGGCTCTACTAAAAGGGATGGATATGGTTCAGAAATTAGGTGGAAAAGCCGTGCAAATGTTTTCGGACTCGCAACTAGTTGTCGGCCAAGTAGGTGGAAAGGTGGAGGCCAGAGATCCGAGAATGCAGGAGTACTTGACTCAAGTCAGGTTTTTGGAACGCAAATTTGAATCCTTTACTTTGTCACACGTCCCTAGGAGTAATAACACGCATGCCGACTCTCTAGCAACTCTTGCCATGTCCTCAGCACCATGTTTACCACGGATCATCCTTGTCGAGGACTTACCTAAACCCTCGGGAATGATGGGAGGTATTATCCAAATTCATCAGATCAGGACGGGACCTAGTTGGATGGACCCCATTGTATCATTTCTTAAAGATGACATTCTGCTAGAGGAAAAGGTCTAGGCGGACAAGGTGCGTAGGAAAGCACCTCGTTTTTTGTTGTCCGAGGATCATAAACTGTACAAGCGATCCTTTTCTGGGCCATACCTGCTATGTATACATCCTGAAGCAACAGAGCAGCTTTTGGAGGAGTTACACGAGGGAATTTGTAGAAGTCATATGGGGGGGAGGTCTCTAGCTTACAGAGCTCTAACGCAAGGATATTGGTGGCCCAATATGCAACGAGAAGCTCAAAATTACGTAAAGAAATGTGATTAATGTCAAAGGTTTGCACCAAACATTCATCAGCCTAGTGGCGTGCTCAACCCTCTGACAAGTCCTTGGCCTTTCGCACAGTGGGGTCTGGACATAGTGGGACCCTTCCCGAAGGCGCCTGGAAATAGGAGGTGGTTGATAGTGGGCATCGACTATTTCACCAAATGGGTGGAAGCCGAGCCCCTATCGAATATTAAGGATGTGGATGTAAAGAAGTTTATGTGGAAGAATATTGTCACCAGGTTTGGAGTTCCCCATACTCTCATCTCGGATAATGGTCTGTAGTTCGATAGTAAGACTTTCAGATGATAGTGCTGTGACCTCGGCATAATCAATAGGTATTCCACCCCAGCTTACCCGCAAGGAAATAGGCAGACTGAGGCGGTCAACAAAGTTATAGTCAACGGGTTTAAGAAAAGGCTCGATGACGCCAAGGGTAGATGGGTGGAGGAATTGCCTCATGTTTTGTGGACATATCAGACCACGCCCCGCCGATCAATGGTAGAGACGCCATTCTCGATGACTTATGGCGCCGAGGTTGTGATTCCTTTAGAAACTGAATTCCCGATAATGAGAACAAGTTCCTTCACTCTGGACGGTAACGACAGACTACTAGAAAGGAGCTTAGATCTGGTTGAAGAGTGGAGAGAAATAGCAACAATCCAGTTGGCTCATTATCAACAAAAATTAAAGCAAGGGTACGACTCACACGTGAACTCAAGGCCACTTGCTCCTGGAGACTTAGTATTGAGAAAGGTCATGGGTAATACCAAGAATCCAACATGGGGGAAATTAGGACCAAACTGGGAAGGACCATATCGCATCACTTCAGTGGCTAGTATAGGGGCTTACTATCTTGTAGACTTAGATGAGAAGGTTGTGCCGCATCCTTGGAATGAAAGTAACTTGCGATGATATTACTATTAATAAAAGGCACTTTAGCCACTTTAATTTTATTATTACTATGTCATGCTTAATGTTAATATAAATCATTAAACAAAAACAGGGTTACGCTGGGTCCTCGGATCCTCTATCTTGGCGTAAAAACAACAACAGGGTTATGTCGGGTCCTCGGATCCTCTACCTTGGTGTAAAAACAAAAACAGGGTTACGTCGGGTCCTCGGATCCTCTACTTTGGTGTAAAAACAACAACAGGGTTACGCTGGGTCCTCAGATCCTCTACCTTGGTGTAAAAACAAAAACAGGGTTATGCCGGGTCCTCGGATCCTCTACCTTAGTGTAAAAACAAATATAGGGTTATGTCGGGTCCTCGGATCCTCTACCTTGGTGTATAAACAAAAACAAGGTTATGCCGGGTCCTCAGATCCTCTACCTTGATGTAAAAGCAAAAACAGGATTACATCGGGTCCTCAGATCCTCTACCTTGATGTAAAAACAAAAACAGGGTTATGCCGGGTCCTTGGATCCTCTACCTTGGTGTAAAAGCAAAAACAGGGTTACGCCCGGTCCTCGGATTCTCTACCTTGGCGTAAAAGCAAAAACAGGGTTACGTCGAATCCCCGTATCCTCTGCCTTGAGGAATAAGCGTTTTAGTGCTAGTTGTTAAACAAAAATTGGATCGCGCAGACTCCTCAGGGTACATATATACGTCCTGCAGTGATAAGTACTTTAGTAAGTACCTAACAGGTATGTGATCGCAAAGGGTACCTCAAATGCGGATTTCATGGAACTTCATTTGTTACTAATTATTCGGTGCAACATTTGAGGCACCCCTAGTTCAAATATGGAACATATCGGAGAGGTTAGTGTTTCTTGTATTGACATCTTGGTATGAAAATAGTTCTTAAGCAGGTCTTAACCGAATTGGTTTCACATGAACATCTTGCTTTTTCAGTGTCTTATTCATCATTGGAATTGAGTAAAAACTTGTGGTCATCACTTAAAGCATTTGCAAGTATATGAGTTTCGCAAATTTCCTTTGCCCTTATGATATTGGATTATTAACGCATGCCATGAATTCAAATTGTCGTTTTGCCATATTACATGAATAATAATAGAAGAACTTGTCAATGCCAAGTATAACACGAAGCAGTGATTCAAATTGGAAATTCTTCTCATTAAGTGAAAAATATTTCTGTACATTCACAACCAAATTGGCAAACTACAAGAGAAAGAAAGTAAGTGCTAAAACTAATTAACTATAGTAAACCAAAAAAAGAGGAAGAAAGAAAATACAAAAAAAAAAAAGCAACAAAAAACAAAGCAATAGAGATAGGGGCCATCACGGCTTAGGCTGGACTTGGTTTTCGGGGTCAGTTGGAGCTGTTGTTAAGGCCGAGGATCCTCCAGTCACCTCCTTACCCTTAGGACCCCCCTTTAGCACAATAGGCAAAGTCGCCAAAACTAACTCCAAAGTTTCGCTAGCCTTAGGATTGTGGGGTAGCTCTTTTGGGGCAACTGGAAGTTGTGCATCTTTAGGTTGAGCCCTTTCATCTTGTGTTGGAAGGGAGGGCTCTAGAACAGTAGTGTCAGCAGCAACTTCCTCTCTTTGTATCCCAGCTGCAGAAGAGTCGGCATCATCCTTGGCTTTACCAAAAGTGGCCACTCGGATGGCAGGAGAAATGTAGGCATTTTCTACCTTCCATAGGGGAGAGGAAGCATCAACCCCAGCTTAGGAAAGGGCTTCCTTCCACACTTGGAGGCAGTAGTCCCTACAAAACTTCGGCACCTGAGATTTAAAGGTGTCAGTAGTTTCTGCCACCCCCACATCATAGCCGCTCTGTTCAGCCTGGCCAACCATCTCCTTGGCCTCCCGTGCCTTAGCAAGTGCCTCCTCCTTAGCCTTAATGGCCTCCTGTTTAGCCTCCTCAGCTTTCTTAAGGTCCTGCTTGAAGCCTTCAATCAGCTTATTGGCAAAGGCGAAGTTCTCATCGGCCTGCCTCTCAGTAGTCTCGAGCTGAGCCTCCAAGCCAGACCTTTCACTTTCTGTCTTGGTTAAGCTGGAGGAAACTTCTTGTAGCTTCTTTTCCTTCAGCTCAAGGACCCTTTGGGTGTGATCCAGCCTTACCTCCCTGGCCTTTAGTGACTTATAAGAATTAGCTGCGATCTCCTCTGCCCTATGCGCAGATTGAACAGTCTACGCACAAAGTATTGTCAGTTAGTGGCATACAGAAGCAGTTAATATCAAACAGGAAGTAATAATAACAAGTATGATAACAAAAAAAAAGGGTGATAAGGTACATTCAATTGAAAACTTTACCATGGCTAATTCTTTCTTCAGGATCATAAAAACGTTCTGATCCCTCATCCTTCGTAACTCGCCCATGTCCTCGGGCAGCAGAAGCGCTTGCTCCAAGGCATCGACGATGCAAGCTGCGGTGCCTTCATCGGATCCCCTTATGGAAGCATCGGCAGTGACTGCCTGATCATCCACGTTCATCTAGGGAGCCCAAATGGGTGCATGGACGGCTACGGGGGGATCAGCTCGTCTTTCTGACCTCGTTTTAACATGATGAGCATGTTTCCCTCCCCTTTCCTATTCCACATCTTTAGTGGGGAGGTCTTTGCCCCCTTCAACTACTTCCTTCCCTTTGAGCTGATCCCTTTTCCTTTTATGATCAGCTGGGTCGGAGTGTTTGGATTAGGTTGAGGGAGGAAGAGGAAGTTTTACTGGAGGAATCCTCTCAGTGCCCTTATCTTTGGTTTTCACCTGGGGCATTTTAGGAAGCTCCAGCTCCAACTTGAGCTTCTAGCACTTCCTTAAGACTGGGTTTAGATCTACGTTGTATACCCATAGTCCCGAGTCGTTGGTCAGCGTCCGAGGATGTTAGTAGAGGTGTGCCGACAACAGCAGATTGGTCTCCAGGTAATGGAAACCGGTCAAAAACTTCGAACTCTTCTTTTGAATCTGAGAGTTCAACGATCTCTTCTTCTTCTTCTTCCTTTGTAATTGGCTGGGAAGAGGAGTTTTCACCCAGTATAGGGCAGGCCGAGGACGCAGTGAGAGGAAGGGCTCTTGGGACAATCCTCACGGGCTCAGTGACAAAAGTCCTTTGAGGAATATGAGCACCGGCAGGGAGCAGAAAGCCTTCAACTGCAATGCTTATCCTAGGTAGCCGTGGGTCTTTCTCTTTGATGACGCACTTTGGCGCTTGGAATGCAATGGAGATAGGATTGTACCCGAGGATAAGGTATGCTGCGCGAAGCTGACCGTCCGAGTGCACGAATACCTTGGCTCTTAGAATCTTGTCCAAACGAGCAAAGTTGACGAGGTGAGCACGACGAGTGAGTGCGCGACGATCTGCGTGAGTATTCAAAAAGCAAACAATAAGGGCAAATCAAAGAGAAACATAACCATAGAAAGACAACAAAGAAGAAAAATAGAGCTAACACTACACCAATACTCACCAAGTTCCCCCTCCCTCGTCGGACAGGGGAGACTGTCATGCCAATCCTTGAACAGTATTAGGAAATCCTTGTTCAAACCTTTGTTGGAGTGGGGAAGGCATTGAATTAACCTAACCTCGGCATGCCTAGATTTTAGGTAATATCTCTGCCCCCTCAAATGGTGAAGGTTGTACACCCAGTTCACCTCATGGTGAGTAAGTCCTAGTCCCAGTTTTTCGTTTAGGGTGTCTACGACACCTAGAATTCTAAACATGTTTGGGGCACACTGTGTGGGAGATAATCTAGCCATTCTGAGATAGCTACTAATGACCGGCCCTATGGGGATTTTCATTACCCCTTCTATGAATGCTATCATGGGAATCACCACCTCACCAGTATCCCTATCGGTATGCCACCCTCCCAGCTTGCAATATTTGACGGATACTCCCGGTGGGATTCCATATCTGGCCTTAAACTCCTCTATTTTTTCGGGGCTATCTACTAGGTGTGCGAACCTACCCATTCTCTAAAAATAAAGAGAGAATATTGTAGCAAGGTTGAGGAATTTAGATGGCAGAGAACGAAGAAACTAAGAATAACGAGAAAGATTGAGTAACAATAATGAAAGCAGAAAGTTGGAAAACTTACTTTAGAGTAATAAGATCACCTCGGCTTAGATTCGGGAGGATGTAAAGACACGCGTAAGTTGCAAAAGTGACGGGGTTTGTTGTACAAGCTCTGAAGTGAACAGAAAACTTTTAAATTGGCAGTAGTTATACCACAGAAAATCGTAAATCGTAAAGCGGGAAATCTCCCACCTGCATCCTTACACAACGCTCATCCGTTGGATGGGCATCGTGCGGTTGAACGAGGGGAACAAAGAGCCGCCAGCATTTAATCTAAGCATATCAAACGTCAGAAGCGCGCTATCCGAGGGACGTGTATCGAGATCCTCATCTCTCCAAATTAAGTAGAAATGACGATCCCGAAGGGCTATTGTAAGGCCAATGGGCCCAAGGTATGTGTTGGGCCGGCCCAAAAGCTCTGGCGGGATGGAAAGCCCAATCTAACGGCGTGTGTAGTCCGAGGACGTGAGAGGGTTCGCTTGTGAAGTAACGTGACAGAAGAAAGAATCCATGCATGAGCAGAACATCCCGAGGATAATGTCCGAGGATGACAACGTCCTCAGCTACGTAGCCGAGGACAAGAATAGTGGTCTGGTAATTCAAAAGCATCAATACTAAAGACCTTAGACGCGGAAACTGAAAAAACAAAGTGTAGGAGACAAAGAGAGGTGACGAAAAATATCAAGAATAAAGTTGCTACTACCGCATTGAAGGCTCTGCACCTACCTTTCTGGCCGCATTAATGGGGAAATGACACCTGAGTGTTAGGGTTCATCCTTATACCTACTGTCAGAAACTTCGATAAAAAGGGGTGATGAGATAAGTATCTAAAGGAACCATCTGACCTACACGTGGAGGAGAGGAGGAGAAGGAGAGAAGTCTATAAAAGGCAAAGGAAGGAGAAAGAGAAGAAGAGGGAGAGAAAAACACATAAAGACGAGAGAGAGAGAGAGATTGTGAGAAAGTCTTCATCCATGTATGATGAGTATGCATGTGTTCTGTGATTTAATTCCCCTTTCGTGTTATCTACCGTCTACAAACCTAGATTAGAAGCCTACTCTCTATAAATTCATTATTTTAGGCTCATTGGGCTGGTTCCGAAAGTGCAATTTTGGTCCAGCGCTATTTGTGCCCTTACAGTTTCTTATAGATCAAATAAAAAAAAATGCTAAATCCACAACATTTTAACATTAATTTCTACAGTGCCTAAAGTTTTTTTTCCCCAATAATCCATTTGTGTGTTTTTTTTTCTTTTAAATATTTATATAAACTGGTATATATATTGTTATATTGACACAATAAATTTCACAATATTTTTACAATTATTGAGTAAAATTACTTTAAATGAGTAAAATTTATAAGGACAATTTATTGGTTTAATTTTCATCTGCTATTAATGTAAATTTGTACACAATTTCACGACAGTGTGTACAACATAATGTTGTAGTATAAATTTGTACAATAATGTATATATTTATATAGTCTATAATCATGCAAGTTTTACATGTGTAGTAGAAAGTAAACTAATAATTCTTCAGTTTATAGTTAACAAGGATATGGTTTTATAAACCTCATGTATAGCTTCTATTATTTTCGTCAAACTCATACGATGATTAAATTGCAACAACTTGAAGTCATATAGTTGTGCATATTAAACTTTAGACTTTTATTTTATAAAATATTGAATCATGACGTTTATTTTATAATTATTTCCAAATGTGATTTTTTATTCACTCATTTTTACGGAAAATAATAAATTATTATAAAAAAAGCTAACTATATGAATTTAAGTGTCCGTTTGGAAACAATTTATTTAAATTTTTGTTGAAAACATTATAGATAAAAGTTAAAAGGCAAATAAAATGAGTGGAAGATACACATGAGATTTACAAAATGAAGGAAAAAATAAATAAAAAAATAAGCCGGTTTATAATCAGGACCCTAGCGCATACTAAGTCATATAATTGCCCATATATTTTTCTCTTCCATTAAAACATTTTCTTCTTTATTTTCCTTTCTTTTATACAACTTTTGAACATTAAAAAATATTACAAAATATGAAAAAAATGATTTTTATATTTTTTTAGTGAAGCTATTTAATGTCCTCAGTACATGGTTGTTGAATTGACTATAACGTACACTTTTAACCCAGAAACTTCCCTGATATAGCAATGTAAAATTAAAGCATAGGAATGACACCTAGAAAGTTTAATAAGTTACTGTTGCTCCAAAAGCATGACCACATAAATTAAGAAATGTCTTAGCTTGTTTGCATCCGGATCCTTTCTTAGTAGATTAGGTTTTCAAATATCAACTTATTAAATAAATAAACACTATAAATGGGTTGAAGAATTAAAGTGTATGTACTATTTTTAGGACGTTAAAAAAAGAAATTATTTATAGATGAATATTATATTTAATGTTAAATAGGTTGAAATGGATTGTGTGACTTGTGTTAGATTCGCATTAACCCACCATAACTCGTTTGTTAAGCATATTAGGTGGGTTGAGTCAAGTCAACCTGACTTATTTACAGGCCGAATTAGGGTTAAAAGATTGTGACATAGTTATTAAATGGATTAGGTTCAAATTGAATTATTTAGTCGAATACTCCTAGTTCGGCACGGCATGAGCTTGACACGCCAATCTAAATTCTCGAACTGACACTTCTATTAATAATCACTTGTAAAAATATGTCATTTAAAATTATAGTGAAAATATAGTAAAATTATTATTATTATTATTATTATTATTATTATTATTATTATTATTATTATTATTATTATTATTATTATTATTTTGTTCTTGGTGCGGAATAGTTATGAGTTTATTTTTCAAAGAAAAGAGACACTACAAAGAAAACAAAAGGCAACACTCTAATCCCCGTATTCATGCTTTACTTTTTTTTTTACATTATCATCTAAAGGCTCTAGTCTAATCCTCTAGGACCACCGCTAATACGTGAATAAAACTTTAAAATATTCTTTCATGTCAGTCTTCCACTAACTTTAATAAGGTCGGAGAAACTTTAACATAATTTAAAGTTCGTGGAACAGCTACATAAGAGTGCGTGGAAGAGGGACATCTACGTCTTTCACATAGTTTGATTGACCACAATGACCCCGGTATGGTTCGTTGAAAGTTCAAAGCGTTATTTTGGGCTTTACCCGGAAACTTCCATGATATTGCAATTAATGAAAAATGCGTGTCACTTTGATGAGTGATTGGATTGGACCTCCCTCTCTCTCTCTCTCTCTCTCTCTCTCTCTCTCTCTCTCTCTCTGTGTCTGTGTCTGTGGGGTTAAGTCATGATGTCATCACCCACGTGTCGGGTACTATGTGGTTGGTCGCATACAGAATCATTCTCCGCATGTCCCTCTGGTAGCTTGGACTTTGGAGGAGCCAAGGTTGTCTTTTTAAAAGAATAAAATAAAAAAAATTGATTTGGGTTTTGGTCATTTATTAGTGGATAATGTTAGGTGGACCCCCCCCGGTAGTTCTCTGGAACTAGGGTCCCACTGTCACCTCTTCAACGCTTATTTGAAGCCGTCCGATGTGCCGATCGAGGCTCAGTATGCATCAGAGCTTATTTGCTTTGCACCCACGTCTTTATCCAATCATTAACATTAGTGAACAGTGATAACAGAGATAAGATGACTAATCTACAATATTACAGCGGTGACGGTGAGCAAATTATTAGCTAGCTAGCTAGGCTTGAGAGGTTCTTCTCAGCCTACTGCCTAGCTCTCTCTCTCTCTCTCTCTCTCTCTCTCTCTATATATATTAAAAGACCTACCAATACTATTTTTGTCTTTTCTGGTACAAAAGTCTTTACAGTTTACTTTTTCATTCCCATTTGTAATGGTTTGGAGTGAGCCGGTTGGATACCAAAAAAAAAAAAAAAATTTTATTTTACTATTTAATTTATTTTTGTTATTATTTATGAGTCTAATTGTACTTTTTATTATTATTTATAGGTTCTATTGCATTTTTTAATATTATTTATAAGTTTCACTGTATATTTTAATCTAACTTTTATCTATATTTACAATAATTTCAATAAAAAAATTTCAATAAAATAAAATAAACGATATCCAAAAAGACTTTAAATCACAAATTTACATTATATTTAATACCAATTTGTAACATATGTTGGAGCACGTACATGTTGGGTACATATGTCATATATAAGGCTTTTTTTTTTTCCTTTTTTTTTATATATATATTTATGAATCATGCTAGGACATTATTGGCTATATACACCAAAAAGATAAAAATTGTTATGTATATTTAATTAAAAAAAACTAATATCACTTTCGTATGAAATATAAAAATAAATAAAAAAGTTCGTTACTTTTTTACTTTTTCATAAATTGTTTTAAAATATTTAGTAAATTAATACTCTAATAACATTCATTAATTTTTTCTTTTTTTTAAAGCTTAGTGTTTGATAACATTTTCATAATAAATTTTAAGTGGTAGATTATTAAGAGTTATTATTAATGAAAGAAAAAGTAAAATTAATAATAAGTTCAAATTAAAACCATAATTTACTAGCTATGATATATTATTAAAATATTATAAATGTAACATTTATTTGCTTGAAATATTTAACTTTCTACCAAAATAGTATTTCTGGGATGATTTTTTCTGTTCTGTATACTTATTTGTTTTCCTTGGCCTTAGCTTTCTCATTTGTCAGAGCTTTTAATTAGTAGACAGATTTGAACGTGTAATTGACTTGGTGGGAAGAGGCACTTATTAATCTTGATTAGAAGATTTATCTTCCCGATTCATCACTCATTAAATTGTAAGAATACGTGTAACACTTTTACTGCCTTTATTTCTTTATTTATTTTTTTTATTTCTTTCATAAGGTAATGCATGAATTGCTTGAAATTATTTAATGCTGTAAACATTAAAAAAATGCAATTCATTAAAAGGCTGATATTATAGCAACTAGCAATATGATGACAAGCATAATGATAACACCTCTTATCACTAAAAACAAAATGATGACACGAATATTGCACCTTTGGTCTCTGTCCCATGCAATGACATTCCAAAGTTATATTTAGCACCCCAATAAAGAAACAAGACCATTTCTACAAAATTTATTCAAAGTGACAACATTTTATCACCATAGCTTAGAAAGTATTTCCTCCCAATGACAATGCTAGTTTCCACTTTTCCAATACATGTTTCCACAAGAATCAGACTTATGAACACAATAATAGAAGTGATGCCATGACGTCTTTCACATAGTTTGATTGACCGCAATGACCCCAGTATGGTTCGTTGAAAGTTCAAAGGGTTATTTTGGGCTTTACTTAGAAACTTCCAGGATATTGCAATTCATGTAAAATGCGTGTCATTTTTTGAAAGCAAGACTACAATATAAGTCTAGGCTCTTGCGTCCATTCACTCACCCTCTTCCTGTTCACTTTCCTCACTTTATATTGACACCGCTGTCACAACTTTCCTTCTTCTCCTCCTCCTTTCAACTTTTTTCATCTTTCTACTCGTAAATCCCAATGGCCTCATCTCACCAACTCAAGAACTTTGACGTTTTCTTGAGTTTCCGAGGTGAAGATACTCGCCGTGGTTTTGTAAGCCATTTATTTGAGGCTCTGACTCAACGGGGTATTCAAACTTTCATTGATGATAATCTCACTAGGGGGGAAAACATTTCTGAAGAGCTTCTCAAAGTCATTGAAAACTCAAGTGCATCAATAATTGTATTTTCTAAAAACTATGCATCCTCTAGTTGGTGTTTGGATGAACTTGCTAAGATTATTGAGTGTACTAAGAAAATGCTACCAGTTTTCTATCAAGTGGATCCATCTGAAGTACGTAAGCAAAAAGGGGATTTTGGAAAAGTGCTGACTAAGCTTGAAAAAAAAGTTAAAGATAAGACAAAGGTACAAAGGTGGAGGGAGGCTTTAACTAACGCAGCTAATATTTCTGGCTGGGACTACAAAGACAAAGACAAAGACAGGTATTTGTATAGTACTACGTACTCCTGTTTGTTGATCTTCAAGAGTTTTAATGGTTTTGTGATGTCCATTAAATTTTACTGTTAATTAAACAACAATTAGAATTAATTGTTAGCTTTTATTTTCTCTTTAAATTTTACTAAATTATGAAAGTAAATTTTCTTGTCATATCTTTTATACAATGCTTTTTTTTTTTTTTTTTTTTTTTTAGAAGAATCATTTTCACTAAGCTAGTTAGCTATAGATTAAAGATGGAAATAAAAGAACTTAATATTAGATTACTTACCATTATTAATTAGGAATTTCACCCCTCATAATATTTGGAAAAATTTTAAAGAAAAAAACTTAATTCATTTTTTCTAAGCATGTAGTGAGATCTAGTAAGATTATGTTGTCATCTAAGTGGACTTTTAATGCCACTTCATCCCAAAAGCTAATTGCTACCCAAAAAAATGAATTAAATAAAAAATTTCAATCTCAGTTACATGTCGCTTACTTCATCTAACAACACTTTAACTGTGATGTAAAAATTAAACATCTTGCATACAGTTTATGTTATTTATTTTTGGTAAATTTTACTAACTGCCCTTGAGGTTTGGGATAATACCAAACAAGTCCACAATTACTCAAAACTAACCAATTTGGTCCAAAGCACAACTTAATCTCTAATTAGACTTAAAAGACGTTATTTTTAACTCTCCATTTTCTCTCTTGTCCTCTCTGGCCAAAACTTCTCTTCTATCTTCTCACTCTATCTCAAACCACCACCGTGACCACCACCAAAACTCAGACGGCAAGACACCCACCCACCAAATCACAACACCACAGGTCCACAACCCACATACGCCGCCGATTCACGACAAGTCCGAACTCAAATCTTGCCCAAAAGAAAAAAAACCACCACAACCCACAGATCCACTCGTTGAGATACCAAAACCACCACCTCGCCACCATCGTCATAGAGCCCACCACCACAAACCAAAACCATAAATCGGAGCCCAACCACCACAGATTTACAGTCATAGCTACCCAAATCAAACCAATTGAAAAACTCACGGCCAAACCAAACCAATTTCAGCCAACCAAACCACTAAACTCATGCACCCCGCTTCACATACACAGAAAAAACACACAACCCCAAACTCAAGGTTCATAAACCCCACCCCAGAAACACCAGAAAATTCAACAAAACCCACCTCTTCTCAAACCCAAACCCATAATCATTGAGACCCACAAACAAAAAACCACCACCACTAATTAAAAAAAAAAAACCAACCCTCCAGAAAATACCAAATCAAAAAGTTTGATCACCTGCTAAAGGAAGTCTGATCACCACCAAGATTCGAACCAAGATTCACCGCCGAGATTCGAACTCCGTTGAAGCTAATAAAGAAAGTCCGATCATCTGCTTGTGCCCACATCCCTGACAAAAAGTGACATCACCAACCGGATCGGCGAGTCAGAGGCAGCTCGTGTGTGGCACTCCTTGTTCACGGAGCGGCATACCGGAAAAAAAATCAAGAAAGGCCCATTCTGCAACCTTCTGTTGTAGGTCTTGCCGATTATGTCTTGGTGGTTATAGTGGTGATTTGAGAGAGAAGAGAGCTTTGGGTTAGAGAGGATAAGAGAGAAGAAACGTCTGAGATAGAGTGAGAAAAGAGAAGAGAAGTTTGGGCCAGAAAGGAGAAGAGAGAAAATGGAGAGTTAAAAATAACGTCTGTTAAGTCTAATTAGAGATTAAGTTGTACTTAGGACCAAATTGGTTAGTTTTGAGAAATTGTGGACCTGTTTGGTATTACCCCAAACCTTAGGGGTAGTTAGTGAAATTTACCCTTTATTTTTCATAGTCTAACTCGTTACATGTGTTAATTAAATGCTCTGTGAATGACAGTTGCACTGAAGCTGAACTTGTTCAAAAAATTGTTGAAGAAATCTTCAATTCTGAATTCATTCAGATTCCATCAAATGTTGCTTCAATGCAACTGGTTGGAATAAATTCTCGCATAGAGGCGGTAACAAAACTTTTAGATATTAAATCAAATGATGTTCGCATGGTAGGGATCACAGGCCTTGGTGGAATAGGCAAAACTACAATAGCAAAAGCTATTTATAATACCTTTTCAAACCATTTCAAAGCAAAAAGTTTTGTAGAGAATGTTAGAGAGGGGTCAAAGACAGAGGAAGGCAAAATACGTTTACAACAGACACTTCTTAAGGGTATCTCAAAGGACAAGAATTTGAGTGTGGATACTCTATATGAAGGAAGCACAAGGATAAAAAAAATTCTTCACCTAAAAAAGGTTCTTATCATTCTTGATGACGTGGATGATGCCGACCAGATAGAAACATTGCTCGGACAATGTGAATGTGTTGCTTGTGGAAGTAGAATCATTTTGACAACAAGATATAAAAGCTTGCTAGTTAATCGAAATGGTTTTTCAAGCTATGACTATGGGGTTAAGGAATTAGACGAAGAGAAAGCTATTGAACTGTTTCGTAAGCATGCCTTCCCAAGTAAAGAAGTCCCTGAAGGTTATTTGGAACTTGAGAAACAAGCTATAAGTTATGCCAAAGGCCTTCCTCTAGCTCTTAAAGTAATGGGCCGTGATTTGTGTGAGAAAACTATACATGTATGGGAGGATGCCCTAAATTATTATAAAACAAATCTTCTTGACGATATTCAAAAAATACTAAGAAGAAGTTATGAAGGATTAACTGAAAATGAACGGAATATTTTCCTTGATATTGCATGTTTCTTCAAGGGATATGACATGAGTTATAATATGATTAAGGATGTATTGAAAGCTTGTGGTTTAAACCCAGTGTATGGTATTCAAAAACTTATTGATAAGTGTCTCTTGACTATTGATCAAGATAATTATTTGTGGATGCATGACTTATTACAAAAAATGGGTATGGACATTGTTCGACAAGAAGCACCACAAAAGCCTGGAAAACGTAGCAGACTATGGTGTTATGAGGAAGCTCTTGATGTAGTAATAGAAAATATGGTATGTATGTTGTTTTGATTCACTTCCTCCCTTTACTTCACATGAAAGATGTATTACTCTTTTTTCCCTTTTTTATTTATTTATTTTGAATATGATTTTTGTTTAAAATTTATTAACTATATATGTTTTGGTGATTCGCTTACCCTATTGTTCAACTAGGGTTCAGATAAAATTCGAAGCATAATATTGTGGCCGTGTAAATCAGAACCAGTAGAGGTGCAAATAAAGGCACAATTTTGTAAGATGAAAAATCTTAGATTGCTTTTGATTCGTAATGTACGTTGTTGCAATGGACCTCTTGAATGTCTTCCCAATGGATTAAGCTTGCTTGATTGGCACGATTATCCATTTTCTTCATGGCCACCAAATTTTTTTCCTAAAAATCTGATTGTGCTCAACATGCCTAATAGCCGATTAAAGGAACCACTCATCCAGGTATGATCATTAGCATTCATAAATTATTATTTTTTTCAAAGTTTTTAATTTTTAATTTATTTATATATACTTCTTTAAAGATTAAACCATGTTCTAACTTTCAAATTTTTTTCTACAGAGTTTTGTATCCGTGACATATGTGGACTTTAGTCAGTGCAATCTAATTACGAAAATACCTGACTTATCAATGACCCCAAACATAACGACATTGAAACTTGAAGAGTGTTCAAATTTAGTTGAGATTGATGACTCTGTTGGGCGTCTTGATAAGCTTCAAGTGTTAGATCTTTTTCGTTGCCAAAAACTTGAAATGCTTCCGAACTGTCTGACGATGAAATCTCTTACAGATTTTAGTCTCTATAATTGCATTAGAATTAAGAAGTTTCCAAATATCTTGCACGAAATGAAAGGTGTTAAATCTTTTCTTATTCCAAGGAACTGTGCTAATAAATTGCCTCCGTCATATGGGAATTTGATTGGGCTTCAGGACTTAACTGTAGGAGAAGATGAATCAGGAGAGGAGCATCTTTCGGGTAGCATCTATAATTTACAGCATGTAGAGGACCTTGAGTTATATGGTAGTGCCATATTTCCAAAGAATGTGGAGATTGATAGAAAGCCAATGTGCAAAACTCTTGGATGCTCTTCCAAATATGTTTTTCCAATGTTGACAGGACTATTTCTTGATGGCAATAAAATTTGCTCAGAAATAGAATTTATTTTGAATTATTGTTGCCCCCTCACACTGGAAGTGTTAAGCATCCGCGACAGCAAAGTTGTCACCCTCCCAGAAAGCATGAGCAGATGTGAGAGATTACATACGCTTATTATTAAAGGTTGCGATGAGTTTCGGAAAATCCCAAGGCTTCCACATGGTATAAGATGGGTAGAAGTAACAAGTTGCCCCTCGCTGGATTTAGAATCATTGTTTCAGGTATATCTCTCTCTTAAAGATATTAAGAAACTATTTGTGTTACCTTCACAAATACTACATGATTTGCTAAGATGTAACTTATTGAATTTGCTAATTGCATGCAGCTGCTTCTAGAAATCATGGGGCTTCCACCAAATCTACCACCATGTTTAGGTGTAACAAGCCACATGTTAATGTCGCAAGAGCTGCTTCCACACTCATTTACATCGCCCATAGATTTCCTTTGTGAATATAGTTTTGAGGTATCAGGAGATGAGAATGATATTCCAAATTGTTTCAACCATCAAAGGGATGGAAATTTAATATCATTCTCGATTGGTCCCGAATTTCCAACAATTACTCTCTGCGTTGCTTTTGGAATGCAAGATTTTTTATGGGAGTTTGATTATTTTGTCAATTTTTCCATCAATATCATTGTTTCCATCAATGGTAGTGAACGAACGTTTGAAAGTAAAGACATTGAAATATATTTGGGAGATTTTTTCCTGGCATCAGAGCTCATTGCAGAAACTATTTCGGGACTTGCAACTAACTGATCGGAATCATGTTGAGATCCTCTGTGAAACTTTCGATTCTGATTATCCTTCATGCGGAGATATTGCTGTTCCTATCGTTAAAAGGATAGGAGTCCATGTAGAATGCAATTGCCTTCCTCCTCAAAATCCCAGTATCTTTCAAGACATTAATAGGCACCTTTCTTTGCAATCAGGTTTGGGACTTCCAATGGATACAGAAAATGGATCTGACTTAGGTTTGGCATTTGACTCATCAAATGTTGATGGGTTTGATTTGGGCTCATCTTCAGTGGCCCAGCCTGTAACGCCCCAAGTAAAAAGAAAGAGTAAAAAAAGAAAAGGGAAAGTAAGGCCATGTTTTGGAACATTGTTTAAACAACAATTTCCTTTGTTTAAAAAAAAAAGAAAAAGAAAAGTGATGGTCTGATTTATTTAAACAACTGAACTCAACTCAACTCCAAGCTCAGATCAGATCAGATCGAATCGAATCCAAATCCAATGGCTATCACTTTCTCAGATCGAATCAGGCCTCAAATCTCTCGACGAGTTTCTTTCCGGAGACAATCTCACCAAGGATGACATCAAGGTATACGCTGCCGTTTTGGTGACTCTTTCCCCAATGTTTGCAAGTGGCACGACATTTTGTAATTTTCTTTGTATTTGTTTCAGATTTGGCTGGTCAAAATGGACTTCAGATTGTGTCTCCACTCTAACATTCTCAGATCTGGTGAACATATTTTCAACTGGCCTTTTCAGCATTATAGATGGTTAAGTAAGGGGGATCCTATAGCCCTTCTCTTATGTTTCTTTTTTGTTATGAAGATGCTGAAATGGATGATTGCAAGAGCAGCAAGAGGCATTCTTATTGTGTTTCAGGTGAGAAAGGTAACTGAGATTTCAAACTTCATTATAGATGATCTCTGCATCATCTTCTATTGGAAATTTAACCCAGCTTGGTTATCTTAGTTTTCTGCTTCTTTGCATTGAGAAATTTCTGCATTAAAAAAGAATATGGGTTTCAAGTGAATTGGTTTGAGCAGAAGATGAATTGGCAGATATTGTACGCTGTAAGGTAGGTTCTCTTCCCATGTGAAATTAACTTTATTAATTGCTGCAAGGATCTTTGTTTTAGGCTGCTTGGAATTTGATGATTGAACAAATATGGACATATATATGGATGTTAAACTGAAGTGCATTTAACTACTTATTTTCTTTCTTACTTTAGTATGCTGATATAGGTGGTTTATATGTATGATAAATTGAAGTGCATTTTCCATTTTTGTGTTTGATTTCGTTCAAAGTTTCAGATAAAAAATTTGCAAAATTGTAGAGAAAAAGACGTTATTTTATCTAATATATTTTCTTGTGGAAGGGGGTGCCCAATTTTTTCCATCCTAAATAATTCCCTTTTCAATTTTCTTATTACAAGGCTTTAATATTGTATTTTGCAAACGCATTTGTAATCATGTTAGCAAGTCAGTGATATGGAAGGTGAAGGAGCCTTGTCTCTGATCTATTTGTAATCACTCTTAGTAAGGCTTGCTGTTGCTTCTTTTATTGGTTTGTCATTGCTGAACTATGATTTGTTTTTATTTTTATTCTTTTGGTTATCAGTATTATCTCACAAAATGTTCTGTTTTAATACATTTGGTAATATACTAATATGCTATTCTGTATTTTTCTCAATCAACTTTCAACTTGATGTTATTCTTTTCCTTGGCTGCCAAATAGAGGTGAAGATTATTATCTGATTTTACGATTTTGTAGGAAATGATTCCTTAGTATTGTTGGAATAGACATTTTTTAAGTCTATGACTACTTTTTTATTATGGTTTGGACTTTGGACCATCGCTGCATATATTTTTTTCCTAATGTTTTTAAATTCTCTAATAATTTCCTGGACTCTCACTCATTGAATTTTGGTGTGCGTGTGTTTGTAAAAGCTGCTTATGAAAATCCAGGTATTAGCAAGTTGATCAAGATGTTGGTTTCATGTAATGGTGTCTGTAAGATTTTCTTTTCACAAGTCTATAACAGATTGACAGAGATTTATATTTACTTTGATTTATAATTTCTCTGAAGTTGCAAATTCTTAAAGAACTCTAAAAAATTTTAAATTAAGATCTTTTGAACAAACATACCATAATAGAACTTTCTCAATTTTCAAAGATTATTTCTTATATAAAGAAATGACAACCACGATGAAAGGCAAAATTACCAAACTCTGGACATTAAGGACTATGAGCTGGCTCTCTCTCTCTCTCTCTCTCTCTCTCTCAATACTACCTATAGGTAGAAAAGATTGGTATACAATTTTGTTTTCAACACTGTTCCAATGTGTTCTATTATAGGCATTTAAATGATCTTCCGACTCTTGACTTTTTATGTAAAAGTATTTTTTTTTTTGTTCTTGTATCATGTGTTCTTGTATTTACGTGATAAATATAATCACGCAAGTTATTCCTTTGAAGGGTAAAAATATTAGCAATTCAGCCCTGGTCAATCATCATTCCTAGAAGTTGACTTCCAATCAGATATTTAAATTTGTGTGCAACGATGCTTCTATCTATTGAGAAACCTCATGCACGAATTGGTATTTTGCCAGTTGAACATGTTTTTAATACATTTCTGCTTAATTTGCTTGCCTTAAAACTCATGGCTACCCCTTCTTTTTTTCCTTCAAATGTTGCAGTCTAAGAACTTAAAATTTTTTTTGGTGTGCAAAATTTTCATTTTATAGGCATTTACATGATCTTTTCACTATCTACTATCAATGTAAAAGTCTATATTTGTCTTTGCAGGCTGAGGACTTGAAATAAGTTTTTTTTTTAATGTTATTGGACAATTTTATTGGCTTGATCCATTCAAAGAAGATAACAAAAGAAAATAGAAAGAACATTTTTGCAGTTGGTGATTCTTCTTCTTCTTTCCATTCATTATTTATAATTTTACTTGTTGATTTTATTTTTGAGAAATTTAAAACTTTTCAATTACATACCAGAAGATATTTATTGTTTAGTTAAGTATTATATGTATGATTCTAAATGATAATATTCATTTGAGTGGCATCAAGTTATATTAGGTTCTCTATCTCATACACACCTGTTTATGTATCAACAATGAACCATCCTATTTTTATTACACTAAAAAAGACAGATTCTTGATGAGAAATAGTATATTTGTATGCCAAATTATAACAAACAACAAAGAAGCAAATGTACCTCTTTTTTATTTATTTATTTTTTTAATATTATTAGTCATTGTTTCTAGCATAAAGAAAAGCAACATTTTCAAAAGATCAAGCATGGCAGAAAAATATAAAATACATTGAAAGCTTGGAGTGCAATATAAAAGTCTGGAAGTCATCCAAGAAAATGTGCTTCTCAACAAAGGATGACATTTAGTGATAGTATTGAACATATCTGAAAATAGGAAACATCAATCACATAATCTTGCAAGATTTGGAATCCCAGGACTTGAACTTGATTAAAAATTCAATATGTTCCATGTGTCAGATCAAAAACAAGAAACATCAATCACATGGTAGCCAATAATACGTGGTTCTTGGAAAGAGTGATGCAGCGATACTTGGAATACATGCATGTTGTTTAGGGTTTGGAGTCTGGATGTCCTAATTTGTTTTTGTTTTATGCGTAGGGGCATGACATTTTGTAATTTTCTTTGTATTTGTTTCAGATTTGGCTGGTCAAAGTGGACTTCAGCTTGTGTCTCCACTCTAACATTCTCAGATCTGGTGAACATATTTTTAACTGGCCTTTTCAGCATCATAGATGGTTAAGTAAGGGGGATCCTATAGCCCTTCTCTTATGTTTCTTCTTTGTTATGAAGATGCTGAAAAGGATGATTACAAGAGCAGTAAGAGGCATTCTTATTGTGTTTCAGGTGGGAAAGGTAACTGAGATTTCAAACTTCATTATAGACGATCCCTGCATCATCTTCTATTGGAAATTTAACTTAGCTTGGTTATCTTAGTTTTCTGCTTCTTTGCATTGAGAAATTTCTGCATTAAAAAAGACTATGGGTTTCAAGTGAATTGGTTTGAGCAGAAGATGAATTGGCAGATATTGTAGGCTGTAAGGTAGGTTCTCTTCCCATGCGAAATTAAATTTATTAATTGCTGCAAGGATCTTTGTTTTAGGCTGCTTGGAATTTGATGATTGAACAAATATGGACATATATATGGATGTTAAACTGAAGTGCATTTAACTACTTATTTTCTTTCTTACTTTAGTATGCTGATATAGGTGGTTTATATGAATGATAAATTGAAGTGCATTTTCCATTTTTGTGTCTGGTTTCGTTCAAAGTATCAGATCAAAAATTTGAAAAATTGTAGAAAAAAAGACGTTATTTTATCTAATATATTTTCTTGTGGAAGGGGGTGCCCTTTCTCAGATCCCAATTTTTTCCATCCTGAATAATTCCCTTTTCAATTTTCTTATTACAAGGCTTTAATATTGTATTTTGCAAACGCATTTGTAATCATGTTAGCAAGTCAGTGATATGGAAGGTGAAGGAGCCTTGTCTCTTATCTATTTGTAATCATGCATTAAGACTAGTTAACACTTAACATGAAGCTGCATCTGCTTCTATTTGAAGTTGAAATAAATCTTGTACTTCTGCACTAGCTATGTGATACGCTTTTCTCTCCTATTTCTTGTAGTTCAATAGGCTAGACATGATCTTAATTAAGGGACCCTTTTGTATACTAATTACCTTTGATTCTGTACCCAAATTGAGTGGCATGATTTTCTGGTTTAAGTTATTTGTGTGTTTTATGTAGTTCACAATATGATGGTGTTTAAAAAAACACTGAGTCAAATTTCAATTCAGTTCAGGCAAGGATTATCAAGAAATGACTTACCATAAAAAAAATGACCTATTAGATCATGAAGATATTGCCTGAGTTGTGTACAATATTCTTATACTTTTGTTATTCAAGTGTCACTTAGAATGAAAGACATCTGTGACATTATGTACACAAATATGGGCAATTATATCATTTGTTTGTTAATAGATGGTATATATGCAAAGATATCTAATATAAATATAATAAAGCAGAAACATCTAGTGAGGCTCTGCCATGATTTTGAATTGTTTGTGAAATTTAAGATTTATAAGATAAAATGGTATAGTTGTAATGGAGGGTTGGGGGGGGGGGGGGGGGGGGGGGGGAGGTGGTGAACACAGGAGGAGAAAGTTCAAGTCATTACACTAACTTGTGTATATTGGTTTGGTTCTTTTAGGTGAAGAGAATGATCAATCCTTTGCCAATAATGAACTTGATGAAAGAGTATACAGGCATTACAAGTCTCCTCAAATAGAATGGCTTTTCTTGGGATGAAATTTGCAAAACAGTGGCCCTGTGGCAGCTTATGTTTAGCTTTGGGAAGCTTATATCAAGGTGCCATTCTATCCCATTAGTAATTTTGCTAGGATATAGGGTTTTCCTCTAGTTATCACTAAAGAGCACCCCAAAGCGTAGCATACAAACTTGTATATTTTTCCCCTTTGATGAAATGATATTACTTCTGTATTCAGTTAGTAAACTGAGTGTTTTTGGGTAAGGTGAGATGAAGAATATATGATCATATTGATTCTATAATAAGCAATGAACTGGATAATTTTTTGTAGCTTACGTTTAAAAATGACATTTTGCAGGAACATTCGGATTTGTGCTTGATTTATGGTAATGAAAGTCAAAATGGAAGATCAAGTTCGTTTGGACATGAAAATGGAGGTCAACAATAATGGCCTTTGGATGGGATTGACGATAACTTGGGATATGCTATATCCCGCTAGGGATTTTGAAATGTCTTATCAGGGGAAAAATGAAAGTTTGCAACTTCTTAAACCTCAGTGTGTTCTCAAAAATTTCATAGATCATTAAGGAAGAGATCCAAGATGCACTTGAGGAAAGGCCATGCATAGTCAAAACAAATGTGGGTACTGAGAAGGACAAAGAGTACAATCGAATAGAATGTATAGATACAACATTTCAAATTGTTTCTGAAATAGATTAGAAGCTCTTTTTGGAGGGTTTTTGAACTCTTAGAAGATGAGAGAATGGCCACGAAATTTGCAGCGATGAAACGGTTATTGAGAAAGGTTTGACAGGACATCTATTTTTCTTGTCAAATTGGGATATAACTTAGATTTGGTTCTAGAGTTTTGTCAATGTAAATAAGATCCAATTTTAGAATATAGATATTTTTGGAATAGAATTTCTTGCTTGATTCATTGTTATATTTATACCCAAATCATTTTCAAGTGTTCAAGGTTTTAATAGGAAGTCAGTTTGATTTTGTTGAGAGTTCTCGCAGCTGCATGGTGATGTTTACTGTCTTGCTTCACTGATGAAAAGGTTACTAAGTTTATATTAAATATTAACTTGTCACTATCATTATCTAGGCTTGAGACTTGGGATAACCCAGAACCAGAAGACAAGAAGTAATTGAACGTACTTTCAATTACTTGTACACTGATTTACTTTTTTAAGGCATGCCGTACTTACAAATTATAAAATAAAAAACATGGTCATTCATCTTTTATTAACTTATTTCTTGGTGGTTTGGGCTCAACCCCCAAGTGTGTTTGGGCTCATGTATGTAGAATTTATCTACCTATCTCTTGTATTCACTTAGCAATAAATAAATAAATAATACTACCAGAGTACCAGTAAGTTTAAGCAAATTTCATGCATGGCAAAGAGGTGTTGTTTGCATCCAATGCATTAAACATATATAACCTTTTTGGCATTTCTGCCAATTGGATCTCTTAGAACAACAACCCAAACAATTTATACTTGTGGCCCAATATGTCAAAATTTACCCTATTTGTCAAACTGTATATTGTTTATTATCCAATTTCTAATTGTCATTTTTTGTCTTAATGCGGATCATTTCATTTACATATATGAGTGCAATAAACATTATGCTGCTTGTAGTGTAAATTTGAGTAGTAGACTCAATGACTGTGGATTGGATGCTATAACATAGAAGTACTAGTAAGAGCATTTGCAGTGGACTACTCAATAGGCTAGTCCAGCCAAAATATGCTAAGAAAGCCCAATTAATTGACCCACATTGGACTCGCAACCTAATAACAAAAATTCATGCAAGCTACACTAGTCTTCCAAACATAATTGGCATTGTAGCTTAAACAATTGCATTTTTTTTTTTAATTCATTTTCTTCCTCCATACCTGAGCTGTTTGGTAGTAGTTGGTTGCGGGTGTGGGTAGCAGCATGGGCAAAGGTGTGCAGTGCAGTGTGGCATAGTGGGATTGACGTGTGCATTGGCAAAGACAGAGTGAGAAAAATGTAAAGAGTAAGACTAAAAAAAACCAAGAAAATCAATCTCCTCTCTTACGGTATTTTACATACATTTAGTCATACCCTCAATTTTGAATAAATTACTTCAAAGGGTTTCAAATATACCATCAAGGTGCTCTCCATGCTTTTCATTGATTTTTTCACAATCCCAACCATTTTTATTTTTATTTTTATTTTTGGTTAAAATTAGTTTGGTCCCCTCCCATTTTTTCATCCCCCAACCAAATGGACCAAGTGTTTGTTTAGAAAGAAATTGATTTTTATGTTTTTTATTTTTGTTTTCCATTCATATGTTGTGGCAGTTTTTTTTTAATCACCATGTAAGTTTTAAGTGTGCCAACTTATCATTTGTTTGCCACATCAACATTTTTCGTTAATAAGTTTCAAGTAGAGACTAAATTAACTACAAATTGAAAATAGTAAAGACTAAATTGATTGTTACTAAAATGAAGAAACCAAACTAAAATGGTAATTTCACCACCCACCCCCCCCCCCCCCCCCAAAAAAAAAAAAAAACATAAAGTTAAATTCCTACTTGGCAGTTCTAATGTGTCAATGGCTATATAAGACAAATCTTTTTCAATAGCTCTATTTTGTCCCAGTACCTTTATTTTTTATGCCATACCAATTACGAAAGGACAATTGACCAAGAGCAATCTTTGAAATTCCTAGAGCCAAAGATGTTGTCACTTGCATGAGTTACATTATGGTTAATAAAATTGCTATATTTGACATGAACCTCAATCATATTATGATAAATACTTGGGTCATTCACAAATACAAGTTGCTATTGAAAGTTTGTTGTCCTCAAAATTTTTTGGCTTCGTATCTTGGTTGGAATGTGGTTTCCGATGAGCTTTTCTACACATAACAAATTTCCATTAATCGCATTGTTTGTACCTATCTCAATGGTGTGTAAAGTCTTGCTCAAGATGGAGAATTGGCACACCTTTCCATTGAAGGTAAGCAGCCCAAACAATTACTGCAACTAAAGATCCTTAATTTATTTTATATAGTTCCCGATGATGAATCAGCTTCAATTAAAACTAAGCTACAACTTAGCATATGATATTCTTTGAATATTTTTGAAAAAAATCACTACCAAAATTGGTCACTAAAGCTGCTTCTCTTCACTAAATGAAATTCTCTAGGAATTTAATAGTTATCCTACTTTGAACATGATTAAAATAAAGTTCATCTATAAATGAAAATTCACACAGTTTCTTTTTAAAATTTTCTTTTAGGTCTTGACTACTATGTTTGATAACCATAAGGGCAATCCTTAAATAATTGGTGACAAATTTGCATCACTTGGAATGAAGGTCCATGATGGCAAAAATGGCCCTTATGTGTGGGACATTTTTTTTTGGTATTTGTTCCTGGAATGTAAGACTTGGTATTTGTGGCAAAAGATATACTTCTTGCTATACCTTGCCAAAAAAAAAAAAACTAATTATTAACTCAAATCAAATCAGACCAATGGGATAAAGAAAAAGCACTCATGATCGAGAATTGGAATGCCAAAATACCTAAATATGCATAGAAGTCTATATAAATTTACCAAAAAGATAAACAAATGTAATGTGACAATTAAATCAACAATTAAAAAAAAACCATTAGTAGAAAAAAGTGGTTCAAACAATAAATAAATAAAAAATCCACCAAAAGAGAAACAAAATTGGAGAAAGAGAGAGAGTGTTGAGCTTTTTGGTTGTGAACAACTTGGAAGGAATAGGGAAGAGAGGTGGAAATGAAGTGAAAAGAAATTTGTATGAAAATTAAGATGGAAGAGGGTGGAAGTAGATGAAAAGTTGAATAAAGTGAAACTACAGAATTTAAAAATATATTACGGAAAAATATTTAAAAATCTATAAAGAGAATCAAATTAAAATTTTAAAAAGACAATAACTGGAAGGGATGAAAGATTGAACTAATTAATAGACAATGGTTGAAGAAGGTAAAAAGTTGAACAAAGTAAATATTACTAAAAAAAAAAAAAAAGGATGCTAAAGATGTGGTGCATAAAGAGTTTTATAAAATTTATTACAAAATTTCCATTATCATATATAGTATAGATATGTATAGACATTGTTTTTGGTTTTTTATTTTTCATTATTTAGTTTTAAACATTTAAATTAAACTAGATAAATATGTAAAGAAAAAGTTATATGTAATTTTAAAACTGCCCAAGATGAATGTGTAAAATCAATAATCACTTTATATATATTTTTGTAAAAAAGATAATAATAATTTCGTGACTAATGATGTGGCAATGAGGTGGCGCAATAAGAGCTTAGCAACAATAAATAATACGTTCAACTTGCTTTTATATATGTGTGTGTGTGATTACATCAATGCAATTTTCCATAAAATATTACATTTATCCTTGGCTCCAGAAATCATAGATGACTTCAATAAAGAAAATAAGGAAGCATCAACTCACTTGAAGTTTTACAGGGGCAACACTAATTGCCATTGAGCCAAAAAAAAAAACAAAAAATTGTAGTTACATGCTGCATCAATATGATTTTTCATTTGCATATGACTTTCAATAAAACAAAAAAGAAGCATCATTTCAATTGAATTTAAATAAAGACAGCACTAATTGTCACAAAGTAAAACAAAACCTAGGAAAATTATTGAATACTTCGTGAGTACCATATATATACCTCACCTCTCTCATATGAATTGTGGGTCTCACCATAAATTTAATTTGAAATTTTTTGTTATAAAATTACGGCAAAAATACATCTTTGATCCCTATATTTTGGACCAATTCTCATTTTAGTTCCTAAATTGATTTTGCGCCTGCCTCAGACCCTAAAAACAAAAAATCATTTTCATTTTGGTCATTGTTTTCAACCCACTAACAGTCCTACGTGACAAATAGAGTATATCATTGGCACAATAAATGCTGATGTAACTATTAAAATAATATTTTAAAAATTTATTTGACATTTAAAAATTGTCACATCAGCATATAAATTAATAAAAAATAAAAAAGATTTAATGTATCAAAAACAAAAAAAAAATAATTCAAATACTAAAATAATTCTAGTTTCTCTTAAATAATAAAAAAAAAAAAAAACTGAAGAATTTTGATTTAAACTAAAATAATTCAAAAAACAAATACAAATAAAATTTAGTTGAAATTTGCCCAAAAACAATAAATTTAGTTGTATTTATAATTTGCCCCAAAAACAAATAATTTTTTTTTTTCAAACAAGTTCTCCCTCTATCAAACCCGTTAGAGCCCTTGGATTTGTCTCTCTCTCAAACTGTTGGATGTCTCTTGGTTCAAGCTCTTTCAATTCAAGCCATTGCCACTGCATCTGACGGCTAAAAACCCAGATCACAATACCTATTAGCTCTCACCCCAATACCTTTCTGTTCTGAGTTGTCACAGATAATTGTTGCATACAGGTGAAGACCCCAATTTGATGATTGGTATGTTTCTTGTTTCAGCATTGAGAGCTTTCCCCAATAATTCAAGAACGTTATTGTCAGCTTCTATTGTCTTATATGTGTTGTTCCTTAACCTAAATATCAATGTTCTTTCAGTTGCATTATTTCATTTTCTGCATTGCTATCCTAAAATCTGATGTTATAGAACTGATAATTGTGCTTATTTCTTTTTATAGAATATGATGCCCCTACTCAGCTTGTCAAACCTCGTGAGCGCAACACCAGGTTAAGTTTATTATGACTCTTAGTAAGGCTTGCTGTTGCTTCTTTTATTGGTTTGTCATTGCTGAACTATGATTTGTTTTTATTTTTATTCTTTTGGTTATCAGTATTATCTCACAAAACGTTCTGTTTTAATACAATTGGTAATATGCTATTCTGTATTTTTCTCAATCAACTTTCAACTTGATGTTATTCTTTTCCTTGGCTGCCAAATAGAGGTGAAGATTATTATCTGATTTTACAATTTTGTAGGGAATGATTCCTTAGTATTGTTGGAATAGACATTTTTTAAGTCTATGACTTCTTTTTTTATTATGGTTTGGACTTTGGACTATTGCTGCAATTTTTTTTCCTAATGTTTTTAAATTCTCTAATAATTTCCTGGACTCTCACTCATTGAATTTTGGTGTGTGTGTGTTTGTAAAAGCTGCTTATGAAAATCCAGGTATTAGCAAGTTGATCAAGATGTTGGTTTCATGTAATGGTGTCTGTAAGATTTTCTTTTCACAAGTCTATAACAGATTGACAGAGATTTATATTTACTTTGATTTATAATTTTTCTGAAGTCGTAAAATTTTAAAGAACTCTAAAAAATTTCAAATTAAGATCTTTTGAACGAACATACCATAATATAACTTTCCCAATTTTCAAAGATTTATTTCTTATATAAAGAAATGACAACCACGATGAAAGGCAAAATTACCAAACTCTGGACACTGAGGATTATGAGCTGGGACTCTCTCTCTCTCTCTCTCTCTCTCTCTCTCTCTCTCAATACTACCTATAGGTAGAAAAAATTGGTACAATCAATTCATGACTTCCCAGAACTAGATTTTTTTTCAAGTATACAATTTTGTTTTCAACACCGTTTCAGTGTATGTCATTTTCTGTTATGCTTACCTGCTGTCCAATGTGTTCTATTATAGGCATTTAAATGATCTTCTGACTCTTGACTTTTTATGTAAAAGTCTTTTTTTTTTGTTCTTGTATCATGTGTTCTTGTATTTACATGATAAATATAATCACACAAGTTATTCCTTTAAAGGGTAAAAATATTAGCAATTCAGCCCTGGTGAACCATCATTCCTAGAAGTTGGATTCCAATCAGATATTTCAATTTGTGTGCAATGATGCTTCTATCTATTAATGCTCATTCCTAACGGGTGGTCAGATTTTCAAGGGGAAATAAGCGGGAGATTTTTTCCTTCACGACTTCCCACGAAATAAGTATCGCCAGAAACCTTATGCACAAATCGGTATTTTGCCATTTGAACATGTTTTTAATACATTTCTGCTTAATTTGTTTGCCTTAAAACTCATGGCTACACCTACTTTTTTTCTTTTTTTTTTCCTTCAAATGTTGCAGTCTAAGAACTTACAATTTTTTTTAGCGTGCAAATTCTTCCTTTTATAGGCATTTACATGATCTTTTCACTCTCTACCATCAATGTAAAAGTCTTTGTTTGTCTTTGCAGGCTGATGACTTGGTATAAGTTTTTTTAAGGTCTATTGGACAATTTAATTGACTTGATCCATTCAAAGAAGATAACAAAAGAAAATAGAAAGAACATTTTTGCAGTTGGTGATTCTTCTTCTTCTTTCCATTCAATATTTATAATTTTACTTGTTGAGTTGATTATTGAGAAGTACAAAATTTTTCAATTTAGCACATGTATCCGGAACCTGAATTGCATACCAGAAGATATTTATTGTTTATCTAAGTATTATACGTATGATTCTAAATCATAATATTCATTTGAGGGGCATCAAATTATATTAGGTTCTCTATCTCATACACACCAGTTTATGTATCAACCATGAACCATCCTATTTTATTACACTAAAAAAGACAGATTCTTGATGAGAAATGGTATATTTGTAAGCCCAATTATAACAAAGAACAAAGAAGCAAATGTACCCAATTTTTATTTACTTATTTTTAAATATTATTAGTCATTTTTTCCAGCATAAAGAAAAGCAACATTTTCAAAAGATCAAGCGGGGCAGAAAAATATAAAATACATTGAAAGCTTGGAGTGCAATATAAAAGTCTGGAAGTCATCCAAGAAAATGTGCTTCTCAACAAAGGATGACGTTTAGTGATAGTATTGAACATATCTGAAAACAGGAAACATCAATCACTTAATCTTGCAAGATTTGGAATCCCATGACTTGAACTTGATTAAAAATTCAATATGTTCAATGTGTCAGATCAAAAACAGGAAACATCAATCACATGGTAGCCAATAATACGTGGTTCTTGGGAAGAGTGATGCAGTGATACTTGAGATACATGCATGTTGTTTTGGGTTTGGAGTCTGGATGTCCTAATTTGTTTTTGTTTTTGTTTTATGCGTAGGGGCATGACATTTTGTAATTTTCTTTGTATTTGTTTCAGATTTGGCTGGTCAAAATGGACTTCAGCTTGTGTCTCCACTCTTACATTCTCAGATCTGGTGAACATATTTTCAACTGGCCTTTTCAGCATAATAGATGGTTAAGTAAGGGGGATCCTATAGCCATTCTCTTATGTTTCTTTTTTGTTATGAAGATGCTGAAAAGGATGATTGCAAGAGCAGCAAGAGGCATTCTTATTGTGTTTTGGGTGGGAAAGGTAATTGAGATATCAAACTTCATTATAGATGATCCCTGCATCATCTTCTATTGGAAATTTAACTTAGTTTGGTTATCTTAGTTTTCTGCTTCTTTGCATTGAGAAATTTCTGCATTAAAAAAGAATATGGGTTTCAAGTGGATTGGTTTGAGTAGAAGATGAATTGGCAGATATTGTAGGCTGTAAGGTAGGTTCTCTTCCCATGCGAAATTAACTTTATTAATTGCTGCAAGGATCTTTGTTTTAGGCTGCTTGGAATTTGATGATTGACAAATTTGGGCATTAAATTCTATCAATACATATATATATATATATATATATATATATATATATATGGATGTTAAACTGAAGTGCATTTAACTGCTTATTTTCTTTCTTACTTTAGTATGCTGATACAGGTGGTTTATATGTATGATAAATTGTAGTGCATTTTCCATTTTTGTGTCTGATTTCGTTCAAAGTATCAGATCAAATATTTGCAAATTTTTTGAGAAAAAGACATTATTTTATCTAATATATTTTCTTGTGGAAAGGGGTGCCCTTTCTCAGACCCCAATTTTTTCCATACTGAATAATTCCCATTTGAATTTTCTTATTACTAGGCTTTAATATTGTTTTTTGCAAATGCATTTGTAATCATTTTTTTTTTTGATAAGTAAATGCATTTGTAATCATGTTAGCAAGTCAATGATATGGAAGGTGGAGGAGCCCTGTCTCGGATCTATTTGTAATCATGCATTAAGACAAGTTAACACTTAACATGAAGCTGTATCTGCTTCTATTTGAAGTTGAAATAAATCTTGTTCTTTTGCACTAGCTATGTGATACGCATTTCTCTCCTATTTCTTGTATTTCAACAGGCTAGACATGATCTTAATTACGGGACCCTTTTGTATACTAATTACCTTTGATTCTGTACCCAAATTGAGTGGCATTTTTTTCTGGTTTAAGTTATTTGTGTGTTTTATGTAGTTCACAATATAATGGCATTTAAAAAAACTGAGAGTCAGATTTCAATTTAGTTCAGGCAAGGATTATCAGGAAATGACTTACCATAAAAATAAAAAAATAAAAAGACCTATTAGATCATGAAGATATTGTCTGAGTTGTGTACAATATTCTTATACTTTTGTTATTCGGGTGTCAGTTAGAATGAAAGACATCTGTGACATTATGTGCACAAATATGGCCAATTATATCATTCGTTTGTTAATAGGTGGTATATATGCAAAGATATCTAATATAAATATAATAAAGCAGAAACATCTAGTGAGGCTCTGCCATGATTATTGAACTGTTTGTGAAATTTAAGATTTATAAAATAAAATGGTATAGTTGTAAAGGGGGGGGGGGGGGGGTGCGCTGGGCTGTGAAGACAGAGGAGGGGAAAGTTCAAGTCATTACACTAACTTGTATATATTGGTGTGGTTCTTTTAGGTGAAGAGAATGATCAATCCTTTGCCAATAATGAGCTTGATGAAAGAGTATACAGGCATTACAAGTCTCCTCAATTAGAATGGCTTTCCTTGGGATGAAATTTGCAGAACGGTGGCCCTGTGGCAGCTGATGTTTAGCTTTGGGAAGCTTATATCAAGGTGCCATTCCATCCCATTAGTAATTTTGCTAGGATAAAGGGTTTTCCTCTAGTTATCACTAAAGAGCACCCCAAAGCATAGCATACAAACTTGTATATTTTTCCCCTTTGATGAAATGATATAACTTCTGTATTCATTTAGTAAATTGAGTGTTTTTGGGTAACATGAGATGAAGAATATATGATCATATTGATTCTATAATAATCAATGAACTGGATAATTTTTTGTAGCTTTTGTTTAAAAATGACATTTTGCAGGAACATTCGGATTTGTGCTTGATTTATGGTAATGAAAGTCAAAATGGAAGATCAAGTTCATTTGGACATGAAAATGGAGGTCAACAATAATGGCATTTGGATGGGATTGACGATAACTTGGGATATGCAATATCCAGCTAGGGAGTTTGAAATGTCTTATCAGGGGAAAAATGAAAGTTTGCAACTTCTTAAGCCTCAGTATGTTCTCAAAAATTTCATAGATCATCAAGGGAGAGATACAAGATGCACTTGAGGAAAGGCCATGAATAGTCAAAACAAATGTGGGTACCGAGAAGGACAAAGAGTACAATTGAATAGAATGTATAGATACAACATTTCAAATTGTTCCTGAAATAGATGAGAAGCTCTTTTTGGAGGGTTTTTGAACTCTTAAAAGATGGGAGAATGGCCACGAAATTTGCAGCGAGGAAATGGTTATTGAGAAAGGTATGACAGGACATCTATTTTGCTTGTCAAATTGGGATATAATTTAGATTTGGTTCCGGAGTTTTGTCAATGTAAATAAGATCCAATTTTAGAATGAAAATATTTTTGGAATAGAATTTCTTGCTCGATTCATTGTTTTATTTATACCCAAATCATTTTCAAGTGCTCAAGGTTTTAATAGGAAGTCAGTTTAATTTTGTTGGGAGTACCTGTAGTTGCATGGTGATGTTTACTGTCTTGCTTCGTTAATGATAAAGTAACTAAGTTTATATTAAATATTACCTGTCACTATCATTCTCTAGGCTTGAGACGGGCTAAACCAGAACCAGAAGACAAAAGTAATTGAACGTACTTTCAATTACTTGTACGCTGATTTACCTTTTTAGGGCATCTTGTACTTACAAATTATAAAAAAAAAAAAAAGTCATTCGTCTTTTATTAACTTATTTTAGGTGGTTTGGGCTCAACCCCTAAGTCTGTTTGGGCTCATATTTGTAGAATTTATCTACCTATCTCACTTATTCACTTATAATAAATAAATAAATAATACTACTAGAGTACCAGTAAGTATAAGCAAATTTCATGCTAAAATGGCAAAGAGGGTGTTGTTTGCACCCAATGCATTATACATATATAACCTTTTTGGCATTTCTGCCATTTGGATCTCTAAGAACAACAACCCAAACAATTATACTTGTGGCCCAGTATGTCAAAATTTACCCTATTTGTCAAATTGTTTATTGTTTATTATCAAGAAAATGTAAAAATTGTGCCGTTTTTGTCTTAATGTGGATCATTTCATTTACATATATGAGTTCAATATCGCCGAGGTGGTTCGCCTTCGCGGCACTACGAATGGATCAACGTTGAAGGAGCTAGCAATCCCGGAACATTATGCCGCTTGCAATGTACACTAAAGTAGTAGACTCAATGGCTGGATTGGATGCTATAACTTAGAAAAACTGGTAAGAGCATTTACATTGGACTACTCAATAGGTTAGTCCAGCCAAAATATGCCAAGAAAGCCCAATTAATTGACCCACATTGGACTAGCAACCTAATAACAAAAATTCATGCAAGCTACACTAGTCATCCAAACATAACTCGCATTGTAGCAACAATTACATTTTTTTTATTCATTTTCTTCCTCCATACCTGAGCTGTTTGGTAGTAGTTGGTTGTGAGTGTGGGTAGAGGCATGGACAAAGGTCTGCGGTGCAGTGTGGCATAGTGGGAATGGACGTGTGCATTGGTAAAGAGAAAGTGAGGGAAAAAGTAAAGAGTAAGACTAAAAAAACTTAAGAAAATTAATCAATTTATATTTATATTTATATATTATTAGAAGATAAAACGTAGCATTTAATATTGTTACACTCTCGTTGAACTACATCAGTATTCATGTCATTTTTATTTTTTTCCCTCTTAATTTCTCCAATAGTTTTAAAATAATTTTAATAAAATTTTTCCCTAATCTATATATTATTAAAAAGAAAATGATTTATAGTCATATCTCTACCGTAAGGTCCAATCTTTATGGCTTTAATTATGTACACCATAAAGCCCAAAACATGAATTTTACGTTGCTATCCACCCTAAAGTCCAATTCCAACCCTTCCTTCTTCTGCAATATTCTTTTAATGCCAACCCTTTTTTCTTCTTCAGACCTTTAGCTTGACTAACGCCAACATCTCTCTCTTCCAAAGACAGTTTCAAAACTTCAAACCTTTGGCTTTCTAACGCCAACCTCTCTCTTCCCTCCTTCGTCTCTTTCTTGAAGAAGAGTTCAAAAATACTGACAGAATGTGGATGATTCACTTCAGGTATTTACATCAGAAATTTCACCTTTGCATTTTGTTAGTCATATAGGTTTGGACACTTTGTTCATGTTTCGTTTGAGAATGTTTCTTCTAAATGATTAGCTCAGATTGATGGATTTAAAGCCCTATAATGGGTTTTGCTAATTTCAATTATTGGCCGCATTGCTCTCTCTTTTATAGTTCAGTAATTCAATCAACACTCTGTTTCAAGGCCGCCGTCAACTTTAATGGTGAGGAGTTGTTAGCTTCCTCCTCTGTATGAGCCATTGATATCTACATCGGCTACAAGGTCTATATATCAAGTTGAGGTATACTTAAATTTAATTTTCTATGTATATTTAAAATTTTTAGGGTTAATTCTTTTGTGTTTTGCTATTTGGGTATTGAGTTTATGGTCTGCAATTTTTTGTATTTTTAGTTGTTGCTATTGGCTATAGAGAAAAAGCTTAGAAATTAGGGTCAGGAAAATTATCCCAATTTGTGAACATTTTTATTAGACTTATATCAAGTTGAGGTTATATATAGAAATGGGTTTAAGTTACATTGAGACGTAACATTTTAGAATTACACATTTTCTACACCATTGAATTTGAGTTGATCTAACAGTAAAAAAAATTAAAAAACAGTAAAAAAAAAAACAGTAAAAAAAATTACTCTTTAATGCTGATTATAATATCATTTATTCTAATTACAATCTCATTTATTATTCCTTACTTATAAATTTCCATACTTATCTCTTGTTCCCAAAAACATTCTCTACGTTCTCTACCTACCCTCCCTCATCTGCTCTTTTTTTTTCTTTTCTTTTTCTTTTTTTGTAGATAAATCTCATCTTATGCATTCCAAATATGTTAACTACATCATTTTCTGTAAACTTTTTGATTATTAAAATCTAGATGCCGTTATACTACACTTTAATTTTCGCTGTGATAATGTTATTAGTTCACGTAAAACTAAGGAACAAAGGAGTAGAAGAGAAGCTTAAAGGAGTAGCTTAAATTTATATTTAATTTTTAAATTTAAGTTTTGACATCATATTTAATTTTTTAAATTAATTTTTTAAACTTTCCTAAAGTACATGCCACGTCAGCATACAAATTTAAAAAATTAATTTATTAATTTTAACTAAATAAAAAATTAAAAACAATATTAAAAACTAAAATTCACATGAAGTGAGATCTAAAAGTTTATTGAACAAGAACACCAGGAACCCCAACCCAGAAATTAAAAAAAAAAAAAAAAAACAACAACAACAACAGCAACAACAACAACAACAACAACAACAACAAACATCCATTCAACACCAAATTTTCCAGCAAAAACTACGAAGAGATATAAAATCCTCAAAACCACATAACCACCACCCTTCTGGGTTTTTGCCATAGTTTAAAGTTACAAAATGTGGGTGTTATTTCTTGGGTTCTCTCTCTCTCTCTCTCTCTCTCTCTCTCTCTCTCTCTCTCTCTCTCTCTCTCTCTCTCTCTCTCTCTCTCTCTCTGTGTGTTATAATTGTTGTTATTTTTCTCTTCACAAGTTGTTATTTTTCTCTTCACAAGTTGTTATTTTTCTTGATTGGGTTTTTATTTTTCTGCTCAATCTGGTGGAGATCGTAGGTCTTGGGTTTTGGGTCTTTGGTCATGGAAATCATTTTGTAGATCGGTGGGTTTGGGTTTCTTGCTCATTCTCTCTACGAAACTCATCAAAGAAGAAGAATTTTAGTGTTGTTGTTGTTGTTGTTCTTCATCTTCGTCTTCGTGAAGCTCTCTCCGGCTCTACATTCTTCATTGCCTCTCGCACTGTACCGCTTCAAGACCACGACAAAGAACTAGTCCTCGTTGCTGTTCTCGTGATCGCTTCAAGAACACGAGGAAGAACCAGTCTTCGCTGGTGGCGACTCACGCTGTCTCCTCCCACTCTGCTTGTACCGGCATCGAGGCTTGGTTTGAATTTAATTTATGAATTTGGGTTTGAAATCTGGGTATAATTTAATTTTTAATTTTTGAATCTGGGTTTGAATTTAATTTAATTATGCTGTGAGGGGGTGTTTGAAATATGGGTTTGAATTTAATTTTTTGGGTTTTAAATTTGCTGGATTTTTGTTTTGTTGATCTTGTTCTAGGTGGGTTTGTGTGTTCTTGTTCTTGTTCATGTGAATACTTGTGCTGGAGAATTTGGTGTTGAATGGATGTTTGTTGTTGTTGGTGTTGTTGTTGTTGTTGTTGTTTTTTTTTTTTTTTTTTTTAATTTCTGGGTTGGGGTTCCTAGTGTTCTTATTCAATAAACTTTTAGATCTTACTTCAGGTGAATTTTAGTTTTTAATTTAGTTTTTAATTTTTTATTTAGTTAAAATTAATAAATTAATTTTTTAAATTTGTATGCTGATGTGGCATGGGTGATGTGGTATTTTTTATAATATTTTAATTCCTCCGTTAGCCACGTCAACATTTTCTGTTAGTTGAGTGACGGCAAGGACTTACATTTCACGCGTTAATTAGTTTAGGGACTAAAAGTGGTAAAAATAAAATGTAAGGACCAAAATAGAAATCGGGTCATAATGTAGGGACTAAAAGTGAATTTACGCCCTTTTTTATTCAGTTTTTTTTTTTTTTGAAAAATAATTACAATATACTATTAATTCCGCAACTTAAACCCTTTTTCCCTAGACCCCCAAACAGTTTATTCTTTCTTTGTTTTAATGTTTACAGATGCTTTTTCTTTTTGTTTGGCAATTTAAGTTAAAGCTTTTTGTCTCACATCTCTGCCAACCCCCTGCCCCAAAAAAAAAGTTAATAATAAAATAATAAAACTAGTTGTTTTTTGAAAACTAGTTCAGCAAATAAACTATTGAAAACTATGTGATACAAAACTAGTTGTATCATGTACGACATATGATTTGAATTTTTCCATTTCGAGAATTCAAATTTTCTTGATACAATGTTTCGTTTCCTTTGTCAATTAGAATTTAAAGTTGGATGACAAAAATGATTGACTTTTTTTTTTTTTCTTTTTTTTCTTTTTTTTTTCCAATATAAAATTTAAATTTGAACATCATGTTTGACTTGATTTGTTCAAGGAATAATTATTATGAATCTCAATCCCCTTGGATTGCAGTTCTTACAATTACAAATCCAAATCAACCCACATGCAAGTACGCTTTAATTCCACAGAAAATTACAGCAGGAACAATTTAACAAACCGAAGAAAAAAAAAAAGTCAAATTGAACTAGGAATCCAAAGTTACAACTAAGAAGGTGAAAGACACAAATGGATAATAGGCATGAAACAAGGGAACCTTGTATCCAAGAACAACGACAGTGCCAAAGACAAATGCATAACGGAAACCAACCACCGATCAGCCCGAATCTGATACCATAATACAAATAAGAAGAGGTGTGGCGCCTCACCTTTAAAAAAGGTTGCTCAACACGAAGTTATTTACAAAGTTACCCATTATCATCAATCTCAGATGCTTACCTTTCAACTGAGGAGAATGAAAACTCAAAGGAACTACATTTTGAAGGCGGAGAGTAATTATACAATGAAGGACTTGGGGGCACAAAAACTTCAATGACTCCCTCAAGCATCTGTGTGATCTTTTTCATCGAGGGTCTCAGTGAAGGATCTTCTTGAATACACCAAATTGCCACAATCACAAGCCTCTCTAGCCTCTTCATGTCATTGCTTGCTTCCTCATCGTTTTCTATCAACTTATCTAATTTTTTATCTTTGTAGCATTCGTAAGCCCAATCTATCAATGCCTCCTCTGCTTGCAACGCAAATGTAACACTAGACTTGCAACAAATAATCTCAAGTAACATCACACCAAAACTGTACACATCAACCTTAACGGAAATGGATGCTTTCCTAAACCATTCAGGTGCAAAGTACCCAATTGTCCCTCTTATTCCTGTTCGAGCAGCTCGAGTTTGCTCAGCCAACAAAAGCTTTGCTAATCCAAAATCAGCAATCCTTGGTGTAAAGTATTCATCCAAAAGTATGTTTTGAGGCTTTATGTCACAATGGATGATTTGGGTGCAGCACTCTTCATGTAAGTACATGAGACCTCTTGCATTTCCAAAAGCAATCTGCACTCTTTGGTTCCAATGAGGCCTGGATATCCCAAAGAGAAAGTTAGCTAAAGAGCCATTACTCATGTACTCATATACCAATAGCCGGTGCTGCCCCTCATCACAATAACCAAGCAACCGGACTAAATTTTTATGATGAGTCTGACCGATCACACTCACTTCTGTTTTGAATTCTTTTTCACCTTCTTCTACCACCTTACCTAACTTCTTGACTGCAACAAATCTTTTTGAATCTGATGGAAGGACCCCTTTATAAACAGTTCCAAAAGCACCTTTTCCTACTATTTGCTTGAAGCCCCTGGTTGCTTGTTCGAGCTCTTTATATGTATAGCTTCTCACATTTGTTGCAAGTGTGCCATCAATATTCCATGGCGAATTCATCTTTTTGTGGTGCAAGTAGATAATAGCCACAATACTAGCTATGAAGAAAAGGATATTGAGAAATGCAGAGCTGCCAAGGAGTAGTGCCAAAACAACTACCACAGACTGGCTTTTCTTCACTGGAACAAAGCTATTAGGTACCTTGATGAAAGCTATTCTCGTAATATTTGTGCTATATCTTCCGTTCGACAGAGGATACTTCTTCTTCCAACAATAACCACCTGTTTTTTCGTAAATGGCCACAACACACATGCAATCGTCAAGGCATTGCTGCTTACACTCTGTCTCATTAGCCCCCTGAACAAGGCTGTAATCTGTAAACGGCCAGTCCATATTTGTAAGCCGTACAAAGCTTACCTGCCCTTTATTTTCTTCCCATCCATTGTCGCAGTTGGGTAACGGAAAATCTGGTTTACACCCTGCCCAATCCTCATATGGGTTCAATTGAGAAAATCCGTAAGGACATGAGCAAAATGTCTCGCCCCCACTTGAAGCATCTGAGGTACGACAAACACCATTGAGTCCACAGAACCCACCTACAAAGGTATTAGCATCAAATACACCACAAATATCAGTAATACCAGGAATGCCTTGCACTGGATCCGATGTTGAAGGACAGCTTCCACAACTTGTGTCCTGCTGTCTGAGGTGTTTCTATATTCTGAAGACCCCATCATAATCAATCCTAGCCATGTGGTAGAAAGAGTCTTTTGAGCCTGTATCTTCTTGGGTAAGGTTGAAGATGTTGGTTGAATTGTTCGCATCTTGGATGTACATGTATCCGGCTTCAGTGAAGATCAACTGTGATTCCCATAACATTGTCATGGTGGCAAAATAAGCATGATTAAGAACTTCAGATGGCATATTTATAGAATAAAGCACCAGATTGCCATCAAGCTGTAAAGAAAGCTGGAAGCGGCCATAAGAATAATTTGTAGTAGATTGGTGAGACCTGAGTGTGGTATTCACGTACAGTATTTGGTGGAACGTAAAGTAGTATACAAAAAATGATACAAATAATTTGTATTCACTCAATTAGACCTCACTAGCTGCATGATTAGCTTATAAAAGTTATAAAAGTGCGGGTTATATGGGTGTTACAACAACATTTATAATGTTTGAATGCCCATTCCTTGATTTAATGCATGTATCGTTCCGAGTCCTCATTCTCTCTCTCTCTCTCTCTCCCTATTCCTTTTTCTACAATTAATAGCGTAATTACTCTATTAATTACTCCATCTGTTGACAATTGTCAATTGTGGCTTGAATGCCTATTAATTAAAAGGTGTATATATTTGCAATTTGAAATAGTCATTAGGTCGGCTTCTTAAAAAAAAAAATAGTCACATTAGCCAGGTATCTTGGTTGAAGCCTCGGCATTGTTTCGTTTGTGAAACTTGATCAAATCAAATTAAAATAGAGAGCAGTTAACGTAAGTGGCTTGACCGCCTATTATTTATTCATTTATTATTATTATTATTATTATTATTATTATTATTATTTTGAGAATCTTGACCGCCTATTATTTAAGTGTTGGCTTTGAGTTCTTTGCATGCACAGCTGCACAAAATTGCCAACTTTAGTTGAACTTGTCAAGTATATATATAACTAGTTGCTAGGAAAACTTTTAGATCAAAGGTTAAAATGTTCTAATTTAAATATTTTTCTAATTTCAACTATTTGAAAGCTGAATCAGTTCCAATATAAGATGAAAGATGTAGTTTAAGGGTATTTATTGGATACTCCCGAAGTACCATATAAATGCGTATTTTCTTTCTCTTACATAACTATGAGTTCCACTAACTAGATTTATGGTGGGACCCACAATTCATGTGAGAAGGGAGAGTACGCATTTATGGTACTCCCGAAGTATTCAATAATTTTCCATAGTTTAAACATTACTTATGAAAAATTGTAAAAATCTTACCACATAAGATCGTTAAATATGAAAAAACATACAAATATTATGGAGTAAAATATTACAATAATTAAAACATGCTCTTACATTTGTTTAATAAGTATTACAAAAGAATTAGTAAAAAAAATTATTTATAATTGTGCTTGTATCTTCAAGCTTTATTCAATGTCTTTTTGGATTTTGCTTTCTGTGAAAATTTCTAATTCTCTTTTTTTCATTGTTTAGAGATTAGATCCATACAAATATTCTAAAAGATTAAACATACTAAAAACAAAAGATATTTGACCAAATGATTGTGCCCTTAACTCTTCCAATTAGCAAGTAAGATAGGGCATTAATTGCAACTAATCAAATAATTCAACCATTTTAGACCCTACAAAGCATGACAGCAACTATATTACCAAAAAGCCAAGTTTAGAACATTGCATAATTCAACAATACTAAGCAAATCTTATATAATCAGTCCATCAACCTTTTTCTTAACTAAGAATAGTAATTAAACAGCACTAAGAAAAAAATTGCACAAGAAAAATCAGATAAAACCAATATGAGTATAAGGCTAGAAGATGTACTCTAAATTATTACAAATTTTTATTAAAAAAATCCATAATTAAAACAAAAATAGAGCTAATATAATTAATTAAGAAATCAAACAAATAAAATTATAGCATTAATGTTTTATACAACAATACCTAAATATTAAAAAAAAATCCTACCATATCACAGCCAAATTTGAGATTGGAGCATAATATAAAGAGATCCAAAGAAAAGGGGTGCCATATTGATGCAGAGAGAGTAGAGTTGCTAAGGTTTTGGTTAAACAAAAAGAACTCAAATGTGAGAAAAGAAAAATCTACTTTTGATTTAAAAAAAAAAAAAATACAATTCATACTTATCCAGTCATGCCAAACACACAAAAGACAATCTAACGCAATGGGTCCTCTTTATTTAGAAGGTGGCTCTTTCATTGGTCTTGGAATTCATATTACACAAAAATTGCAACGGAGAGCATAGAAAAAAAACAAAGACATAAGAACTTAAATTCATTTAGGAGAGGAAAAGAAGCATTATGTTTATAATGGACCAAAGCAATTGGGTTTTCTAGGTCTTCATTGTGGATAAGAGATTTTGGAAAATAGAAGCATATGGTTTTCACCGTGTGTAGAGTTTTCAGAAATTTTGGAAAATAAATAATAAAGAGAATAAATTAAATTTAAAAAATAATAATGATGTGGAAAATTGTGAAGGCTCCAAAGCTTATGTGGTACAATATAAGGAAGCCAACAAATAGTCAAATATCTTTGATTATATATATATATATATATATATATATATATTATTTAGAGTAATTTGCCCTAAAGTTTGGGGGTAATTGAATTTTACACTTTGAAATTTCAAAATTTGGGTTTCACTGCCTAACATTTGAGGGTGTTTAGATTTTACACCCTAAAGTTTCATAATTTTGGAGTGTAAAATTCAAATATTCACAAAATTTAGGGGATAAAATCTAAATTCTGAAACTTCAGAGTATAAAATCCAAACACCCAAACTTTAAGGAGCAAAAGCCATATTCTGAAACTTCAGGATGTAAAATCCAATTACCTTCAAACTTTAGGGGTGCAATTTGTAATTTACTCTATTATTTATAGGGAAACTACTAATTTAGTCCCTATCATTTATACCATATTTTAATTTGGCCTTAACTTTTCAACTATGCCAATTTAGTCTCTAACTTTTTAATCTCGTGTCAATTTAGTCTATGTTATTATCTCTTGGATGGAAATTACTTATGTGGCTAACGGCCAAAATAAAAAATTAGTTTCTATTGATGTGGCAATAAACAAATTTTTATTTTGGTTGTTTGCCATATTTGTAATTTTCATCCAAGAGATAACAACAGGTAGTAAATTAACACAGTACTAGAAGGTTAGGGACTAAAGTGACACAATTGAAAATTTATGGACTAAACTAAAATATGGTGTAAAGGATAAGGACCAAATATATTTATATCTAAAAGATGAAGGTGAATCACATTTATGTCATCATTTTCTTTCCTTCATTTCTTTAAAAAAATGTGTGTAAGTATTAGTGTATGTAATAATGCATTATCTTTATACTCATTCTCAAAACTAATTAGAACTTATTAATCATGAAATAACCATCACTTTCACTACTATGACTTTACATGTTCTTGAACCTTAATGTAACTTATAATATAAAATACATGTAATAAAAACATCTTCGGCGAAGACATCATTTATTTACTTTTAGTTTATACTTGCCCAAAAAAATCTCATTCCACCATTGTATTTATATCCGTATGTAAATGTAGTATTCAAGGCTAGGTTGAAGGGTTTAGTTCCACTCCTACTTAGAGAACCATATATTATCTTCATCAATTTCAAGAGATAGAGATAATAAAGCTCTTAAAAATGGTTTTTTTTTTTCCTCTTTGTTTTTCCTTTTTGTATAAATTATTATATGCAAGAGGTTTTCTTGATATGATTTTTGTAGTGTACCAACTTTCTCTACATGGTGTCTAATTCAGCTTGAATAGCACAAAATCACGGATGCATGCATAATAATTTAATTAAAAATATTAATTTCATAACAAATCTAATTGATGTTGTTACTTTAACAACAAACCACTTCCATCATACTGGAATAAACTATTCATCATAGATTATGGTTTAACACCACTTTATTCTTATGATTATTATTAATTTTTTGAGTTATGTTTACTAATTACTGTTCATTATTTGGTCTGTTTTGGACTATTTGGTTCAGTTCGGTCCAATTCTGTCCACTTGGGTCATATCTAGTCCATTTTGTCCACTTCGGTCCAATTACATCCATTTTGGTCTACTGCTTCACTTTGGTTTGATTTGGTCCACTTCAAGCAATTTGGTCTAGTTCAGTCCAATTTAGTCCTCTTTGGTCAACTTAGGTCCAATTTTGTCCATTTAGTCCACTTAGGTCCATTTGGTTTAATTCAGCCCATTTCAGTTAACTTTATTGTATTTACTTAAGAATGAGAAAAGTTAAGTTTGGGTTAAGTGTATTATTAATTGTTTGAGTAATATCAATTGTAATTATATGATAATCTTTTATTATCATGATCATCTCCTTAAGAGAATATGAATTTGGATAATAAATTTGAAAATGAAAAACTTTAGTTGCACCAAAAGAAATTAGGATAATATAGTGCATATTAACAATAATTAGAAGAATACGGACCACTTCAAAAAAGAATAATATCAATTAAAAACACCAAAAATTATACAATTATATATTTGTAAAAATACCAAAAATGATACAATTATATATTTGTAAAAATTGAGAGATGAAAATTACTTTTAGAAATTGTTTAATTTTTAGGGAGCACATTATTTACAACAAACAATAAATTATACCACATCTCAAAATAATTATATGTTCCCATGAATTCCATGGGCCTACGACTAGTATAAATAAAACCTATTATACACTTGTGTGTATTCACACAAGTGTTAAATAACACTAAATCTTGAGTCTAACTCACATTTTCAATTTTGAAATCATAAGTTAAACTGAAGGTTTCAGAGTTGTTACACACTTGTGTACATATGCACAGGTGTGTAATAAACAATGCCCGTATATAATTATATGTATTTTGTGTGATTTTGTAAAAAAGAAAAAGTAATAAAAGAGGTAAATAAATAAATAGGATGCCATGCGACAATTAAGTAAGGTAAATTTCTTTATACTTAAATCTTTGTGATTTGTGAGAGCTTTTTGGGCGTATTTGAAGTTTGAGAAAGTGCCTCTGTACTACTTTTCTATTTTTCATAATGTATTGAATTAAGGGGGCTTGAACAGGTCCATTATCCCCTTCCATAACACCCCCAAAAGTGAAAAGGCCCATGACCATGAGATCCAAACTCCCGGTCTGCTAAGTGCCATGACGACTAGTGCCAACAAAATTGACAGAACTTTAAACAAAGATTGAGGCATGCATAAAAGTATATACTTGTAATCTGGACTTACTACTTAGTCTAGAATAACATGTGCAAATGTTTCCACATTAGAGCTCTAAAAACACAAGCACCCAGAGAACACAAATCAAGCTCAAAAGCCTAGGAGTTTCTAAATCTTCTCTATTCTCATTTGTCTGACCAATAGGGTGCCAAGACAGATAGTGTGGTTCTCACATAATACCACCATTATAGCTTCCCAGAAGGCTTTTAAAAACCTACCCATCCCCCAGGTTGAGAAGCTAGCTTGGTATCTGTGATCTTCGGCTTGCCAAAAGACTGAGCATTATTTCCTTCACTAACCGGGTTTTGATATCTGAGGGCTACTAGAACTAGTGGGGTAGCAGAGAAACTCTCTGTTCCCAGACCCCATGTATCAAAACCAGAGTTTACTCGTGTAGCCTGCTTACTTTGGTGACCATTTCTTGTCGAAACAGATTTGGAAGGGAGTTCTGTTAAACATACCACCTCAGACAAAAAGTTCCTCATCTTTTTTATTCAGTTTCTTCTTTCTTTGTGTTATTGTTTAGAGGTGTCTGAATAAAGGACATTTAGATTTCTCTGGAATCTCTGTTAATTTGATATGGCATACTTCACAAAAATACACTCTTCCTTTTTCTTTTTAATTTTTTTTTAATTGGCTTTTTTGCACTTTATCCCTTAAGATTGAATTCCTATATTTTTAGTATTTTAGAATTTGAATTTCGAAAATAGTGTTTTTTCTTTAATTTAAGTCCTCCCACCCCCACCCCCCCCAAAGTAATAAAATTGGTTGTTTTTTGAAAATAAGCTACCAAAAATTTTGAGATACCCGAGGTACAAGTGTCACGCCCTGAACCCAAAAAGGTCTAAACCATGAAAAGAGGACAATCAAGAGAGAAAACGTGGGAGATTTTACTTTTCTTTTCTTTTCCGCATGGTAAGAATATATAACCATATTAAAATCTCCACATTACAAGTCAGAGCTCTATGGGTATATTTCCTCAAACTCATTTTTTTATTCCTCCACTTTTCAACTTCTAACCAAACAAAAATGAATGAAAATAAAATTCTTTCTATCTTCCTACTTTTCCGCTCCTCCAACCAAACGGACTTTTAAAAGAGTAGTGTTAAAGAGGTATCTTAAAGTATTCAAAAGTGTTCACATTGGATAGGCATCCATGCATTCTTGACGCTAATGTTACTAGTTTGACATTTTCCAAACAATTTTTTGTTAGTTTATCTTATATATCCGTAGAAGACTCAGGCCAAGAAAAAAGACATTGGATCTTATTACAAGATTTAAAACCAAGTTTAAAACCAACCAAACATTTTCTTCTATAAAGGTTGTCGTGGATTTCTTTCTAACTCATGAACCCAAAAACCTGTGCAATGGTTTCTTCAACACTTCCTCATTGTTGTTTTCTCTTGCTTATATATACTTCTGCTTCTTCCTCTCCTTCCCACTGTTTTCACCTACACCACAGATGACCGTAACATACAGCAAGGAACTGGTCAACGCTCTGTTATTTACAACGTGACCTATTATCATCTGTCTCAAATGCTTACCTTTCAACTGAGAGTGATTATACGTCCAATGAAGGACTTGGGGGCACAAAAACTTCAATTACACCCTCAAGGATTTTTGTGATCGTTTTCTTGAATACACCAAATTGCCACAATTACAAGCCTCTCTAGCCTCATCATGTCATTGCTTGCTTCCTCATCGTTTTCTATCAACTTAGCTTTTTTTTTTTTTTAGTGAATTAATGAATTTCATTGATACGGCACCGCTTTGCTATAGATTTACTAAAGGATTTAATGAAAGGTGTCGCAGCACTTAAGTGTAATGAGCTCAGTAGTTTGTTATTAAAAATAGAACACGTGTAATATTACTCTTATAGATTTGTTATTAAGTGCGTGACGAACTTTCCAATAATTATTGAAATTAGTTTCAGAGTTTTCTTCTTCTTCAATTAGAGTGTATATAAATAAATAAATAAATAAACAACACTAAAAAAAATGTATATAAATAGCTAGTCTTTGTAATCTATACTCACAACTTCTTAGGATCCGCTTATTTTGCTGAAACTAAAAACTTTTTGCTGAAAGTATTATAAATAAAGGTAAAAGTTAGTTGAAATAATACAATGAGACCTATAAGTAGTCTCAAAAAGTAAAGTAGAACTCACGAATAGTAGCAAAAATAAACTGAATAGTAAAATAAGCTGGTAAAAAATAATCTATCCAAATAGATATCTCTCTTTTCATTCAATAAACTGTGAGGTTTATTTTTGGAGAGATTCTTCAAGTGTTTAGAGGTGCAAATAAATTTGTTCAACATTAATAGTATCTTTTTTCTTTTTCTATTTTTTTTTTTATTTGAGAAGAAACATTAATAGTATCTAGGATTCTAGGTGTCTCAAATGATGAAGCATTGATGACTTTGATAGCGAATTATCCACTTCCTAGTTTTCTCACAATATTATTGCCCAATTAATGTTCAAATATATACCAAAAAACAAAAAAAGTTGAAATCAATTTGGGTAGTTGAATAGTCAAATATTTGTATCTAATAGATAGTAATGTTTGTCCATGATTTATGTTTAATTATTTTATATAAAAATAAATAAAAAAATCAAAAGGGGAAAAATGAAATTTTTTTTGAAAAAAAAAAGAAAGGAAAAAAAAAGTTAGTTACTTGCTTAGTACTTCAAAATTTAGTTTATGTTTTGAATTGAAAATCAAAAGGGGAAAAATGAAATTTTTTTTGAGAAAAAAAAAAGGAAAAAATGATTTAAAAGGAAAAAAGAAAAATAGTATGATGTGGTTGATGAGGTGGCTCAACAGTGCATAACAACATTAAATATTACGTCTTTGTTTTTAGAGATATAATATATATATATATATATATATATATTTTTTGAGAGAGAGAAAGAGAATATAGATTAATATTACTGCCAAATTAATGTTCAAAGGCTGCCACAAATGCAATGAATGTCAAATTGAACTTGCTAGTTGCTACAGGTTATGTACCAACTGCAAATATAATGATTTATACCACTTGAACACATATTCAGTCTCTTTATGCATTCCTTTAATATAAAGCACAGTGAGACTAAAATTATACGCTCTTGAACACATATTCAGTCTCTTTAATATGTAAAATTCCTTTACATGTGACTCAGGAAGGCCGTGCACAAATTAATAAAGGGAAAATCTGGGATCGTCTCACATTTCTTTCATCAAGGTGGTAAGAATATGACATCAATCCCATGGGGTATAATCATGTGAGGGTATGGGTTCAATTTATGTGAACATTATTTTGTCAAATTTATGTAGAAATACATCTTAACATTAACACTCATTATAAGCGCAAAATATAATTGGTGCAAACACAAGAAAATTGGAAATAGAACAAGAGAAATTGAATAGACACACTTCTAGATAAATCTTATTTGAGATAATTACATAACAAAATTTTGGCTGTGGCATGACGCTAACCCTCTTTAAAATGAGATTCAAGCCCTCAATTGACTAAACGTTATGACCGGTATAGACCTTCTCTGACTTGTCTCTCTCTGACTTGTCTCTCTAAGATACAACAGTCAAAAAAATGTTGTATGGCTTGAACAACTTTTGAACAAAGTGTTAAAGCCCAAAGATGGTATTTTTCACCTCAACAGTGATCACAATTTGGTTATTGAACCACAATTTGGGTCTTGGGTTAGGGCAGTGGCAGATCTAAGAATTTTTTTCACGGTGGTAATTACGAAACTTAAATTATACAAAATATAATTAAAAAATAACTTCATATATTGACCCAAAAAAAGTACAAATACATAAAAGTTTATAGTCTTCTTTTATGAGTTTTCATATTTTGAAACTGTTGCATAATAATCTCATTATCACTATTGCAAGTTACATTTCTTTCAATGTACTCAACCAAACAATTATTCATCCACTGATCTCTCATTCGATTGCGCAGCTCATTTTTTTATTTAATAAATCAACCCAACTTAGTAGTCTTTAATTGTATTGAGAATAATTTTGTTGTGTTCATAGATTAGTTTAATAAGAATTCAAGGACTGAACCATGTCCCACAACACAACCACTCAACTCTACGCAAATTAATTATTCATATTTTGTAACACTAAACAAACACTTGTTATAATTAAAATACTATGTGCATCTGGTGTTTTTTGGTTACAATAATTCCAAAACTCAATTGGGATGTTATAATCTTATTCAATATTTTTTTATTAGAGATAAATTTTGACAAATTCACTATTGGATTATATCTTCTTCTTATATCTTCCATGCTTACAAAATTTCTAAAAAATTAAAGATTAATCGCTATATCATCAATAAATTATTTAAATTATACGTTTTTAAGTTTATATCACAATAAAGTTATTATCAAGTTTAAGGTAGATTATAAGTTATATAATATGATGAATTAAGCAGGTGGGTTTGGATAGGTCCATTAGCCTTTCATGTCAACCCCATAGGTTCGGAAGGCCCATGACCTAAGATCCAATACCCAGCGCCTGGGAGGAGTTAATCTTCTAGGTCCCTTTAGAAATTAAAGTTTATAGAGTGAACACTTTCTGGCTTTGAAGTTTTGGAGTTTCAAATGAACATTATTGGTTCTTAATATTTCATAAGGATCATTTTTGTTAATGGATATTAGTTTCATTTTCTATGCGGCTGATTGTACAATGCCATAACATTTAGTCATTTAATAGCAACATGACAATATTTTTAATATTAACAAATTACACATTAAAAAACACAAGACCTATGGAAGATCAAAGATCAAAGCCAAATCCGTTTGAAACAGGTTTTCGTCAAATCAAAACCAAGCTAAAATTTCCATAAATAAAAAAAAATCAAGCTAAACTAATAACTTTAGGGACTGATAACAATTATTTGAAATTTCAAGAGAGAAAAGCGTCCACTTGGTAAACTTCAAAGTCTAACCATGTATTTTGGCCATTTTTTAAAAGAAAATTCAAGGCAAAAATCTACTTTATATCCTATTACTTTCACCAATTGTTATTTTAGTCCATTGTATTTAAATATTTTTAGTTTTTGGGCTTAAATAAATTAATAAAATAATCATTTGTAATGATAACCCGGTGTGTGTAGAATGGGAATGCATATGTCTGATATGATAGTTAGATACTCAAAGAGGCCTTAGATACCAATTTTATTTTTAAATTAAAAAAAAAAAAACATTTTCTTGAAATTGCATATTGGTAATATGAATTACCTATGATTGCAGTGATCAAGAAGGAGAAGCAAAGTTATATGATTTCTAGTTTGTCTTTTCATCCCAGCCTAACAATATAATACTAAAGGCATTTTTTGTTTTTTTTTTTAATTACTTCTTATATGTGTGGATACAACTCTAAACTTTGAAGGTGTCTAAAATGCATTTTAGCCTAAAAATTATTAACAGAGTGGGTTTTGATTGAAATTCTATTTTCAAAGTTTTAGGACTACACTGATTAATTATAATCCTATAACCAAAAGTTTGAAAACGTAGTTTGTCATCTGCTTCTTTAACTGCAAAAGTACACTCTTTGCTGCTGCTGAGTATCAGAAGTTAGATCTGTATGAATAACCCTACAAAGCTACACTGAGGCTTTGACGCTTTGTTTTGTCTTTTCAAAAGGCAGCGCCAGTAGCACGCCACTTTCTTCTCTTGATTTTAGACAGAAAAATCACATTAAAAAAGACATTTTCTGAAAGTTTCAAACCATGAATAAAGTCAATACAGCTAACGACCACTATTTTATGAAATTATGGTTCCAATGCATGACCTCTTTAAATTAGATTATTTGATTACCAGAAAATATTTTAGAGCTTTCAGATAGTGGAGAGGCGAACTAGAATTACATCATTTGGCCCCAACCTCCAGGACCTAAAAGTGTTGGCATGCAGGTTCCAAACAAAAAGCTATAGTTTGTTAAATTTATAATAAACTTCACAGCATGCTCATATATGTCTCCCATGCAGTACGGGTATTTGGTTCCACTGCTAGCAGTGAAATGATTTGCAATTTAAACCAACAATAAAGGAAATTTAAATAAGATTTAAGAATCCAATAAGAAAAACAGCAAAACCCATACAAAATCAAGTGATTGACGGCCAAAAAAACCCAAACCCATTGATATTTCGAAATTAAGAATAGGAGAAAACCACCAAATCATGAGAAAATTAACCTTGAGATTGTAACACTAGACTAACGGTGGATTTGAACTAAGCTACAACTTAGCATATGATATTCTTTGAATATTTTTGAAACAAATACTACCAAATTTGGTCACTAAAGCTGCTTCTCTTCACTAAATGAAATTTTCTAGGAATTTAATAGTTATCCAACTTTGAACATGATTGCAATAAAGTTCATCTATAAATAAAAATTCACACAGATTCCTTTTAAAATTTTCTTTCAGGTCTTGACTACTATATTTGATAACCATAAGGGCCATCCTTAAATAATTGGTCACATATTTGCATCACTTGGAATGAAGGTCCATGATGGCAAAAATGGCCCTTATATATATATATATATATATATATATATATATATATATATAATAAAAACACAGTTTTTTTTTTTTTTTTTTTTTGCTACAAAATAGGATCACTAAAAAAAAACCCTTATCGCATGCGCGAAGTGCGTATGATAAGACTAGTGATATTTTATTATTTTATTTTGACCTATAAGAAATTAACACCTCAACAATTATGAAAATATTGTACCAATTTGTTGTGTTAATATTTAATTATTTTATGAAACATTGTGAATTGAACAAACCAAAAATAATGTAGCAAAACTACCGTAACTTTCTGTATTCAAAAAAGAAAAAAGATAAAAAGCGGTTGGTGAAACAGTGCAAGTTGAACAAACCAAAAGTACTATAGCTTCAAGTCATTTGCTCTTTACATATATATAGATAATATAATATAAAACAAACAAAAACAAATTGGTGTACATGAGAAGAAGAAAAAAATTCATCTCACCAGATTGGCCAAATGCCTTGAATAAGTATGAAATTTTTTTTAGTAACATTAGAATGAGTCCCAGAACTTGACTAAACCAAAACACTATTCCTAAGCTTATTGACTCTTTATATAGTTAATAGAAAAAAAAAAAAAAAAATTGGTGAAACAGTGCAAGTTGAACAAACCAAAAATACTATAGCTTTAAGTCATTCGCTCTTTTTTTTATATATAGAGATAATATAATATAAAACAAACAAAAACAAATTGGTGTACTTGAGAAGGAAAAAAAAAATCCATCTCACTAGATTGGCCAAAGCCTTGAATAAGCATGAATGGTGTTTTAGTAGCATTAGAATGAGTCCAAGAACTTGACTAAACCATAACACTATTCCTAAGCCTACTGACTCTTATTTATATAGTTAATAGAAAAAAAAAATAAAAATATAAAAAGCGGTGGGTGAAATAGTGCAAGTTGAACAAACCAAAATTATTATAGCTTCAAGTCATTCTCTCTTTTTATATGTATAGATAATATAATATAAAACAAACAAAAGCAAATTGGTTTACTTGAGATAATAAAAGATCCATCTCACCAGATTAGCCAAATGCCTTGAATAAGTATGAAAGGTTTTTAGTAGCATTAGAATGATTCCAAGAACTTGACTAAACCAAAACACTATTCCTAAGCCTGTTGAGTCTTTTATATAACTTCTCAAAAAATTCATCTCACCAGATTGGCCAAATGCCTTGAATAAGCATGAATGGTGTTTTAGTAGCATTAGAATGAGTCCAAGAACTTGACTAAACCATAACACTATTCCTAAGCCTACTGACTCTTATTTATATAGTTAATATAAAAGAAAAAAGCAGTTAGTGAAATAGTGCAAGCTGAACAAACCAAAAATACTATAGTTTCAAGTCATTCACTCTTTTTATTTATATAGATAATATAATATAAAAAAAACAAAAACAAATTGATGTACTTGAGAAGAAAAAAAAATCCATCTCACCAGATTGGCCAAATGCCTTGAAGAAGTATGAAAGGTTTTTTTAGTAGCATTAGAATGAGTCCAAGAACTTGACTAAACCAAAACACTATTCCTAAGCCTATTGACTCTTTTTATATAGTTAAGTTAATAGATATAAGACTATGCCCAGCTGGTGTTGTTTGGTTACAATAATTCCAAAACTCAATTGGGACGCCACCTTATCACTCACCACTATTGGTATAATCGACGTGCACTAACTATGCCTTTACACATCAGTGCATGCGTATTCTTGCAAAATTTCTAAAAAATTTAAGATTAATAGCTATGTCACTAATAAATTGTAAGTTTTTAGTTTTTAGAATTATGTATAAAAATATAAGCTTATAGATCATATAGTAAATAATATATAATTGATACAAAATTTCACACGTGTATTAAGATCATAAAGAATATGCAATTCAACAGTTATATTTTCAAAATATATAGTAATGTTTAATTTATTGAGTAAGATTGTAATATTAAACTACAACCAATTTTGTAACTAAATTTTGTCCTACTTATTATATTTGGACACAATGAGATATCTAACACTTTTTTCTTTTAGCAAGAAAAGTTAAATATATACCTGATTATCAGGTCTGAGTAGAAAATGTTCCACCTGATTTCCTTTATTTTTTTTACGCACACACCTCTAACCTTAGACTATTACTAAAATCAATTAAACATTGGGTGTCCATTAATTCCTAGAAATATCTATAATTATCGGGGAATATGAATCCCATACCTTAATCTCATTCTCATCGTTCTAGTTCTTGTTTTTTTACTTCAAAAATTCCTATTCTACTTTATATTACTGAAGAACCATAATTAGATAGGTTTGAACCGACCACTTAAGATTTAAGAATCTAATCAAACCTACTTAAGATTTACAATTTTTCTGAAAAAAATGAAGAATAAGTGGCCACGTTCATATTCAACCCATCTCCCTCCCATTGAACCTACGACTTAAGATTTAAGGATCCAATAAGAAAAACAGCAAAACCCATCATGATATTTCAAAATTAAAAATAGGATAAAACCACCAAATCATGAGAAAACAAACCTTGAGATTGTGACACTAGACTGATAGCGGATTCCAAAAAAAACTCCGGTGATGACTATGGTGGAATGAAGCTCCGGTGTGAGGAGGAGGAGGAGAGTCTGCCTTTGGTTTGCCGTTTGGAGAAGAAGCTTTGAACGTGTATGAGGAATATTTTGGGTTTTAATTGGGTTATAGTTAGATGTGATAGAGTGTATTGAGTTTAAGTTTGTTGGCTGATGTGTCGCTCTGGAATTGGCTGGCATAAAAGGTGTCATTTATGCGGCTTCGGACGTAACTTATTCTCTGGTATGCCACTTAATCCTGAAAAGTATTGCTTACCAAACCTAACCTAATCGGTGGACTACTAAGGCAAGGTCATATGTGAACAAGAAGATGCTTTGTGAGTAAAAGAATTTGCCATCTAAAAAGACAACCCACCTAACCATTTTGAAATTATATACTAACATGTAATTGGTCTTTACCAAGTGACGTCACATGGGAAGGAGAAGAAGCTTTGTCAATACTACCATGGAATTTTCATGTTAAGTATTATTTTCAGTTGTACGTAATTCGACGCACAAGGTGGCCGGCTTTGAATGCAAAATGCATATATTTTTATTTCACATAACTGAATGGAATGCTTGGGAAGAATATAATTTTATATTTAAGAAAAATGGATCAAAGTTTAATTTTTTGCTTTTTTAACTGGCATATTGATATACAGTAAAATAAATCTACAGGCACTGAACTTTGAATGGACTTTTAATGGATATTCAGGGGGATTTGGCACATTGGAATTTTTTCTTTTGGAAGTGGTGGGGTCGAAGTATGTGAGAGAGCATGAAAATTTCCATAAGAACTACCATACCTGAATTAGGAAAAACTATTAGACTCATATGATGGACAACGATACTTATCCTGAATTAAAAGGAAAATGTTAAAGTCATGCTACAATTTATTTTACAAACTTTTTTTTTTTTTTTAATTCGAATTTACAAACTACTTATAATATCGGAGTGAGTGGAGATAGTCAGGTAGCTAGGGCCCATCTGGTAGCAGTATTTAAACGTTCTTGTTCAGTTTTCAATGTTGTAGAAATACGTGTTTAAGTGTTAACAAAATGTGTTAAATTTTTTTTTAAGAAAAACTTGAGTTCCATTTGCAAACTCCAGTTTCACAAACTAGAGTTTTAAAAATATGGTAGATTCTTTATTTTTTCATAAACAATGGTAGATCCATACACATTTTTCAAAACAGTAATATTTGGCTATTATGTCCATACATCAAATATATGTGGTCCTAATTTTGAGAAATTGCATGCACCAGGACCACAATTTAACACCTGGAAAAGTCTAGGGCCACATAAAAGCCCACACCAAAAGCCACAACTCGCCCACGTGGCAAGTTGTGGCTTTTGGTGTGGGCTTTTATGTAAGTAACTGTAACTTAAGGGCAACCCTTTCCTCACTGTATTCACAAATGGCAACATTTAATTCAATCACCTATCTGATTCTCAACAAAAAAATTAAAAAAAAAAAAACTTACCAGTGTGGTGTGGGACATAGGGTCCGTTTGGATAGAGCTTATTTTTGCTGAAACTGAAAATTAAAACTGAAAACACTGTAGCAAAATAATTTTTTAATGTGTGAATAGTACTGCAGGACCCATTTTTAATAAAAAATTGCTAAAAAAGTACGTGAACAGTACGCACACAGTGCGCGTGCGCGTAAAGTATGCGCACAGTGCGCGCATTGCCTCTTGTCCCCCAGCAGAACCGAAAAAAAAAAAAAAAAAAAAAAAAAAAAAAAAAAAAAAAATTGACAAAACGTGAACGTGAAACGTAAAAGCTGTATCCAAACTAGGCTATAGTATGCGTTTTGAATGCACATTTTCTGTGCATCCCTGCATTTTGTTGAAAAATAGAAAGTTTAGTGCACTGTTTACGGAACTCGCAAATATTTTTTTCAAGCAAAAAAATTTAAAACTGGGTCTCACAGTACTATTCACATTTTTAAAAATTATTTTGCTATAGTAATTTTCATTTTCAGTTTTCAGCAATAAGTTGTATCTAAACAAACCCATAGACGACATAGCTAGTTTGAAATATCATTGAGTTAGTGCTATATGAAAATGTTGCAATTTTTGAATGATCGTAAAGATTGGAAATAAAATTAATAATTATTGCAAAAATTGTTAACTTATAAAACGTACGTAAACATTGGTTTAGGATTGTCTTTGAGCCTCATCCAGCATTCCATGATCAAAGCAAAGGTCGTTTGATGACTATTTGAGTATTATAATAATAATGGAGACAAACTCATTGCCTTTGCTCAGCTCAGGTGGAGAAGTCACAGGCACACACGGTGGTAGGGTAGCAGTATCTTTAGGTAGTTGATTTTGTTCCCCATCTTTTTCGTCTTTTTCGATGAGAAATCAATTATTTACATATATAAAACTACTTTTCCCACATGCTCGTGCTCTTTCAGTGAAGAATTTTGCATCTGGTGGTGGGATCAGGCCATGGGTACAGACCACACTACTTTATGTCAAGACTTGAAAAATATCATCGGATGCTTTATTGTTCTCTCTGTAGACTATAAATGAGTAAAATTTATAAGGACAATTTATTGGTTTAATTTTCATCTGCTATTAATGTAAATTTGTACACAATTGCACGATAGTGTGTACAATATAATGTTGTAGTATAATTCTGTACAATATTGTATATATTTATATAGTCTATAATCATGCAAGTTTTACATGTGCAGTAGAAAGTAAACTAATGATTTTTCAATTTATAGTTAACATGGATATGGTTTTATAAACCTCATGTATAGCTTCTATTGTTTTTGTCAAACTCATACGATGATTAAATTGTAACAATTTGATATAGTTGTGCATATTAAACTTTAGACTTTTATTTTATAAAATATTGAATCATGACGTTTATTTTATAATTATTTCCAAATGTGATTTTTTATTCACTCATTTTTATGGAAAATAATAAATTATTATAAAAAAAGCTAACTATATGAATTTAAGCGTCCATTTGGAAATAACTTATTTAAATTTTTGTCGAAAACATTATAGATAAAAGTTAAAAGGTAAATAAAATGAGTAGAAGATACACATGAGATTTACAGAATGTAGGAAAAAAAAAAAAAAGCCGGTTTATAATTAAGACCCTAGTGCATACTAAGTCATATAATTGCCCATATTTTTTTTCTCTTCCATTAAAACATTTTCTTCTTTATTTTCCTTTCTTTTATATAACTTTTGAACATTACAAAATATTACAAAATATGAAAAAATGATTTTTTTTTTTTTTTTTTTAGTGAAGCTATTTAATGTCCGCAAGACATGGCTGTTGAATTGACTATAACGTACACGTTTGACCCAGAAACTTCCTTGATATAGCAATGTAAAATTAAAGCATAGGAATGACACCTAGAAAGTTTAATAAGTTACTGTTGCTCCAAAAGCATGACCACATAAATTAAGAAATGTCTTAGCTTGTTTGCATCCGGATCCTTTCTCAGTAGATTAGGTTTTCAAATATCAACTTATTAAATAAATAAACACTATAAATGGGTTGAAGAATTAAAGTGTATGCACTATTTTTGGGGCGTTAAAAAAAGAATTTATTTATAGATGAATATTATATTTAATGTTAAATAGGTTGAAATGGATTGTGTGACTTGTGTCAGATTCGCATTAACCCAACATAACCTGTTTATTAAGCGTATTAGGTGGGTTGAGTCAAGTTAACCTGACTTATTAACAGGCCGAATTAGGGTTAAAAGATTGTGACATAGTTATTAAATGGATTAGGTTCAAATTGAATTATTTAGTCGAATACTTCTACTTCGGCACGGCATGAGCTTGACACGCTAACCCAAATTCTCGAATTGACACTTCTATTAATAATCACCTGTAAAAATATGTCATTTAAAATTATAGTGAAAATAGAGTAAAATTATTATTATTATTATTATTGTTGTTGTTGTTGTTGTTGTTGTTGTTGTTGTTGTTGTTATTATTATTATTATTATTCTGTTCTTAGTGCGGAATAGTTATGAGTTTATTTTTCAAAGAAAAGAGACACTACAAAGAAAACAAAAGGCAACACTCTAATACCCTTATTCACACTTTACTTCTTTTTTTTTTTTCACATTATCATCTAAAGGCTCTAGTCTAATCCTCTAGGACCACCGCTAATACGTGAATAAAACTTTAAAATATTCTTTCATGTCAGTCTTCCACTAACTTTAATAAGGTCGGAGAAACTTTAACATGATTTAAAGTTCGTGAAACAGCTACATAAGAGGGCGTGGAAGAGGGACATCTACGTCTTTCACATAGTTTGATTGACCACAATGACCCCGGTATGGTTCGTTGAAAGTTCACAGCGTTATTTTGGGCTTTACCCAGAAACTTCCATGATATTGCAATTAATGAAAAATGCGTGTCACTTTGATGAGTGATTGGATTGGACCTCTCTCTCTCTCTCTCTCTGTGTGTCTGTGTCCGTGGGGTTAAGTCATGATGTCATCACCCACATGTCGGGTACTATGTGGTTTGTCGCATACAAAATCATTCTCCGCATGTCCCTCTGGTGGCTTGGAGTTCGGAGGAGCCAAGGTTGTCTTTTTAAAAAAAAAAAAAAAAAATGATTTGGGTTTTGGTCATTTATTAGTGGATAATGTTAGGTGGACCCCCCCCCCCCAGTAGTTCTCTGGAATTGGGGTCCCATTGCCACCTCTTCGACGCTTATTTGAAGCCGTCTGATGTGTCGATCGAGGCTCAGTATGCATCAAAGCTTATTTGCTTTGCACCCACGTCTATACCCAATCATTAACATTAGTGAATAGTGATGACAGAGATCAGATGACTAATCTACAATATTACAGCGGTGACGGTGAGAAAATTATTAGCTAGCTAGCTAGCTAGACTTAAGAGGTTCTTCTCAGCCTACTGCCTAGCTCTCTCTCTCTCTCTCTCTCTCTCTCTCTCTCTCTCTCTCTCTCTCTCTCTCTCTCTCTCTCTCTCTCTCTCTCTCTCTCTCTCTCTCTATATATATATATATATATATTAAAAGCCCTACCAATACTATTTTTGTCTTTTCTGGTACAAAAGTCTTTACAGTTTACTTTTTCATTCCCATTTGTAATGGTTTGGAGTAAGCCGGTTGGATACCAACCAAAAAAAAAAGTAAAAATTATTTCACTATTTAATTTATTTTTGTTATTATTTAAGTTTAATTATATTTTTTGTTACTATTTATAGGTTCTATTGCACATGTTAATACTATTTACGAGTTTCACTGTATATTTTTATCTAACTTTTACCTATATTTACAGTTGTGGGGGCAGAAACCTTAGGATGGTGGTATGGGTCATGGGCCTGGCCCAAGGGCGGTGCTCGGCCCAAGAATCCGCGAGGAAGAGGGAGATTACCAAGAACCCAAAGGCCTACAGGCCCATTGGTCAGAGCACTGCACGTTTGGCAACCGCCGAGGAGAATATGGCCTCGGACGGCACGAACTAGGGCCGAGAACAAAACTCAACGCCGACGAAGGGGCGTCATAGGTCCAGTAGGACATGCAAGTCGCCAGTGGGAAGCCGAAGAGGGGGAACAAGCGGGGCATGTTCTGCACGAGGTCACTGCCTCCGCATTAAAGACTTCCACCTACCCGCCTGGCCGCATTAATGAGGAGGTGACTACTGAAGGGACGGTGGCCAGCTTGACAGTCTTGGGGAGCGTTTTCAGGGACAAGACGGGTTACAGCCAGAGAAGGGGAGTATAAATAGAACATAAGGTACCACAAGAAAGGGATCCGGGATTTCTGAGGAAGATAGGAGTAGACTCTCTCTCTCTCTCTCCAACTTCAGAAGCAGTGAAAGTAAATCATAGACACAGGCTCTCGGCCCACGTCCGAGGACAAGCAAAGGTGTTTCCACTACCCCTGGCATCCAGCAGTGAACTTTACCCTTACTCCATTGTTTCTCAGGACCCCTAGAAGTCAAGGCTTTAAGCCCATTCTCTACAAATTCTATTGTAAAGGTCATTTGGGCCGGCCCAGTCAAACACTTGGGTTTAAGACTCTTTTTGTGTCCTTACAGACATTATTGGCTATATACACCAAAAAGATAAAAATTGTTATGTATATTTAATTAAAAAAAATTAATATCACTTTCGTATGAAATATAAAAATGAATAAAAAAGTTAGTTACTTTTTTACTTTTTCATATATTGTTTTAAAATATTTAGTAAATTAATACTCTAATAACATTTATTAACTTTTTTTTTTTTTTTTAACTTAGTGTTTGATAACATTTTCATAATAAATTTTAAGTGGTAGATTATTAAGAGTTGTTATTAATGAAAGAAAAAATAATTTTAGTAATAGGTTCAAATTAAAACCATAATTTACTAGCTATGATATATTATTAAAATATTATAAATGTAACATTTATTTGCTTGAAATATTTTAACTTTCTACCAAAATAGTATTTCTAGGATAATTTTTTCTGTTCTGTATACTTATTTGTTTTCCTTGACCTTAGCTTTCTCATTTGTCAGAGCTTTTAATTAGTAGACAGATTTGAACGTGTAATTGACTTGGTACTCGTTTGGATTCAGCTTAAACTTTGATGTGTTTACGTTTTCCGTTTTCTACTCTTTTTTTTTTTTTTTTTTGGGTTCTAATGCGGGGACAAAGGTGCAGCGTGCACTGTGAGCACACTGTTCATGTCATTTTTCAGTAATTTTTTTTATTAAAAATAGGTCTTGCAATACTATTTACACATTTAAAAATTATTTTGCTACAGTATTTTCAGTTTTCAGTTTTCAACAATAAACTCTATCTAAACGAACTCTTATTAGTGGGAAGAGGCACTTATTAATCCTGATTAGAAGATTTATCTTCCCGATTCATGACGCATTAAATTGTAAGAATACGTGTAACACTTTTACTGCCTTTATTTCTTTATTTATTTATTTTATTTCTTTCATAAGGTAATGCATGAATTGCTTGAAAATTATTTAATGCTGTAAACATTAAAAAAATGCAATTCATTAAAAGGCTGATATTATAGCAACTAGCAATATGATGACAAGCATAATGATAACACCTCTTATCACTAAAACCAAAATGATGACACGAATATTGCACCTTTGCTCTCTGTCCCATGCAATGACATTCCAAAGTTATATTTAGCACCCCAATAAAAAAACCAAGACCATTTCTACAAAATTTATTGAAAGTGACAACATTTTATCACCATAGCTTAGACAGTATTTCCTCCCAATGACAATGCTAGTTTCCACTTTGCCAATACATGTTTCCACAAGTATCAGACTTAGAGCATCCACAATGGGGCTTGCATATGCCAAATGCAAGCCCCATTTGGCATACAAGCACAAGAAACACCCAACATCTGGACCGGCTAAATCTGAAATTGCCAAATTTTTTTGGCATAATGCTACAGTACCATCTCAAAGGTGAGATGGTACTGTAGCATTATGCCAAATAACTTTAATATATTTTATTAAAGTCTGGAGCCCTTTTCTCTCTCTCTCTCTCTCTCTCTCTCTTTACCCGGGAAAAGATCGTCTCTCTCTCTCTCTCGCCATTGAAGCCCAAGAGAAGCTCTGCCTCTGCCTCCGATTTAGCCTTACCCATACCGATTCTCTGCCTCCGATTCAGCCTCACCCTCAGCCTCACCCAACACCAAGCCTCTCCATCGTCTCTCTCTCTCTGTCGCCATTGAAGCCCAAGAGAGGCTCTGCCTCTGCCTCCGATTCAGCCTCACCCTCAGCCTCACCCATACCGATTCTCTGCCTCCGATTCAGCCTCACCCTCACCCTCACCCAACACCAAGCCTCTGCCTCCGATTCAGCCTCACCCTCACCTTCACCCATACCGATTCACCCCCACCCTCACCCATACCGATTCATCCTCACCGGAGTTGCTTGGGCCGTTTTGCATGGAGTTCGTCGTGGGGCGTGTGGGTTGCGGCTAGTCGTGCGTGGAGATTGGTGTGGCGAGGTGGGTTTTGATTTTGGGTGGGTTCAGAGGGGGTTTTGATCGGCGGAAGGAGATCGGGTGGGTTCCGAATCTTCCGATGGAGTTTTGATCGGCGTGGGTTCTGTGGAGATCGGAGTTTTGATCGGCGTTTATGGAGATCGGGTTTTGATTGCGTGGGTTTCGTTCCGATGGGTTTTGATAGAGTGGATTTTTCCGGTGGGCGTGTGGCGTGGTGGTGGTGATTGGTGGTTTGTTGGGTTTCGGCGGCAGTGGCAAGTCCGATTTCGGCGGCGTGGTGGTGGTGATTGGTGATTGATGGTGGGTTTTTCTTCAAATTTTTGTTTGGGATTAGTGTTGTGATTTGCTGGGGTGGCTGGTGGTGATTTTTTGTTGTGATTTTGGTATGGATTTTTAGATTTTTTGTTGTGATTTTGCTGGGTATGGGTTTGCTAGAGGTTGAGGCCGGTGCTAGAGGCTGAGGCCGGTGCTAGAGGCTGAGGGAGAAAGAGAGGAAAAGGAAGAGAAAAAGAAAAAGAAAAAGAAAAATAGTAAAAAAAGATTAAAAAATAATATTTTAATAAAAAGGTGAAATAATAGAATTGTGGGATGTTGAGTGTAGTGTTAAATGGTATGGTATAAGTAATAAAGTAGCTTTTTGGGATGGTATAATAGGATAGGATATAGAATCCGGTTGTGGATGCTCTTATGAACACAATAATAGAAGTGATGCCATGACGTCTTTCACATAGTTTGATTGACCGCAATGACCCCAGTATGGTTCGTTGAAAGTTCAAAGGGTTATTTTGTGCTTTACTCAGAAACTTCCAGGATATTGCAATTCATGTAAAATGCGTGTCATTTTTTGAAAGCAAGACTACAGTATAAGTCTCGCCTCTTGCATCCATTCACTCACCCTCTTCTTGTTCACTTTCCTCACTTTATATTGACACCGCTGTCACAGCTTTCCTTCTTCTCCTCCTCCTCCTTTCAACTTTTTTCATCTTTCTGCTCGTAAATCCCAATGGCCTCATCTCACCAACTCAAGAACTTTGATGTTTTCTTGAGTTTCCGAGGTGAAGATACTCGCCAAGGTTTCGTAAGCCATTTATTTGAGGCTCTGACTCAACGGGGTATTCAAACCTTCATTGATGATAATCTCACTAGGGGGGAAAACATTTCTAAAGAGCTTCTCAAAGTCATTGAAAACTCAAGTGCATCAATAATTGTATTTTCTAAAAACTATGCATCTTCTAGTTGGTGTTTGGATGAACTTGCTAAGATTATTAAGTGTACCAAGAAAGTGCTACCAGTTTTCTATCAAGTGGATCCATCTGAAGTACGTAAGCAAAAAGGGGATTTTGGAAAAGTGCTGACTAAGCTTGAAAAAAAAATTAAAGATACGACAAAGGTACAAATGTGGAGGGAGGCTTTAACTAACGCAGCTAATATTTCTGGCTGGGACTACAAAGACAAAGACAAAGATAGGTATTTGTATAGTACTACGTACTCATGTTTGTTGATCTTCAAGAGTTGTAATGGTTTTGTGATGTCCATTATATTTTACTGTTAATTAAACAACAACTAGAATTAATTGCTAGCTTTTATTTTCTCTTTAAATTTTACTAAATTATGAAAGTAAATTTTCTTGTCATATCTTTTATACAATGCTTTTTTTTTTTTTTTTTAATTTTGAGAAGAATCATTTTCACTAAGCTAGTTAGCTATAGATTAAAGATGGAAATAAAAGAACTTAATATTAGATTACTTACCATTATTAATTAGGAATTTCACCCCTCATGATATTTGGAAAAATTTTAAAGAAAAAAACTTAATTCATTTTTTCTAAGCATGTAGTGAGATCCAGTTAGATTATGTTGTCATCTAAGTGGACTTTTAATGCCACTTCATCCCAAAAGCTAATTGCTACCCAAAAAAATGAATTAAATAAAAAATTTCAATCTAAGTTACATGTCGCTTACTTCATCTAACAACACTTTAACTGTGATGTAAAAATTAAACATCTTGCATACAGTTTATGTTATTTATTTTTGGGTAAATTTCACTAACTACCCTTGAGGTTTGGGGTAATACCAAACAGGTCCACAATTTCTCAAAACTAACCAATTTGGTCCCAAGTACAACTTAATCTCAAATTAGACTTAATAGACGTTATTTTTAACTCTCCATTTTCTCTCTTGTCCTCTCTGGCCCAAACTTCTCTTCTCTCTTCTCACTCTATCTCAAACCACCACCGTAACCACCACCAAAACTCAGACGGCAAGACACCCACTCACCAAACCACAACACCGCAGGTCCACAACCCACATACGCCGCTGATTCACGACAAGTCCAAACTCAAATCTTGCCTAAAAGAAAAAAAACCACCACAACCCACAAATCCACTCGTTGAGATACCGAAACCACCACCTCGCCACCATCGTCACAGAGCCCACCACCACAAACCAAAACCATAAATAGGAGCCCAACCACCACAGATTTACAGTCATAGCTACCCAAATCAAACCAATTAAAAAGCTCACGGCCAAACCAAACCAATTTCAGCCAACCAAACCACTAAACTCACGCACCCCGCTTCACGTACACTAGAAAAAACCCACAACCCCAAACTCAAGGTTCATAAACCCCACCCCAGAAACACCAGAAAATTCAACAAAATCCACCTCTTCTCAAACCCAAACCCATAATCATTGAGACCCACAAACAAAAAACCACCACCACCAATTAAAAAAAAAAAACCAACCCACCAGAAAATACCAAATCAAAAAGTTTGATCACCTGCTAAAGAAAGTCTGATCACCGCTGAGATTCGAACCAAGATTCACCGCCGAGATTCGAACTCCATTGAAGCTAATAAAGAAAGTCCGATCATCTGCCTGTGCCCACATCCCTGGCAAAAAGTGACATCACCGACCGAATCGGTGAGTCAGAGGCAGCTCGTGCGTGGCACTCCTTGTTCATGGAGCGGCATACCGGAAAAAAAAAAAAATCAAGAAAGGCCCATTCTGCAACCTTCTGTTGTAGGTCTTGCTAATTATGTCTTGGTGGTTATAGTGGTGATTTGAGAGAGAAGAGAGCTTTGGGTCAGAGAGGATAAGAGAGAAGAAACGTCTGTTAAGTCTAATTAGAGATTAAGTTGTACTTAGGACCAAATTGGTTAGTTTTGAGAAATTGTGGACCTGTTTGGTATTACCCCAAACCTTAGGGGTAGTTAGTGAAATTTACCCTTTATTTTTCATAGTCCAACTCGTTACATGTGTTAATTAAATGCTCTGTGAATGACAGTTGCACTGAATCTGAACTTGTTCAAAAAATTGTTGAAGAGATCTTAAATTCTGAATTCATTCAGATTCCATCAAATGTTGCTTCAATGCAACTGGTTGGAATAAATTCTCGCATAGAGACGGTAACAAAACTTTTAGATATTGAATCAAATGATGTTCGCATGGTAGGGATCACAGGCCTTG